>MU400543.1:0-363448 GCA_022578965.1 Xylaria sp. FL1777 | reverse complement strand
ATTTTATTTATTTTTGCTTTAAAGTTTTATAAGTTCTGTTTTTTTAAGTTTATTTAGCAACTAAATGTTTTAGTAGTTTATAATTAGTTTAATAATTATACTATTTATAATTATAGTTTTGTTCTTTTAAATATAATTTTTTTTTAAGCTATATTTTAAGCTTTAATAATTTAAAGTTTTTATAGTTTTATAAGTTTACTAATTACATTAATTTACTACTTTTTATTATTTGCTACTTTTAGTTAAACTATTTTTTTAAATTATATATTAAATAACTTTAATTGTTTATATAACAAATATATTTTTTTGTAATTTGTTTTAATAATTATAAAGCTTTTAAATAATATTTGTATGTTTATTTATTTTAACTTATATAAATAAAGCATTTAAATTTGTTTAGTATAGCACTTTTGTTTTAATTTAAAATAGCAATTTTATATTTTTGCTTTAAAAACATATTTTTTAAATTGCTTTGTTATTTCTTGTTGTTTTAAACTTTTATAACTTATACTTTTTTTTTAAATTAAAAAATCTTTTTTTTTTTATAGCTTTTTTTTTCGTTTTTTTTTTTAGATTAGTATTATTTTTAAAAGTGTTCTTTTTTTTTATAGTTATAACATTTAACTTTAAACATATTTTAAGATTGTTATTTTTAAACTTTATTAATTTGCTTAAATCTTTATTTAATACTTTTTTAAATATTTCTTTTTTTGTTTTTTTTAGTTCTTTTAGTTTTAAAGTACTAATTAAATAATTATTAATTAATTATAATAGCTATATTAATATATATATTAATTTTTGCTAGTTTATTTATTTTATATAGTTTGTTTTAAACTTAAGTTTTAAGTTTACTATAAAATAAATAAAATAATGCAAGCTTAAGCAATTTTAAAATTATTATTAATTGTTTAAATTTTATAGCATAATTTATTACTGCTTTTGTTTATTTTAAGCAATAAAATACTTTTTTTATATATTTTGCTTTTTAAGTATTTTTAAATAATGCTTTTATTTGATTTTTAAATTTAACGTAGTTTTTAAAAATCTTTTTTATTTTTAGCTTAAAGTTAGTTAACTTATTAGCTTTTAAGAAATCTTTTAAAATAAATTAAAACTATTTTAGTACTTTTCTTAATAAAAATTATAAAATAATTATTACTTTTTAGTTTTTTTTTATAATAATAATAAAATGTTATTTTAAATAAAGTTTAGCATAAATTAAAAAAGCTTTTATATTTATAAATTTATTATAAAGCTTTAAAGCAATAAGTTTAAAACTTTTAATGTTTAACATTTTTAATATTATAAATAATTTTAATAGTAAAAGCAGTAATAATAATAAAAAGTTAAGTTTTTTATTTTAAGTTATTACTTTAAGTATAGCAGTAATAAAAGTAAACGTTAAGTTTATTAATAATAATATTAGCATTAGTTATAATATAATTACTTGTTTAAAGCTTTAATTTATTATTATAGTAGTAATTATTATTGTTGCTTTAATTATTATAGCTAGTATTTATGCTAGTTTAAAAATTATAACGCTTAATATTTAAGCTATTTTTTAAGTTAAAGCAACTAGTTTATTTTGTAGTACTAGCATTAATATTAGTTTTTTTTTACTACTATTATTTAACTTTTTTTTTTTTATTATTGCTTCTTTTTTAATAAAAGTAGCTAATAAAAGTACTAAAATCTATTATTTTAGTACGTTATTAGTTTTAAAGGTTTTTAAGATCTTTAAACTTAATTTTTAACTTTTTGTTTTTAGTAGCATAACTTAAATCTAGTTTTTATTAATTATTAAGTAAAGTTTACTTATGCAATATTATTTAGCATTTTTGTTTTTTAAATATTTCTTTAGTATACTTTTAAAAGTTTATTTTGTAAATTGTTTATTATTTAACTTTTTATACTAATATTTGTTCTTATATATTAAGTTCTATTAATTAAAAAGCTATTAAAGTATAATAAACTTATTATATATTAATATAACAAGTTTGTTTTTAAGATTTTAATTTGCAAGTAATAATAAGATCTTTAATAGTAGTTCGTTAAGGAAGTTTTTAAAGTACTTTTATTATTATGCATTAATAAAGGTCTTAAAAAATTAAAAGTAATAAATATATTAATGCTTAGCAATTATAAAAAATTAATAGCTAAAAAACTAGAACTAAGTAAATAACTAAATATAAAAAGTACATAATTATATAAATAAAAAAAAAGTAGTAACCTTTTTTAAATTACTGCAAGTTTAATAAGCATTAAATTACCGTAAACTTAGTAAGCTTTAAATTACTGTAAGCTTAGTAAGCTAAATAAGTTATTATATAACTTTAGCTTTAGCTAGCAAAAAAAGAAGTGCAAAGTATATATAAAGGCATTAAGCTGCTTTAAAGGCCACTTTTGTGCTAATTTTATAATAATAACTTATATAAACATAACTTCCTTTTTTTACTAATTTAAAATATATTTTAATTATTGTAACAGATTTACTATTGTTAGCTTAAAAAGTTTTAAATAGTTTATAGTTGCACTTATAAAATTTTATAATATATTTGTATATATATAACAGTTTATAAATTGCTTACTTAAAAAGTTTAAGCACTTTTGTTGCGCTTTTATTAATAATATTATAATTTACTTTAATATTAAAAAAAAACATTTCTTTTATTTATGTATTATTTTTAAGCTGTTTTAAAGCAAAAAAATATTTTTTTTGCTAAAAAAGTTTTTTATAGCATATTTTTTTATTAAGCTTTTAAGCTTTTAAGTAAACGCCTTTAGTATATTAACTACTAAGCAAAAAGTTAAAGCAATATAAAACATTAAGTTTTTTTGTTAACTTAAAGCTTTTAAACAATACTTAAGTATTATAAGTTTTTTATATTTATTGATTTTGTTTTATATAAAGATCTTAAAACTATTATAAAAACGTAAAACTATGTTGCTTAATAAAAAACATAAGTTTAAAAAGTTTAAAATAAATAACTTTAGCAAACGTTAAGCATATTGCTGCTTAACTTTTTTTAAACCTATAAAAGCAAAAAAAGCATTATTTTAAGCTATTTAAGATCTTATTTGTTTGCATATTATACTGCATTATTATAACTTTAGCAAGTTATTATATATATAAATAAATATATCTTTTAAGTAAAGCTTTAGTATTATGCTATATTATATAAAAAATAATTATATATAGCAATTAAGTACTTTTATTTTTAGTATATAAATGCTTTTTGTTATATATTTAAGTAAATATATTTTAATTTTTAAGTTGCAATATAATTTTTTTAAAATAAAAGTAAGTTATATTATATAAGCATATAAACGTTTATATATAATAATTAAAGCATTAAAAAACCTTATAGTTGTTTTTATTAATTATTTTGCTACTAAAAGCATTATTAACTAAATTAATTTAAATATTACATTTATAAATTACGCTAATAAGTGCTTTATTAATACCTTAATTTACTTTTTTTAATATAGTTTATAGGTATATTACTTGTTTAGCTATATTAATTATATACTAAATGCACTAAGTTATTTTAAAAATATTAAAAACTTACTTAATATAAAAAGTAATATATAAAAAACTAATAAAAATCTTATGCTTAATAATATTTAGTTAGTATTAATAAAAGCCGTTATAAATAATAAAGTAAAATTAAAAATTATTGCTAATTATAATAAAAACCCAAAGTATTATAAAACTTTAAATATAATACGTGCAAATAGTAACAAAAATGCTACAAATTTTTTGCGCTTAGGCTATTTTTTTGCAATTATAAATAAACTGCTTTATAATATTAATAAAAAAAGCTATTATTGCTTTTATATTTCTAAAAATCAAATTAGCAAGTTTTTTGTTATAGCTTATAATAATAAATACTACTTTTAATACAGATTAAAAAAGGGACTTTATATTTATAGGGTTTAGCTATAGTAGTATTTTTACTTGTGGCTATAATGGCTTAGCTAAATAATTATGTAAGGCTTATGCTTAAAGCAATTATGTAATAATTGCTTGCAGAGCCTTTTTCCTTTTAATTTATATTACACTTTTTATGCTTAATTGCTTTACTACTTATAGTAAACCTTACTAAATAATGAAATAAGCCTTATAATTAATACTTTATACTTTAGTTTTTTTTTTCTGCTAGTAAGTTATATGCGTAAAATGTAGTATAGCTTTTTTATTTATATAGTTTACTGTTATTTTATTTAGATTAGTTTTTATAACATTTAGATCTTTTTTAGTAAAACTATACGAAATGAATAAAGTTTAGCTTTTAAATTACATAAACTTTATTATTTACCTTTTTTAGATTAGTTCCTGTAATATTTAAAGCGCTTTTAGCACTTACTTTAACTTTTGTTAAAGTTAATCCACAAAAATTTATGCTGCTTATAAGCATTAATTATTGATTATTTATTAGCTAAGTATTCTGCATACTTTATACTTGCTAAATAGCTGTACTGTTTAAATATTACTACATTTAACCTTATGTTAACGTTTATAGTTATATAACCTTTAGTTCTTAAAACATTAATTTACACTGCACTTAGCTATTTTTTGTTTTCATTAAGTTCTTTAATATATATAATACTTAATACATTTTACCTGATTTTATTATATTTATATTATATTTAATTGCACTTTTAATTTTAAATTACCTGCTTTATAAAGTTATGCAACAATTTAGTAAAATAGCTAATAAGCAAGTAGCATTAATTTAATTAAGTATAAACTTAGTTAAACTTAAAGAAATTTTTTAAGTTTTATAAACATGCTAATTTATACTTATTTATATACTTATATATTTTAACGCATTAAATCTTAGCACTACTTTATATACTTATATTTTATACTTTACGTTATTTTTTAGCTTGTGCTATTTATTGCTATTAGCTTTAATAGTAAGCTAAAATAGTAAACAAAACAATTTACTAAGCAAATATCTTAATAACTTACTTTTAAATTTGCAAATAAATACTTTATTAAATTACAAAAGTTTTAAAACTAAGTTTATTATTTAAAAATTTAATATTAAAACTTGCTAAAATAAGCAAAAAACTAGTTAACTTATTAAATTAGCTGCTTAAACTTTTTAAAATAAACAAAAAACTAGCTAACTTATTAGATTAACTGCTAATGTTGCATATATTTTATAGTTTGCAACTATTGCGTTTTATGCTTACTTTTAAACTAGTTTGTTTTAAAAAAAGAACTTAGAACTTGCAAACTATAAGTACTTTTCTGCTAAAAAAAACAGCTATAGCTAATACTAATGCTAATGCTTTTTTTTTTAATTAAAAAAAAGGTTTATTGCTAACTTTAAAGCAAATAAGCAACAATAAAAAAACATAGTAATACTTAACAAATAAGTTAGTTAATTAAAATTAAAGAATAGTTTAAATCGTTTAAAACTAAAAAAAGCTAAACAAAAATGTTTATTATAAGCTAGATTTTTTAAAAACTAATAAAATATTTACTAAAGATTTAAATACTTTAAGTAAGCAAGTTAATTATTTTTAAAAAACAATAAACTAAGTTATTAAAAGTAATAATTAAATAAAAAATATGCTAAAAGAACTTTTAAACTGCATACTTTATACTTATAATAGTTTAGCATTATTTTTATTAAAAATATTAATGCTATATTAACTAGTGCTAAAATAATTAGTTTTATTTTAGCTATTTTTGCTATTATTTTATATAAATATATTTAGTTTTAAATTATAATTGCTTTAAAAAAATAAAGTAGCTTTATTTTTAATGCTTATAATAGCTATGCTTATTAAATTAGCAAGCAATTTTTATTAAGAACTATTATAAAAGTTATTATATTTAGCAACTTTTAGTTTAGTAAGCATTAATTGTTTTTTTGCTTTTTAGTTTAATTTTAATACTAATATAATATTATGCTTATTAATTAAGATTATTTAATTAATAGCTTTTTTAGTAGCACTTTTTGCTTAAATAGTAGCTTTTATGTTTTTTGTACTGTTTATTGCAAATATTATAGCTAGTACAACAATAATAACTGTGCTACTTATAATAACTAACTTTACTTTTGTTCTTAATATAAAAGCTGCTACTTTTATATTTGTATAACTAATTATGCATAAAACAGCACTTAAAAGCAATAGTTTTAACTAAAATAAACCGTTTAAATTTTTTATTACGTACTAATAGTTTAAAAAAGCAAAAAGTTATGCTTTTAATAGTTATAAAAAGAAAACTAAAAAACATATAAATATAAATGTTAATTTAAATCCAGATAATTTTTTAAATAATAATAATAGTAATAATAGAAATAATAAACAACTTTTTTGCAAAAATAAAGTTAATTTGCTTAGTTAAAGCAATTGTACTAATTAAAGTGCTATTTTTAAAAAAAAATTAAACAGATTTATTATTAGCAAATTAAATAAGCTAAAACGTTTTAATATTAGCTATTTTAATTTTAATTAAAATAATTTTAAAAATATTAGCATAGTTATAAATAGTAATAAACTAATTTTTACTAACATTTATTGTTTTATAAATTATATTTCTTTGTTTTTTAAAAACTTAAGTATTTATAACTTTAATAAAAAGCAAATATTAAAAATATTTTAAACTTTGTTAAAAAAAACTGCAGTAATATAATAAAATAATAAGTTAATATTAGTTATATATATAAGCTATTATACTAAAAAATTAAATAAAATACTTAATAAACTTATAATTTAATTTATAATGCTTGCTTTTAAAGCAACTTAACAATTTAATAGCATTAAGCTTACTTTAAAAAATATAGCTTAAAAGAACATAGTAATAATAACCTTTATTTAAAAAAAGCTGCAATATGTTAAAGCAATAAAAACCTTAACTAAAAACAATAATAATTAATAAAGCATAATAGTTTTTATTTAAACTTATATAAATATAAACATTAAGCAATACTTTTATGTTTTTAAAAAGAAAAAATCTTTAGCTAAATATATAACTAAAGTTGCTAAAGCAAAGCTAATTTTTATTGCAGCAGCAAAAAAAATGTTTTTTTACGTACGCAAAGGAAAAAAGCAATACATATAACACTAATTACTTTTACTTAAAGGTTATAATTGCAAGTTTTATAAAAACAAGTATAAGTATAAGTTAAAAAATAAAGATAAGTTTAATAAAAATAGTAAAAATAATAATAATAAGCTTTTATAAAAAAAAAAAGAACATAAATATAAATATAGTTATAAGTATTATTAAAATAAATATAATAAGCATAAAAAGAATTGCAACTAAGCTTATTTTATAAACTTTAATTTTAAGTTTATTTTTTTTAAGTTTAAAGACTTAACTTTTTTTTTTTCGGAAAGCTTAAATAACGCAGCTTTTATAATAATAAACTATAGTAATACATGCAAATATTATAAAAAAACTTTTAACTTGTTACATAATAAAAACTAATATATTTATAAATATATTAATTGCTTATATAAACAAATTATATTTTAGTTGTTTGCTAATTTAATAATATGTATATATAAGCGTTATTGCACTTTGTTTAATTTTTGTAATTAGCTGTTTTGTTATTTAAAAACCTGCAGTACAAACAAATTATAAGTAAACTTAGCTTTATATTAACTAAAAATAAGCATTTCTATAAAAATTAAAAGCGCTAAATTTAAAGCTAAGCTAATTATATTTTATATATGCTAAGCACTTTTAGTTATTAATACTTTAAACAATTTATTAAAATGTTTTAGCGTTAAATACTTATATTTTAAAATAAATACATACGTTAAACCTAATAGTAAAAAAGTTTAAGTATGCTTAAATATAAGTACATTATAAAGCATTATTATGCGTAAGCTTTTTAATACCTACAAATATATAATTAAACATTAAAAAGATTAACAAGCAAAAAGAATTAAAAGCATTAATAAAAGCTGCTTTTATTGCATATTAAAAGCTAAGTTTAAACTTTACTTATTAAAATATAATAATTATGAATTTTTTAAGCTTTTGCAAATTAAAAAAAAAGCTTAAGTAATTAAAAAAAACATAATACTTTGTTTTTTATTAAGCACTAAATGTTTAAATTTATAAAGTGCAATTATTAATTATAAAAAAGCAAAAGTAACTATAGCTAACATAAATAACTTTAAAGTTTTATTTTAAGTATATTTATATATGCATTTATATATATAAAGAGTTATTTTAGCTTATAAGATATTTTTTAGGCTTAGTACTACAATATAAACTTTAGCTATATATAAACTTTTGCTTGCTAATTATGATTTTATATTTAAGCTATTTTATAAAAATAGTATAGCTATATTTATTAAGTTTATTATTTTTAAAAGTGTAATTTTAGCTAATTTTTTGCTTTAAATTAAGATTATACTTAAGAATATTTGTGTTAGTACTATTTAAAAGTAGTTTTTTAGTAATAAAGCTAAAAAAAGATCTTAAAAAGCATGTTTAAAAACAGTTATGTTAGCTATAAGCATTATAACTATAAGTGCTTTATTTAGTATAATATTTAGAAATACTAGCGCTAAAATTATTAATACTACTAGTACTAACTTAAATATTACTAATAAAAGCATTTATATTTTTAATAACTTTGAGTTTTTTAATGCGTTTTATATAAACAAATTAATTAATTTAACTTTTATGCTTAAATAAATTACTATTAACATATATATTTCTAGCTATAACTTTAACTTTTATATTAATATAACTAATATTGCTAATGTAATAAATATGCTTAAATAAGCTAATGTTTTAATTATTAGCTTAGTTATTAACGCAGTATATAGCATAATTAAAAAATTAGCTAATTAGTTATTAAAGGAAATAAACAATACAATAAACCTAAACGCGCTAAAACTTAAGATTTGCAAAATTATTTCTACTTTAGGAATTAAAAAATCTAACAAAAAAAACAAGGTTATATTATTAGCTAGCTACTTTATTTATACTAGCAGAAATATAACAGCAAAAAAAATCCTGCAACTAATTAATAAAATTCTTAAAATTTAGCAAAACTAAAGTATTATTAATATTTCTAAAAATAAACTTATAAAAATACTTTTAGTAAACAATTAGCAAAAAACTAAGTTAAATAATTAACTTTATTTTTTAAGCATTTATAATAAAAAAGCTATTAATTTTGTTTTTAATTAGCTTTACGTATAAGGTTAAATAAAATAGGTTAATAAATTTACTTCATTTATACATTTTACTTTTATAGTTTAAACGTAAAAAAAGAGAAAACTGCACTTATAACTAGTAATTAACTTATAAACTTTAAACAAAGTAGCTATTTTAAATAATTATTTTTTGCTTTTTTAATTTAAGGTTATTTTGTTAATTAAAAGGAAAAAGTATATAACTTATATAAACGTAATTTCTTTTTTTTACTAATTTGGAATATATTTTAATTATTGCAACAGATTTACTAGTATTAGCCTAAAAAGTTTTAAACGGTTTATAGTTGCACTTATAAAATTTTATAATATATTTGCGTATATATAACAGTTTATAAATTACTTATTTAAAAAGTTTAAGCACTTTTGTTGCGCTTTTATTAATAATATTATGATTTACTTTAATACTAAAAAAAAACACTTTTTTTATTTATGCACTATTTTTAAGCTGTTTTAAAGCAAAAAAATATCTTTTTTGCTAAAAAAATCTTTTATAGCATATTTTTTTATTAAGCTTTTAAGCTTTTAAATAAACGTTTTTAGTATATTAACTACTAAACAAAAAGTTAAAGCAATATAAAATATTAAGTTTTTTTGTTAACTTAAAGCTTTTAAACAATATTTAAGTATTATAAGTTTTTTATGTTTATTAATTTTGTTTTATATAAAGATTTTAGAATTATTATAAAAACGCAAAACTATATTGCTTAATAAAAAACGTAAATTTAGAAAGTTTAAAGTAAATAACCTTAGCAAGCATTAAACATATTGCTGCTTAACTTTTTTTAAACTTATAAAAGCTAAAAAAGCATTATTTTAAGCTATTTAAGATTTTATTTGTTTGCATATTATATTACATTATTATAACCTTAATAAGTTATTATATATGCAAATAAATGTATTTTTTAAGCAGAGCTTTAATATTATGCTATACTACATAAAAAATAATTACGTGTAATAATTAAGTACTTTTATTCTTAGTGTATAAATGCTTTTTGTTATATATTTAAGCTAATATATTTTAATTTTTAAGTTGTAATATAGTTTTTCTAAAATAAAAATAAGTTATATTATATAAGCATACAAACGTTTGCGTATAACAATTAAAGCGTTAAAGAACTTTATAGTTGTTTTTACTAATTATTTTACTACTAAAAGCATTATTAACTAAACTAATTTAAATATTACATTTATAAATTGCGTTAATAAGCGCTTTATTAATGCTTTAATTTACCTTTTTTAATATAGTTTATAAATATACCACTTGTTTAGCTATATTAACTATATATTAAATGCATTAAGTTGTTTTAAGAACATTAAAAACTTATTTAATGCAAAAAGCAATATATAAAAAACTAATAAAAATCTTATGCTTAATAACATTTAGTTAGTATTAGCAAAAGCCGTTATAAGTAATGAAATAAAATTAGAAATTATTACTAATTATAATAAAGATCTAAAGTATTATAGAACTTTAAACGTAATATGTATAAATAGCAATAAAAACGCTGCAAATTTTTTGCGCCCGGGCTATTTTTTCGCAATTATAAATGAACTGCTTTATAATATTAACAAAAAAAGCCATTATTGCCTTTATATTTCTAAGGATTAAGTTAGCAAGTTTTTTGTTATAGCTTATAATAATAAATACTACTTTAATAAAAAGCATATAATATATAACTTTAAAGGTTTTTTTATTAAAAAAAAGACTTAAAAAGTAAAAACATATTTGTAGCATTATAACAATTATAAACTTTATATAATAAGTTAAAATAAACTAAATAACAATTATTAGCTAATTTAACTTAAAGATTTTTAACTTATAAAAATAGTTACAATAAACTTTATTATAGATTTGCTTAATGTATTAATAATAAGAACTTTATAGCAATTAAATAAGTATATATATTATAATGCACTAATGCTTATAACGTGTGCTACATTTAAACGCACATTATTAATTCTAGATTATAAAACATATATAGTAAAAAATTAAGGTTTTGCTTTTGCTAAAATGTTTTTATTATATAACTAAAGTATGCTAAATAATATTATTTTTAATTATAACTATAAGTTTACTTTAAAGTTCTAGGTAAATTTATAAAAAAAATATAACGTATAGCTTTTAATAACTACTATATATTATTTATAAAGTAATAGCATATTTAAATACAAAAATTAAACTATTAAAATTGCTATTTAGCACTATACCTTTGTTTACCTTAATTATAATTAAGTAAATATTTTTTTATTTTTGCAATAAAACCTTAATAGTGCATACTTAAATCTTATTAAGTTTTTACTGCATAAGCAATTATTTAGATTTAAACTCCTTAGTTTTAATAATATACTTATTAATAACAATAAGTTATATAACACATTAAAAAACATTTGCTTTTTTTATAAACATTTGCATAAAAATACTAAGTTAGCTATAAACTTTACTGCTACAAAAGCTAAGTATTATTATAATAATAAGCATAAGCTTATAAAGTTTAATATTAAAAACAAAGTTTATTTAAAGCTGCATAAAAAATACCATTTTTTTAGTAACTTATTTAAGAAGTATTTATAGCAATACGCTAAACTATATAAAATAATAAAACAAATAAGTTAGCTAGCTTATTATATTAATTTATTAAAAACCTTCGGTATATATTTTATAATCTTTGTTGTATACTTTTTACCGGGCTAACAAAGTAAAGACCTATTTTATTAAACTATACTTTTACCTAGTTTTATTTATAATAAGCAAAACCTTAACAAAAAAGGTAATTTGTTTAAAATTAAAACTATTTTAAAGCATTGTATTAATTAAACTAAGTTAAGTTTTAATTATTTAATTAAATAAAAAAAATATAGTTATAAAAACAACTAGTAAAAATCAAAATAGCAACTTTAATTAGCTAAAGATTTAGTTAAGGAATACTAGGTTTATATAAAAGAACAAGCTAAGTTAAAACCAAAAAATAAAGATAAAGCAAAGGCTATAAAGCTTATTGCTAATAAACAACCGCGTAAAAGGCCATAAAAAGTTATGCTTGCTTAGTTAATTAATTAATAAATAACTTAAATTAATTATAATCTTTAAAATAAAGATCAGTTTATATAAATAGCTAAATTAGCCTTATTAAAGTTAATAATTTCTTTTTTGTGCTTTAGCACTTAATACAAACTAAAAGAAAGACTTTATATTTATAAAGTTTAGCTATAATAGTATTTTTACTTATAGCTATAATAGCTTAGCTAAATAGCTATATAGGGCTTATACTTAAGGCAATTATATAGTAATTGTTTATAAAGCCCCCTTTTTTTTAATTTATATTATACTTTTTATGCTTAATTGCTTTACTACTTATAGTAAACCTTACTAACTTTAATAAAAAGCATATAATATATAACCTTAAAGGTTTTTTTATTAAAAAAAAAACTCAGAAAGTAAAAACGTATTTATAGCATTATAATAATTATAAACTTTATATAATAAGTTAAAATAAACTAAATAACAATTATTAGCTAATTTAACTTAAAAATTTTTAACTTATAAAAACAGTTATAATAAACTTTATTATAGATTTGCTTAATATATTAACAATAAAAATCTTATAATAATTAAATAAATATATATATTATAATATATTAATACTTATAATATATATTACATTTAAACGTATATTACTAATTTTAGGTTATAAAACATATATAGCAAAAAATTAAAGTTTTATTTTTGCTAAAATGCTTTTATTATATAACTAAAGTATGCTAAGTAGCATTATTTTTAATTATAACTGTAAGTTTACTTTAAAGTTTTAAATAAATCTATAAAAAAAATATAGCGTATAGCTTTTAATAATTGCTGCATATTATTTATAAAGTAATAGCATATTTAAGCATAAAAATTAAACTATTAAAATTGTTATTTAGCATTACACCTTTGCTTACTTTAATTATAATTAAGTAAATATTTTTTTATCTTTGCAATAAAACCTTAATAATATATACTTAAATTTTATTAAGTTTTTACTGCATAAACAATTGTTTAAATTTAAACTCTTTAGTTCTAATAATATATTTACTAGTAATAATAAGTTGTATAGCATATTAAAAAACATCCGTTTTTTCTATAAACATTTGCGCAAAAATGCTAAGTTAGCTATAAATTTCGTTGCTATAAAAGCTAAATATTATTATAATAATAAGCATAAGCTTATAAAGTTTAATATTAAAAACAAAGTTTATTTAAAGCTATATAAAAAATACCATTTTTTTAATAATTTGTTTAAAAAGTACTTATAATAACGTGCTAAATTATATAAAGTAATAAAACAAATAAATTAGCTAGCTTATTATATTAATTTACTAAAGACTTTTAGTATATACTTTATAATCTTTATTGCATACCTTTTATTTAGCTAACAAAGTAAAAACCCATTTTATTAAACTATACTTTTACTTAGTTTTATTTATAATAAATAAAACCTTAACAAAAAAAGTAATTTATTTAAGATTAAAATTATTTTAAAGCATTATATTAATTAAACTAAGTTAAATTTTAACTATTTAGTTAAATAAAAAGAATATAATTATAAAAACAACTAGTAAAAATCGAAATAGTAACTTTAATTAGCTAAAAACTTAATTAAAAAATACTAAGTTTATATAAAAAAACAAGCTAAATTAAAACTAAAAAATAAAAATAAAGCAAAAACTATAAAGCTTATTGCTAGTAAATAACCGTGTAAAAAACTACAAAAAGTTACGCTTGCTTAGTTAATTAATTAATAAATAACTTAAATTAATTATATATATTGTATTACTTAAAACTAACAGCTTTAAAAAGCTATACTAAAAGCTACTTAATTTTATATATAAGTAAAAACTATACTAAAGCTAAATAAAAATATTTTTGCTAACTGCTTGCTATTATAACTTATATTTTTTTTATAGCTAACTATATAAGCGCTACTATTTAAAAATTGCGTTACTTGATTTTTATTTAATATTGCTACTTTTATTGCTTGCGTTTTTGCTTGCTATGTAAGTATAGCTTTTTGTTACTTAAACTGCTTATTAATAGTTTTTAAACAGGTTTTTTTTAAGTTAGTTTTAAGGCTTTAGCATGTTAGCAATAGTTTGTAATCCTGTTTTTTGCATAATTACTAGTGCAATTTTTTCTAGTAAGCAACCTTTTAAGCAAATAATATTTTTGCTTGTTAAATTATTAGCTTTTTGCTTATATAGCATTTTTATAGCAGCAATAATACATAGTTAGCTTTAAGTTAGCTTTATTGCAAACTATATAAAGCAATAAATAAAGGCGTTTTTAGCTAGCTTGCGCACTTAAATAGCTTTTAAGCATTTTGCTGCTTAAGCTAAATAATTGCTTTAATAAAAAAAGCATATAGCTGCTTTTTTTTCGGTTTGCATAAAGTATAGGTCCGCTTTATTTTTAGCATGTTTTAAAAATTTATACTAGCTATATTTTTGCTTATTTTTACATATGCTAGCTTAATAGCTTTATTTTTAGCAGCTATAACATTAAATTACTACTATATTTATAAAATAAAAAGCTACTTAAAAGTAGCAATAGTTCTAAAAAAGTTTATTAATATACGCTATATTTACATTTTTTGCAGTTATAACTTTAATGTATACTAAGCATGTTTTTTGTTTATGCTATAACAAACAAAGTAAAAAAAACAGCTTTTTAATCTTTAGCTTTTAGTTAGCTAGCTTTAGTTAAGCTAGCATTTTTTTTTCTTTTATTTCTAATATTTGCTTAATTAGTAAGCTTAAAGCTATTAGCTAGTATAATTAAAAGTATATTTTTGATTTTTTGCTAAACGCTTAATAAGCTTATAATATATTTGCTAGCATTTAAGTTTAAATTTTTTGCTTATTAAAAATAACTTTTTAGTTATTGTTTAATAGTTTATATGCTACTTAAATTACGTTTGCTTTTATTGCTTAGTTTAACTTTTATATTATAATTAACTTTATTTTTACTTTAGCTTTATAGCTAACAAAAGTTATAATAATAGCTTAATTAAAATTTGTTGCTATAATAGCTTTAAAATAAGTTAATAAAGCAATATATAAAAATTTTTTACTGCTGTTTATTTGTAGCACGTTTGCGTAAAATATAAACTACTAGCAAAAAAAGTTAGCAACTTTAGTTTGCTTGCTTATATAATCTTTAAATCGCTAAATTTACGCGTATAATAATTTTACTTTTATAGCAAGCTTTTTTTGCTTTATTAATAATGCTTATAACAAGTTTTAAATAGCACGTTTGCTACTTTTATTACTACTGTTTGCTTATAGCTGCTTATTTATTTACTAAAAGTAATACGCTTTTAATAACTCTTTAATAATTTAGCAAACGCTATAAATAGTTTACTTATTTAAGTTTTCTTTAAAAAAGATTTTAGTATTTACTATTGCTTTATTTAGCTTATTTATGTAATACTGCAAGTTTAACGTTAAGTTTATTACTAGCTATTGCTAGTTTAAGTTTGCATTATTAACTAGTTATAGCTAGTTTTACGTTAAAGAAATTGCGTTATAGTTTTTTGCTTTTTTTATTTCTACTTTTATTTTTTCTTAGGTTATTACTTATATAGGCTTGTTTTATATACAGCAAGTTTCCGTAAGTTTAGTTCTTAAGGCCGCGCAGGTATTCTTGTAAATTTAGCCGGTTATAAAAAAAAAAAAAAAAAAAGCTTAAATTAATTATAATTTTTAAAATAAAGATTAGTTTATATAAATAGCTAAATTAGCTTTATTAAAGTTAATAATTTCTCTTTTATGCTTTAGCACTTAATATAAACTAAAAAAAGAACTTTATATTTATAAGGTTTAATTATAGTAATATCTTTACTTGTAGCTATAATAGCTTAGCTAAATAGCTATATAAAGCTTATACTTAAAGCAATTACGTAGCAATTGCTTATAAGGCCCCTTTTTTTTTAATTTATATTACACTTTTTATGCTTAATTGCTTTATTACTTATAGTAAACCTTACTACTTAAAATAAAGCTTAGCTTTTTGTTTAGCTGCTTTAGCATATAAAAATACTATAGCTAATATTATTATTAATAGTTATTTAGTGCTTTTTATTTATATTAATATGCTAGCTAAGCATAAAAAAGCTATAGTAAAGCTTTTAAATTATATATATATAAATATGTTTAAATGCTATTTTAGTATTTTTATGTAGTTTTTAGTTATTTAATAATAGCTAGCTTAAGCATTTTTTTTAAAAAAGCATACAAATTTATTAAAAATAGTTATTAACGTTATAATAACTTTTCTTTAAATTTTGTTCTTGCGGTTAATTTTAGTGTACTGCTTAATAAACATGTTTTAAAACAATAGTTTGTTGTTTTTTTTAGCTATTATAAGCTTTAATAGCAGGTTAATATTTTAGATTTTTATTTGCTTAGCTTATTATAAATTAGCATATAATAAAGTGTTTATAATAAATGCTTTTATATATATATTATTTTTAAAAGTTATAGCTAAGCATAATAATATAATAAAGTCTTACATTAATATTTTGCTTTATATATAAACATAATAAAATTATTACTAATTAAGCCTTTAGTGTTTAGTAAAAATTACGCTAATTTAATAGCATGTTAATATTTTTAGTGTAATATATACAATATTACTAATAGCAGCTTGCACACAAATAATAAATAAAAGGAAAAATAATAAAAGAAAAAATAGTATTAATTAAGTCTTAATTTTTAGCTAAATAAACGTTTTAATTAACTAAAGTATTAATTAACTTTTAAACTAAGCTTACTTTTTTATAAACATAAAAAATGTCTTAATAATTAATAGCATAACAGTAATATTTTATTATGTCATTTTAGCAGATTTTAGTGGTGAAGCCTTATTGTTATAAATGAAGAGTTGCTTATAAACTAGATACGATTTTCTTAACCTATCGGTAGGTATAAGGTATTGTTGGGTCTTTGCCACTAGGATGTATGGTTAGCTTCGGAAGGTTGCGTTAGCTCAAGTTGTTGATTTCTAGACCGAATCCAATATCTCATACGTCAATTAATTATAAGTATCGATGTGAAGTATTATCGATGAGATTTAAAACGTGCTACTCCTACCTAGGAATTCACAGTCCTCACCACTTTTATCCTTTCTTCATAGAATCATCTCGAATTATTTACCCTATCTGCAAGATGATTAAAGAGACGACAGGAAAATGCCACCAGCTGATATTGGGAAGCCTTAGGGGCCAATTGACCAGCCTACACACCCAATATAGCTACTGACCCCTTTCAACCCACCTGCTATGTGACTGCTAGGGCTATCTATTCACTCCGGGACAACCCCCTCTGAGACCTTCACACGGGCTACATGGGAAAGGTTCGTTGTCACGCACAATGATGTGATAATCAACGGCACTAGATGTATTCTTGACCTAGATCCTTTATTACTCTGTTGCTAACTCTACCGCGGCGCACTATTAAAGACTTGGAATTTCCTTGATCAGTAGTTAATTATTGACTATATGCTAATAAATAAATGATGTTATCCTTGGCCTCTAGTGATTTGACGATGCATAGGCGTTACTCCCTTCTTGTTCCGTATGTTGCTCACTAACTATAGTGTGACGAATCATATTTTACCATGTGATTTATATGATGACGACGACGGCAAATCGTTGCCTGCGCGAATATCTGACAAACAAGTTGTCTCGTTACAAATCTTGGAGGCAGTAGAAAAGTTCACCGAAATGGATCTAGCTCTTCCGTCGCTCTGTCGTTTCCTTATTCGCATTTTCTTGTCTTGTGAGATTTGGGGCTGAGAAGTCCTTACGTAGACCCAAATCTGTGATTACACAAATAAAGCTAAATAGCAATGTCGTGCGTCATCTTAAATTTTGCTGTCGGGCTATCATATGAGAATTATATCGGTTTGTACTTAGTATACGCTGCGTGAAGGGAACTGAAGCAATATGTTTCCTTGATACTATTAAGGAAAGGCTCGCAATAAAGGCAACGTCTCTATGCCTAAAATTAGTGTTGCATCGCACACGTCGAACACAAACAACTAATCAGGGACTTTTATCACAAGAATCACAAGTATCACATGGGTGTAGCTTCTAGTTCCTGTAGGGTATGAGAATTACATTTTCGAATATCTCTTTCTAAATCACGTTGGTTTCGCGGCATCTGTTTATGACAACATTGCCCACTCACGAGGCAAATGGCCAACAGTACGTATGCATCCAATCGGAGTGGAATCCTGTCAGCAGGGACCACGATGACGAGTCCTCGTGGACGAAGCTACAAAACCCCTCAGTGGCCTGTGAACGCACCCACGGCACTGTAGGAAGCAGCCAAGCGAACAATCGGACCTTTCATCGTCGCCAGCACACTGCGTCGAATGACCAATGCATACATACCCTACACTACGAGCTTAAAAAAACTAACAAACAACATGGTACTAGTGGTCCCGCCTTGGCCCTTACGCAGTAGACATGAGTAGAAGAGCTTACGTGGTTTCGAGTGCCTGCCGAGACGGCGTTACTCACCGCTTTCTGATCGGGATGCCGTGATCTTTGACGATCGCCACCCACAGCAAGGGCTGATGAGAGCCGTGGTTTAAACGAAAACAATCTTGCACTAGATATGTAGCGGCCGGAGGTGCTTACATCTTCGGAAGGGAGTGGGCGGCTATTGCGTACATAGCGTCGTTGGTTTCTTCGCAATTTTGTGACTGGGATGATATATTAGGTTTGTTCCCCAGGTCCTGAATTCTTAAGCGAAATAGGGCGGGGATCGCCACCTAGGGTAGTCCCGTTGTAGATAAGAGAATTCATATTATTACTCTACAGTAAGAAGTTGTTAGATTGGATTCATGTGCATGTGAGGCACGAAGAGTTACTGGTATATCTCGTCGTATAGGGAAGGGGGAGTATAGTTGTTTTGAATGTTTTCCCCCTATAACTTGACAACGGCCTTTTAAGCTAGGACCATTGCCCTTCAGTTGTACAAAGGTCAAGTTATAAATGCGTATTTCAAAAGCGAAGCTATAAAAAAAACCATCGTATGTTGCCTAGTAGGTAGTATTTACATACTAGTATAAAGACGGTAGAGTCTAGGCTACACTTCGCACTTAACCTTACGCAGTAAACGAGTATATAGTGGAGTTGGATCGGATCAGCCTTATCACTCTCACGCTCATAATTGGTCATCTTGATATGTGACAGGTGACGCAACAACATCCCCATCTAGGCAATGAGGTCGGTATACACATGATGCTAGCTAGCGTCTTGTGTCTTGCTCCTCTATGATGCAAAAAATAAATACACTCCATATCGCTACCATAGTTCACTAAAAGGAGTCTAAAATACCGGGAACCTTGCACACAACGTGGTACGGAGGTAAGTGGACTTGGATTCCTTGTCATCGACATCGAACTGGACCGGGTCAAGTCGCACGGACAGCAAGCCGAGTGCCAAGGGAACCATGCGAACGCTTGGTGTTTTTCGATGCTGTACACTAAATTACGGTACCGAGAGTACGCTTACTGCGTAAAAATAACATCTGCCGGTATTGTATTTCACCGACGTTGTAGTGGCAAAGGAAAGATTCTGAACTCGTCGGCTACGACATTCACTAATACTCTAGCGATCAACACATTCATACAATGTACACAGTAATGCGACAGACTGTGGCGTAGTGTAAGCACTCGAAGCAATGAGTGCGACATCTCGTCTAATAAAGCCCAAAAAGAAGAAGAAAAGGATTAGGAATAACGATACAGACGGACAAACCACTGGAGATAATGAGCAACCTCTTGGGCTGACGTTGAAAAAGCGGGAAGCAACGTAGCATGGGTCGTAGTCGATGTACGCTAGGGTACATGTACCGGAGATTTGGTGGGTGCTTGTCCATGTGCCCCATTGGCTGAGACACGCAAGCCTCTCTAGTCAGGGGATAGGCGACGCGTCAGCGCTTGCTTGGACGATTTTCATAGGCCGCTGCTAGGCATCTGTTACACTACCCATCAAGTAATAAAAGAACCCCCCACGTGACGTACATGTCATACCGCGCAATCAATCACCGATTACAATACCTACCTACATCCTACATACTTACCTATGTGAAGACATTGTGAAAGAAAACAGGCGGTATCGAGAGCTACTTAGTAGGTAGATTTGGCTAATTATAATTATAGTTGCTGCACTGATTAACCAGTTACCAAAAAAAAGGAAAAGAAAACTGAAGACTGAGATAAGAGGAATAAGAGGGGCCAAAAGGAAGTGGAACGACTAAAAAAGAGGAGAGAGATGGAAAAGAATAATCTCTTCCCTACCATTTAAAGTTGAGGCTCTGCGTGGCCCAATTGCAGATGTAAGATGTAGGATGCGTACGGCAGTGCAGAGTGCGGTGGTACACGAAAGCCAGCCGCGTGGAAAGCCTTTACATATACGTAGTATATACCTAGATAGTGTATGAATCGGCCCGGAGGACGTGCACACACACAGAGTTCTTCTGCACTTCTGATTCTGCACAGAGGGTCGGGATGCTGCTGATGAGGATGACGGTCGCAAAGCCGTGTAATGTGTAATCTGTACGTATATGTAGTAGATCTGTCTCCGAATTCTTGGCCACTTTAGCCTTTTGTGCCTACATTACGTTAGCACCGCCCCTACGGACCAGCCCGACCTAGTCTACCACCTAGTTTAGTGTTGCTCATTACGACGTAGATAGATAGCCTGGTGTACGCATAAGTGAGTACTGTAGAGATGCGTCGTCGTTCGTTGCAGCCTTGCCTAGCTACGGTAGTCTAGTGTACTTGTATCCGAGAACCGAGCACAAGGGCAGAAGAAGCAAGGGTCTCGGCAGAAGGTTACGCAGACTTCAGATGAACAAAGTCGATGGCGAGTTTCACCCAAGATAAGCGTTTCGTATAAACCGCAATAACTGGCTGGTGCGCTGGCGTGGGGTTTCTCAACCATCCGGGGTCGTGTCATCCGGTTGGAGGCGTCGTATGTACGTATTCTAGGCACTAGGCAAGTCAAAGCCCAAGCCACCCGAATGAACAATTAACACCATACCGGTAACTTGAAGATCGAATCAAAACATGTCGCATCATTGCGATGGCGGGGAAATTGAGTACTTACTGAGTCTTGATAGGGTGTAACAACATTGGATGGCGATATCTATAGTATATAGTATATATGTAGTACGACCGACATACATGTACCTAACGTTGCCTACCACCTACCAATATAATATTCTATAAAAGATATGAAGACCGTGATGAGTTCTTGTTTGTGGCATGATTGATATCTACCTACTCGGGTACATTATTACTTACGCAGTAGATACCCAGTAGCTAAAATAACTCTACCGGTATACGGTACTACCTACCTACTTAGATAAAGTACCTACCTCCAGGCACCTATACATAGACCAATATACCCAGAATGGCAATGAGGATGGGCTTGGCTGTTTCCACTTGTACCCCTCGCAGGGGCTGTGCTGCCAATCACCTGCAGCTGGCTTAGCCACTGGTATCGGATTCACCGCCTCAGCCACGATAACCGTCTTTACAATGGAATTCAGATGGGTAATTGGGCAATGGGACGGCCATGAGAAATTCTCGAGGAATCCATCGTATATCTTTTTAGAGAGAGTGTTTTACCGGACCTCGGATAAATGCGATTCTTCGAGTCTCGCACCATCTCGGCGTGGCACGTTCGCATCCTTGGTACCAGTAAAAACTACCTACTGCGTACATACGTACAGTAGTAGACGAGACAAGGGTACGTATACCTACATACTTACAAGATAAGTCTGGTGGCGTTGTGGCGCTTGACGCATGTGCCGGTACGTGTACACTACCTACACTACCGGTACTCTGACTAAGTACGCATATAGTACTGCCTTTCACCTGCTACCATGAGGTGTGCTTCTAAATGGATAACCTTCGCTTTTGGACCAGCATATACAATAAAACCTGTCTTGCTCATAATCTGTGATATCCTAAGCTTTTTGAAACAGACCAGGTACACGCAGAGGATGATGTGAAGATGGGGAGAATAAAATCGTCTTGCGCACCCTGGTCGATCTTTCGAGATACCAACTGCAATAGGACAAAGTTGGGCGTAGACGGCAGTGATTGGCCAAAGTCTCAGAAGAGACGCGCGTCACCCAGATGAAGATGTCGAAAGGGGAGGGGTGGTGGTGGAGGGATTCCGCACCGTAAGGTACCGAGCATCGCCTATTACGTACCTAAGTAGGAAGTAGGTAGTGTAGGGCAGGACGTTACAGTACCCAAGATACACTACTGCGTATGCGTATAGCAGTACCTAGGCACATGTCTGGTAGCTGAGGCGGGTATGTACCTAGGCCAGGTTAGGTATTACACTACGTAGTGTAAGTACCTTAGGTAGGTCCTGTAGTGTGTGTCTACGCCAGCAACCTTTTCCTCCTTGCCATCGAACACGCATACCACATGCGCAGGCCAACGAAGCCCGACCCACTGCCTCTCTCCTACGCCCATCCCGTTAACGGCGTCGTGTACACGCACCGTACAGTCCGCGGCGTACAGTACCTACACGCCCGACTCCAGGTACCTGCACCAGGGCTCTACACCTATCTAGCCCAAGGTATCCCGTCCGGACAGATCCAGGTTCCATCCCGGCCATCTCTCGACTTATCTCGCCTGTCGCCATTGCTGTCGCCATATTCCCTCCCCTGTAAAACTAGTCACGTCCCCTCCCCATTGCGCCGCCCCATCTTTCCCTACACTACCACCAGTGCTCGCCTTGTCCCATTGTGGCCGTTGCCTTCGTCTTCGTCCTTGTCCTTGTATCGTAGTTATCGCTGTCTGCCTACGTCTGCCTAAGCGTAAGCCTAATCCCCCTACCTCTGCCTCTCTTTACCAGTGTACGACCACCACACGAGCGGCCTAATAGACCTCTGCATCCGATCGATTGATCCTGCTCCCGAGACGACACTGCATTGCGACGAGCGACAAGACTCCGGTATACACGTAGACGTGCGAGAGAAGCGAACGAGCGATCATCGAATGTCGTCGCCCGTCCCTTTCGGGTTGTAGGGGAGACCGGCTGCCTGCCTCCAGCAAGCCTCCTCGTGGTTGAGCCAGCAAGCATTCATTATACAGCACATTCCAGCTGGTCGACGACGACTACTCTTCGACGACTACGCTCTTCTGCGTGACCGCGGGTCACACCCTCACCCATCTTCGCGCCTTTTGATTATATATATCGCCTCCAATTGCTGTATCGAGTCCTCGATCCGATTGCTGAGCTGCTCATCATGGCTGGCCGCTCTACCACGCCTGGTCGCAGTGACCAGGACGATTACGGGGAGGAATGGGCCCGAGATTTGCGCATTCAGTTCGAACAGTTATTGAGGTCCAAGCGTCTGCATGATTTCGAACAACTCCGGTCACAGCGAGCGCGAGCTCAATCGCCTACGCCGCGGGAACGGGCATCATCCTCTAACCTCCGTGCTTCCTCCTCGACGCCATCTGGCAGACCATCCACATCATACGGCCACGGCCACGCCTCGCCCTCGACACCACCATCCTATTCTTCTTTACGCCACTTACCATTAATGCCCACGGCCCCTGCGCCGCACGATCAACAGTCACAGAAGTTCCGCAACCTGCTCCTCTCGCTAGCACAGACGCCCACAAAGTACGAGAATCCTGGGTTGCTAGATGAGGCCCTACAGATGATACCGTTGGACAGAATCTACAGCGAAGCCGAAGAGGAATGCCAGGTATTACAAGCTCAGGCTGAGAGTATGGGCGATGGTCGCAGACCTGAATGGGGCTACCAAGATTGTGTCATAAAGGCATTACTAAGGTTTGTATTAGCATAACTGTTCCCCATGCTGCTGCCGAATGTGTAGTTGATGCTAACTCGAGCCGGTCACAGATGGTTTAAGAGGTCTTTCTTCACATGGGTTAACAACCCCCCGTGCCCGGTGTGTTTGTCACCGACGGTTGCGAAGGGTATGACTCAACCGACGCCAGAGGAGAGCGCATGTGGCGCAATGAGAGTTGAGCTATATGAGTGCTCGAATCATTCATGTAGAGCGTACGAGCGATTCCCACGGTATAGCGACGTCTGGCGGCTACTACAGACAAGACGCGGTCGATGCGGTGAATGGGCGAATTGCTTTAGTATGCTGTGCCGCGCTGTTGGTGGACGTGTTCGATGGGTATGGAACGCCGAGGACCACGTATGGACTGAGGTCTACTCCGAACATAACCATCGATGGGTTCATGTCGATGTCTGTGAAGAAGCTTGGGACAACCCGCGACTCTATGCCGAGGGATGGGGCAAGCAGATGTCATATTGCATTGCCTTCAGCATAGATGGTGCGACTGATGTTACCCGCCGATATGTACGCAAAAGTGAACATGCTCGCGAACGAAATAAGTGTCCCGAGGAGGTAATGCTTTACATTATGCAGGAAATCAAAAACCTCCGGCGAGCCAATTTAAGCAAGGACAACCGATTTAGATTAGAAAAGGAGGATTCGAAAGAAGATCGCGAATTAAGAGGCTACGTCGTTGCTTCAATCACGCAGGCCGTCACGAGAATGGTACCGGGCTCTTCCAGCTCTTCAAGCAGCAACCAACGACGAGCGGGCCAGTTAGGCGGGAGCTCTTTTGCCAACGATGATCAAAAATTACCCGCCGAGCAACCTGGCCGACAGAGCGGCAACGCAGAGTGGGTTGCCGCCCGCGGTGAAAATGGCAGATGTAACCAACCACCTCATGACCCCAACGCTCGTCATGACGGCCGCCCATGAACACCTAATACACACTCGATAGTTGATGGTTTCGAGTCTTCTACTGTCTTAACCTAACGACTAAATTACGACTCTAATCCCCATCCTAACCTACCAAACCTATCATCGAACCCTACGCTCTCGTTCATTCTATAGTTACCTTCATTGGATTGTTCTAACATGGCGATATATACGCCCTTTGTACCTACTACCCTACCTACTTACTTACTTCTGACGGTGTCTAACTGTTTTCCTTTGTCATGGACAGCCTATGAAGCTATTCTATCACATCCACCGTCTATACATATCGAACACAATTAACGGCGTCATGGGGGAGGGGCTCTGGATAAGGCAGCATCATACACATTGTCTTACTGATTTTGGAGACTCGGATTATATGAAAGAGAAGGGGATCTCTTCATCATCCTGGCGTTCTGGATATTTGCATGCCGGAAAAGATGGACAAGCTGATGACGTTTATTGGACTACGTCTGCTTATGGTGGGGGTGGGTGTTTTGCATATCGTGATGTATCAATACCAAAAGGACTGGGAGGTTTCGAACACATCCGGGTTGGCGCGATATCATCGTTGCCACGAAATACCAGAAATAGACCCTTTTCGGTTTACGTTCCTGCAACCTTGTATTTCATTTGCGTCAGCTTTTAGAGTGATTTGCTTAAACTAGTGTTTTGATATGACTTCTATTGAGTACCTTAATATGAGGTATGAAAGGGACGGAGGCTTTGGTGGGGGTCATTATCAATATATCCATCTAGGCTGCACGATATCTACCCCATATGGATTGAACTCCAGACCTTATCTATACAATTTGCAGGAGGCTCATTTGAATATAATGTGAAGTAATCTAGTAGATAAGGGAAAGTATTGGCTTTCGCTATTTATCTTGGTAGATACGTATCAAGCTGGCCCTTGCTACTCCACACTGACACATTCACACATTCATAACCAGTTCCTTACTTGTATATATATTATAGCTACTTCCGTCCTGGCTACACGGCCTACGTCCAGATCGATACTTATCTATGTATATATATGTAAGTGAAATTAATATTCTATGTTTGTGGTATGTAAGTATGTATATCTTGGCGGTGAGACTTTGGAGTAAGTACTTACTCCATATACGCCGTATGCACGCACGTCCTTATTCATTCACTCATACATATATTCATTCATTCCTTTATTCATTCATCGATATATGATAAGGAGGAGACACGCAGTAGGTTACCTCCATGTACCAATCTGCGCTGCGAAACACGAGCCAGAATTTGCATGCGCTCCAATATAGGATATGTATGAGTATCTATCTATCTGTGCTGCACAGACGCTTGCGTCATCCACCCCCCTTTTTTCCCGGAGCCCCCGGCGCATGACTACTCACATGGAAAGTCTGGCCCATGTTCTGGAATTTATATACAGTAGTAGGTTTGTGTTGCGTTGTGTTGTGTGCTGGGCTGGTGGAAGGAAACATCCTGCGCAGAGAAGAGTAGAGTGAGTATCCCCTGCAACGGATGTACAGGCGAGGCGAGAACTGCGGGACGAGAAGGAGATGGGATAGCTAATGCTTGGTCGGTCTTATCTCTCGCTTTTGGATGAAATGAGATGAGATGAGATTGAAATGAAATGAGATGTAATGAAACGAACGCTTGTGGTGGTGATCGCGGTTTGGTTTCTACTTATCGTGATTCGTTTACCGGTGAATCAACTCATGAAAATCTAAAAACAGAACTTGAACTGAAGGTGTTTTCCCAGTCGCTACGCTACGTATGTACTTGATATAGCGAAAGGGCGCCTCCGCAAACCTCTCCTCTCACAAAAATGTCACTCAGGCTAAGGCTTTCAAGACCGGATATAGAAGCAGAATGACTGTGGAATTATGTGTACATCGTTCTGTCTGATAAACAGGAATAGCATTTGTGCTATATACTCTCTCTAGGAGGCATCGACCCCTTCCATAGGACCTTTATAATCCATCAACAACGCATCTTCTCTTCTCCGTCCCTGAGTGCTATAATAAACAATCATCCTTTACTATAAAGAACTTTTGGGATCCCCTCTCCCAATCCTTAGACCCCCGTGTTCACCTGCCCAAATGTAGCCTATCTCACACCAAGCTTGTCTATCGCCAATGTTTGGCACTCACCAAGTACTCGTCTCTTCATACGAGGAAAATGCGAGTAAATGTATGAAACTCCAAGCGAGACCTCACTTAGTAAGGGGTCCAATTCGCGCAGTTATCTTTCTCCATCCACCTCTCAAGCCGCGAGCCCTTCTTCTGCAGTTTCGCGAGAGCCGCTTTGGATAGGTACTCGTGATACACCTCGTGTCTCTTCGGCTCCTGGTTGTTATGCTTAGCGCTCTCCAACTTCTCCGCTAGCTTTCCTTCCTCGTCGGGCGTCATCTTGCACCACTCGACGTAACGGTATCCGGTGGTTTGGCCGGTGGCGAACACGGCATCGAAGTCCCATCTGGCTTTCGGCTCTGGACGCCCATCTTCATCAAGCCTGTCGGCGTGTTTCAAGCGCAAGATCCACTCGTCAACGACTTTATGCTGGGTCCTCATGGTAACCTTTGCTTGCTCTGCGACGTCCTCGAAGTCGTAGATGTCCTTATATAACTCCCATGCCGCCGTAGGGTCCCGGAACAGTCCTTTCGCGTCTCGACGTTGCCACCCTATCGCGGTGAAAATCCAGTTCACGCGGTCGGGGTCTTGGAGGGGCAGGTAGGCGTCTAGCAAGGATTTTTCTTCCGTCGTCAGATCTACTGCCTTCTTGACGCGTTCGGCGCGATTCGGGTCACATTCAGGACACGGGAAAGCGTTTCGGATCTTGTCGAACACTGCGGGATGCAGGGTAATCATGGTTGCGTGTGGGTTAACCGATGGGGACTTCAGGAGAGGCGATAGGGTATTGACCACCGTGCGGACACCCACTAAGTCTTCATCTGCAAGGGCGTCGACCTTTTCGAAGGTTAGCTAACCGGTGCTTTACCGAGGAACAGAATGGCGTTGAGAGAGGCCAAATCCCACCTGAATGCGATCAAATTCTAAGCTAGTCTGCTCTGTCAAGTCACAGCCACTGTAAGGAAGCACATGGAACGTTACATTGACAGTCCGAAGCTTAATGATAAAAGCCTTGAACAAATCTCTGACATAGTAGAACAATTTTCCGTAGATGTCGTTGTTAGCTCCATTCGTGCCGTTGTTCTCGTTAACTGTCGCCAGGTCCCAACCCCGGAGCGGATCTGCATCCCGTTTCAAAGGCCAGAAGTCACCGTAGAATAAACTCCTTGAGATTGTAAGTGTCAGCATGAACAAGTCTATAGGAGACACCTGGGACATGACTAACGGATTGTAGTCCAGCGGCCAATTGGCTAGACTATGGTGGTTCTCGAACGGCGTGACCTGCGTAGAGGGCATATAGCGGCGTTTCGAAGCTTGCCACGCCGGAGGGAAACTCATTACCGTCTTTTCGTAATGGTCCAGATTCGCACATTTTCCTTGCTTCTAGAAAAGACTTTGTGCGTCTCTAGCATCCGCATTCTTCCAGCACGGGCATGGGTCGATGATGGCTTTGGCGCCAGCCTGTATACGCCGGGTCAACACAACTTCGAGTGAGGCTGGACCAAATGACCAATATCTTGTGATTCTGGTATCGAATTCATTGTTTTCCTCTTGCTCCACTGGGAAGTATTCATTGATGAACGGGCCGACGAGCTCTCGAATTGCTGGTCGGCACCACTTGGGGATGACTACAACACTCGAAATTAACAACTCTCATTTTAGGC
The DNA here is from genome assembly GCA_022578965.1 of Xylaria sp. FL1777. Classification (NCBI taxonomy): domain Eukaryota; kingdom Fungi; phylum Ascomycota; class Sordariomycetes; order Xylariales; family Xylariaceae; genus Xylaria; species Xylaria sp. FL1777. The sequence continues at coordinate 334,629 of MU400543.1, read as the reverse complement.
GTGCTTTGTATGCATTTGGAAGCATGGGAAATATCCTCAGGTATAGTTGTAGCTCGGGAAAGCTTACTCGCACCTGTTGAAAGACAACGATAAGAAAACCACCGAGAAAGTTACTTACAGGGTCCGTACCAGAAAGACACAGCACACTCGGCAGTTACGTCAGGGTCTTCAGATGAGAGAGCCATGAGCAGCAAAATGAGGTTGCGCGTAGTCTTCGCCGTGGTGCCGTCGGTGACGACGATGCTAATGGGCGCAGACACATTATCGGGTAGATCAACAATGGTTTTGATCACATCTCTTAGGTCGGCGGGCTCTTCGGAGAATGGTTAGCTGGATTTTAAAAATGCGAAGCCTATAAGGCCGACGTACCCACGAAAAGAATATTAACTGGATCCTTTCGCTCAACTCCCTCATTTTCGTTCAACCGGAGGACGTCAATAGCTGGATAGCTGCCGAACAATTCGATCTGGCCACACCGAAGATCGTCCTCGAGAAATTCGCAACGATTTTTGGGTCCAATCTGAGGGACATCCTGAGGTTTGACGGCACGATATTTTTTCACCAAGTCAGCGTAAAGGGTTTGAGGGGCCCAAATAGGTAATCTGTGTTCTCTTTCGAAAGTTGCTGTTGCTATCTCATCCCGACACACGGTTTTGTGAACGCTCCAGTTCATCTCCTGACAAGCTGTAGAACAGTACTGGAGAAATATCAGGGGCTGTAGAATGGTATCACGGGGGAACGAGAGTCGAGTAAATGAAGAAAAACCTACCATGACTAAGTGGCAACCGGTACAGACTGACGTGCCAAGGTCGCTGCAAATGACACTGTTCGCGCAGTATTGCCGCGTCGCCGTTACTTCTGAGGCCATGGCGGGGATTGTTCGGATGGTGGCTCGTTGGTTCGGCCTTTCAAAAGTGAGCAAGATAAGGATGCAAGAAGAGGAATAAAGAATAAACTGAGAAGAATCACTGAACCTTACAGGTATTAGAAATTGGGTTGCGGTGCGAATATCGGTCTGGGCCAATTCAAGAGGCACTGTACAGATTCCTAGCACGACAGGAACGGAAGCGATGAGGAATAGACAATAGTACATGGGGACAAAAATTCCGGCGGACTGTGGTGTCGAGCTCGATGTAGAAGCAGGGCCTAGAGGATAAACGGTCGTCTCAAGGTTGGCTGCCCGCCTGAGAAGGAGAAGAACGTCATGACAAGAGCCAGACCAACTGATTGCTTTTGAACCCTGAAGAGTACCCAGCTTACTGGGTACCTAGGAGAGGGGTATTAGTTATCTACATAGTAGGTACCTAAGTAGATATGTACAAAGTAAGAGATTCAGAGTAGCTACATATCAAGAAAAAGTCCTCCTCGTATTTATGTACAATTACCAGTATTAAAAACTTCTCTTTTATGACTTTACTTCGCCTACTAGCTCTTACACAACCTACCCTGTGCATCCTCTTTCCAAGCCTCACTTCCGACAGCTTGGGCGGCATACAATAGGCTCTTGGGGTCGTACTTCTTCTTGATGCGCAACAAGCGTTGGTAGTTCTGCCCAAAGAACGCATCCTGCCAGTCTATCTGCTGCATATTTGCCTCGTTAAGATATGAGCCGGAGTCTGGCGTGATTTCTATTAGGCGGGGGGTGAGCTCATTAGCGATGACGCCCTCGCGACGCACCATTTCAGCACGGGGTATGGACCAGTCCCAGCCAGCCGAAAGAATGAGCTGAACAGCTGTCTTGCGCCACGCGGGGAGCACTGCGTTATCAGACACCTGTGCCACCGCCGGCGATCCGACGTTCAGAGACTGCATTAATACCGCGTACTCGCTCCGGCTTGCCGTATCGCGGAGGATCTGAGTCAAGTTATCGTTGCCTTCCGTGTCAAGCAGGAGTGATCGTGGAATTAAACGTCCTCCCAGAATCCCACTAGTTGTAAAGGGGCCATCGGGGAATGGACTGTAGTCGCGGCGGAGATGCTCGAGAAACGTGGCCGATTGATGAGTCGTGCAATTGTACGGAACACCGAGGGACTCCAGATCGTCCAGGGCGGGTTGAAGGATAGCGCGCACCTCGTCAGCGTCTCGCCCATCTGCAGCAATGTTATATACGCCGAAAGTGTTGTTTGCGAGACTGTAGACAATTGTAGTGTTCCCTGCGTCTAGCATTTCAGGAAGTTTGCTGTTGAAAACCCCGACGGCGTGCCAAAATGCATCGGTACCGACTGTTTTGTTGTCGAACGTAAGGTAACCACCTCCGATAGGACCGTCGGGGTGTAGTCGCGCTGTCATACTGACCACAACACCGTAAGTGCCACCTCCACCTCCGCTTAGCGCCCAGTAAAGGTCAGAGTTTTTCTTGGGGGTGGCGATGAGGTGTTCACCATCGGTCGTAACAACTTCCCACTCTAGTATATTGTCCGCTCCCATTCCGTATACGCTGCCCATTTGCGAGTGGCCTCCTCCCTGCGTGTAGCCCCCGACGATGCCCACCGAGGGACAGTTGCCGCCCGTGACGCGATAGCCCTCGGCATCTGCGGCCTCGTAGGCTTCGAGACCCAAGACCCCGGCCCCTAATTTGATGGCTGGTCCCGTGTAGTAACTACTCTGGTAGTTATGAATGATTTCCCGGTCCTTCAAGTTTTTCATCCAGAGCGAAAGCGCTCCAGTTCCGGTCGACTTCCCGGTGCCACTAGAGATCGGTTAGGTTGCCACCGCCTTCAATCTCGTCGGATTGGGCGTGATGCAATACAAAATAAGGAGGCACAAGTGGTATAGACTCACTCATGTCCCGTGTTCTTGACGACTAGTCTCACACTGTGGTTCTGAGAGAAACGGATACCAGCGAGGATATCGTCTACGCCATTGACATTGATTGAGTAGCTCGCATACTTCCCCAACTCACAAGGCTCGGACGTTGGAGAGAACGGATTGCAGGACTCCTGATACCATGCGGGCATGATGGAAGCAGGGGCCTCGAAACTGCGATGTGCAAACGTTGTTAGAGCTCCGGTGCCTATAGTTTACAACACGCCAGTTGGCTCTAGGAAAGATAGTCGCGTACTGCACCTCAGAATAATCCCACAGGCCTTTGAGGATGTCGCACTCAGATCCATTGAACCGCGCCAATGATCCTATAGAGTGGCAGACGCTTGCCAAGGGGACCGTCGCAATGAGACGCCCGTCGGTTGTCTCATTCAGGCTCGCCCAGTCTTCTTGGCTGGGCCAGTTGGGATCGCCGGGGATGTTCTTGCATTGTTGACCACACGCTGTCGCGGCGACAGACGCCAGCAATAAAACAAGCGACACCAACAGCGACATGGCTGCGCGGATGCTATGAATCGTGTGTTTGGGCTGGGAAGACCACAACCCGGAGGAGCGCGGGCGGGGAGCCAAAGAAACTTATAGGTATAGGTATATCAAGCATCTCTAAAAATATCCATTCACATATGGAATAATGAGCAACGGGGTTAAACGAGATCATGAACAAAATGAGAAGATGGCGCGCCGGTTGTTAGTTAACACTCCGGAACACCGCGCAGGAGACACCGTGGGATCTGTACGACGCTGGTATTACACGGTGTGAGTTCACGCAGTAGATAACATAGCCCTATGAAGAAGTAGGGAGAGCGCAAGCACCTCTCGCTTATACACTGTGTGCATCGCAGGGGGCACTCTCCGGTTCATCACACTGCATTAACATGTCCGTACACTATCTATCTACCTAGGTAGGTAGGTAGGTAATAGGCTATCTATAGTACAGTATGTCTGTTCGTCAGTGCCTTAGGTACCTATAGCTATCTACATATCTACATACATATAGGTAGGTATACATTAGTAAGTACTTATGTACGTGTATGTACTACCTATCTCCATATGTACATAGCTGATAGCTGTACGTACTTACTTACTGATACCTACTTGTACTTCATCCTGAGCGCAAGGGATCTTCCAGTAGCAACAAAATCCGCACCACCCAAAATCTCGAACACGGGCAGGTCTACGTCGAACACCTCACCCACCCAGTTGCGCAGATCGATCGCCGAGAGCGAATCGATGCCATACGACTGCATGGCTTTGTGCTTATCCATGCGAGCCGCGGGCGTCCCCAGCATCGAAGACACGCGGTTGACCAGGGCCTGGCACGCCACCTCGCCCGCCTCGCTGACATCCCCTGCTGCCACGAGTTTGGCCACGGCATCGCGCTCGCGGATAGGCTCGTCGGCGGCGCATGCACCGGTGTGTGGTTGCCCAGGGCCAGCGCCGTCGTGGCCTGGTGGCGGAGGAACGTGGTGCATGTGGCCCCATAACGGCTGCTGCATCGTCCAAGGGATCGCCTGACTGGCCTTCCAGTAAGCTGGGGGGCTGATCCCCGCAACCGTCTGACAGCCCTTGTCCTCAGCCGACAACGTGGTGCTGGGGTTGCAGTAGATGTCCAGCAGCCCGCATACCTCCCGGGTGAGCAACGGCACGTATTCCTTCGCCCGCTGCATTCCCGCGATGAAGCTGCCCAGCCCCGTCAGGTAGCCTCCATCCACCACACCGCCTATGTCGAGTGCTGTTGCTCGCTGGCCGAGGGCAACTCGGTACCGCGCCAGCGCGTCTTGATATGTATTGCCTGCATTGTACCCGGCGAGGGATCCTGTTCCCAGAATCCCCATCACCGATGACAGCATGATGAAGAAGTCGAGGTCGCTTGGAAGCTCCAGGTGGAGGTTCCAGGATGCCTGTACCTTTGGAGCCACCGCGGCCTTCCAGTCATCATAGGTCATCTTATGGAAGACGGATTCCTGGAACGAGGTCAGTCACCGTACTTATTTGTCAATTTGCTCATCTGATCAAGCAATGGTTTTTGCCTCACCCTCATCACCATAGCAGCTTGGATACATCCCTTGATTGGGGGTAGTCTCTTGAGACAATCTGCCAAGACTGTTCTCAGGGAGGTCCTGTCGGCCACATCGCAGCACGGAGCTTCTATGCGAACTTGCTTTTGGGAGAGTTCCCTGATGAGACTGTGTGCCTCAGGAATTCGAGGTCCTGATCGAGACAACAAAATCAAATTACGAGCACCGCGGCTGACCAGCCATCGGGCAATCGCCCTACCGAGACCCCCCAATCCTCCACAGACAATAAACGTGGCATTTGCTCCTAATTCATAGCCTGGCTGAATAGCCTTTCGAATCTGAAGTGGATCAGCAAAATGACGAGAAGGGGATTGGTGCGCATTGTTTATGCAGCTTACTTCGACAGTGTCAGCGTCATCCAGGTTCATGATTATAGGCCCATCGTCCTGCATGTTTCGCAAGCTGTCCACTACTTTACTCAGCTCCGAAGCGAGGAACTCGGGAGGGCCATCGGAATCTACTGGACCCGACCAAGGAGAAATATTACATGCATAATCGAGCGATGCCCGACTTGGTATGGGAGTCTGCATTACTCCATGATCCTGAAGAACGGATAGGGATATTTGTGAAGGCGCGCAGGAAGCGAGCCCGTCACCACGTGGTGATGTGGACGGATGATACTGTACGACGCACTGTCCCCCCGGCATCACACATTGTGCTAACAAAGGCTTTGTACGTTTCGCATTTGCAGAGAACAGGAAGCTAAACCGATGTTTCCATTGAGACATCAACATCGGGCTACTTTCAAACCAAGAGCTAGGCAAGATACGATTTGTCGCGAGCCCGGTGGTCTTGGTAATCCGAATACTTTCTTCTTCCGTGGCTGCCGTTGCCCAAAGATCGGACACTCCGTTTTCAGTTGCGAGCTGAATAGCAGAGCATCCTGTAAGACTGGAGCCATTATGAACAAGAATAGACTCGCTCTGTTGAGTCCGCCCCACATCAATTAATGCCTGGAATGCGACAAGCCTGGACGGTATGTATCGACAAGCATCCGAGAATGTGACGTGCTGGGGTATCTTGGCTACTCTTTTAGATGATACACGGATCTGTGAACTGAACGAACCTCCCCAGGCGACGAAGACATGGTCCCCGGGGTTAAAGTTGGTCTCTGATCCTCCCTGGAGCACCACACCTGCACAAGCACTCTGCCAAATAGAATCTTCACCTGGCTGTTGAACTCGGGACCGACCCTGGGATCGAAGGGCGACTGCCTTGACTGCGACATCTACGGTATCATTGCAAGGCGAATCAGACAATGGTACTGATGCAATGTAATACGGGGTGCCTTTCTCTTTCCATGAGCCCGTCCTCATGGTAAACGGGATGTGACTACTGAGAGCGAGCGATGAGATTTCATAAGGGGACAAGTTTGCATACATGCTCAACTTGACGTGGTTCGCATCCACGAGACGACGTGTGTGTAGATACCCATTCAACTCCACGTACCCTTCTTCGTAGCTTGTAGATGGCTTCCGAGATGCCATCTCCGATAGAACCGCAAGGAGTAAATCAGTTTTATTACTGGGATCCTCACCTGTGGTATCCAAAGCCAATGTTACGAAATGCAGACTCGGGTACTCAAGCCTGAAAGTCCGTGCCAGGCCGTCTATCATCCCGTATTCGGGATCAGCCCCTCGGCCGCCCCCGGTGGATACCCAAAGACAATGGTCGTATTTTTGCATGAGGTGTTGGAAACGAACCCAAGTTTCCTCAGTAAGAGCACTGAGAAAAGGAGTCCCATAGTTGGCAACGAAGATCAGAAGACCACTTGCATCTCTGTCTTGTTGAGTAGGGAGACCAGTGATGTCGACAATATTGGTCTTCATACTCCACCACTCTTGCAAGAGAGGCACTATCTGGTTGGCGAGCAGCAGTTGCTGTGTTGAACTGTGGTCTACAACGATAGTAGCGTCATGAGTCCATCGCGACTGAATCCCACCTTGCGGCGCATCAGAGGACTCACCACCCACAGCTGTAGAAACTACCCATCCGTAATGATGGGCTACATCTTGGCTAAAATCTCGCAGCACCAGGTCTATACCAGAGAATCCGACTTCCTTCAACAGAGCGTCCCAATCCCCGAGGGTAATGCTGGGCGAGAGGACTCGGCCATCTTCAGACCCGAACCACCACCCTGGAAATACACCAAAGACGAACCCCAATGTCCATCCATCGGGCTTAAACGACTCCTGCATCACGAGCTTACCTCCAGGTTTCATGGTTCTCCGAAGGTTACGCAAAGTCTGCTTCAAGTTGGCTGTGATATGCAAGACACTAACGGCAAGAACAATATCGTATTCCGCTTCCCGGTATCCTTGTTCGGAGAAGTCGCGCTCAATATCAAGTGTGCCGAAGGTCATCTGGGATTCGTAAGCCTTGAATTCATCCCGTGCCTTGTCGAGGAATGCGACAGATACATCCGTGAAGTCATATCGGTTGCACCGCAGGAACGACTCTGATCCCGAATGTGCGCCGAGTGCACGGATTATGTTACGAGTTCCGGCTCCTGTACCCCCGCCGACCTCCAGTATGTTCATACCAGCCCTTTGATGTGCAAATAAGTCCACATAGCTCGATATTTGAGCGGCGCATCGGTAATTGGTCAGCACCTCATAATAGTCCTTCAAGATATCATTCTGCATCAGCAGCTCTAATGGATTAACACCGCCCTTTAACAAAGCCGTAAGGTTACGAGCCACGGTGGCGTAGAGCCGGCCCACTGGGTTCGCCTTCTCTATGCGGTCGCAGAGCTCCTGGAAACATGGTGACCCTGCTGGCTTCGTCAGAGAATCCGTACTAGCATGTCCACTTCTAGAGGCCCTTTGGCTGAGGTGATGCTCAGCCCAGTCCCAATAATATCTTGTCCAAGACGCGTCCTGGCTTAGTTCACTTCGTTTGACAGAGACCTTCAATAGAACGAGAGCCTCCTCGATGAGGAACTCTAGGTCCTCGAAGAATTGCTGAGGGTCCTCCTCTTGCGCAGGGTGAAGTTCCTGCAATACCGAGTAAAGTTGCGAAGAGTTCAACTTATCTACAGCAATCTTGCAATCGATATTCATGCAAAACTGCCTCGGATTTGAGAGGGGAGGGGGAGTAGGAACATCAGACAGGTTGGTCAGTTGGAGCCCTTCGTACCATAGCCCAATTTCTCCTGAGTCCTCACAGTCCACCCCTATTCCGTTACAGGAGAATCCACGCTCGTTAACACTAGTAATATCATTAACGGCAGCTAGACAACTGGGCCTGGTTTTTAGTTTGTTTGACACCCAAAGCGCATTAATGCGCGAAGGCACGCTCGTGGCCATCTCTCGAGAACCGCCAGCGGTGAATGCAGTGAAGCATAGATGCATGAGCGCATCTAATAATATAGGATGGACAACATGCCTTTGGTGTAATTCATGTTCTTCGCCGTCGGGCGCTAGGACAATCTTCGCAGCCGCTTGTCCGGAATCAGTGCAGCTCTGCTCTCGAATCACTTGAAAAAGAGATCCGTAATCGAGGCGGTGTCCTTTCAAGTACCCGTACATAGTGTCGCAGTTAACTCTAGTCTCACAGCTTTGACGCAACAACGAAGACTGTTGGGCTATAGCGGCCCGCTGTTCACGGGCTTTCTTGCTACTCCAGCCGTCTGTTTCGCTGTGAAACTCCACGGATATTGAACCATGACAGTTGACAAGCCAAGTTTCACGTGTGAAGCTCCGAATAGTAAACTCGAATTTAAGATCCTCTCTTAGTCCAGATAACTTCTTGAGAGATGTCTGGACCTCTAGGGTGCCAGCGGATAGGTCCATGGGTGCATCGATCTGTACATCCTGCATTGTGAAGCCGTTCACGGCTCGGCCACTATCCTGTGCTAACTGACTCGCCGCTTCAATAGCCATTACCAGCATGCCGGCACCCGGGTAAAGATTGATGCCGTTGATGATATGTTGCTCGGCCCAAGGGAGATCCTCTACCTTCAGGAAGTGCCTCCAGCGAGCATCATCTGGGTTCCAGTCTCTAGAGCGAGCGCCTAGAAACTTGGAAGGCGCATGTTCCCTCAATCTATAATTCCGGCTAAGTCTACTCTCGTGCCAGTAGCTTTGGGAATGATCGAAAGGATATTCCGGAAGATCGACGAGAAGCGCTCTAGAGGGCTTTTGTTCGTCCATCTCGAAAGGTTCATTTGCTGCCCTCAAGTTTACCGCGGTCCCTTTGCTGCATATGTGTCCTAGGGCACTCAACATTGTATCTACAGCAGAAAGTGGCCGTTTGAGAACGGAGCTGTAACCGATGGAAGCGCCGCGCGGAATATTCTTCAGAATACCCCGGATTGGGGCTTGTAGTGTTGCATGCGGTCCGATTTCCAAGAAGTCATCTACAACGCAGGCGTAGATGTGGCTCAAATCAAGTTTTTTGACTAGGTTGACACTCGATTGAGCACACATATTGGTAACGGCCTGGCAAAAGTGCACTGTCGACACCATGTTTAAAACCCAGTATAAAGGATCGGTTAGTTGGGCACTGGTAGCCCGCTTTCCCGTAACGCTGGATATCATGGGCACCTTGGCATCTTGCGTTCCGTCCAACGTACCAACCATAGCGGCGTATTTGGCTGAGGTAGATTCCATCTGTCGAGAGTGGTAGGCTAGCGGTACGCGAAGTTTGCGAGCGAATAATCCTTCGGCATTTAGCTTTTCGTGGATTCTGTCAACAATATGATCTTCTCCAGCGATAGTTACATTCTCAGGACTGTTAACGCAAGCTATCGTCACCCCAAAGGCAAGAGAATCTCGTTTGAAGGCTGCGATAAGATCTTGTCCACGCTCCATGGAGATACCAGCTGAGATCATCGAGCCCGGCACGCCGGAAAGAGACGCTTCAGATAATTCTGAGCAACAGACTCCTCGAAAATATGCCAGTTTCCAGGCGGACTCGACAGATATGTAACCGCCAGCGTAGCTAGAGTTCACGTATCAGTCCCATGCTATCAAAATTAGGGGCATTACATACGCAGCAGCAATCTCTCCGGAGGAATGCCCAACTACAGCGTATGGAGCTACGCCGAATCGCCGCAGAAGGTTGACAAGGGCAGTTTGTAGGACGGTGCAGAGGGTCTGGCTAACCTCAGCGTCGTCTATATCCGAGCCCTTGTCTGTCCTCGACAGCGCCTCTTCCGGTTGGGTTAGCATAAGTCTTCTCCTATCCGTTTTGTGTCGTGGCGTCTGATTCAATCCACTTACCAACTACAGACCAACTGCATCCTAAGCTATTCAAGAACTTGTCGGCGCGGAGGAGATCTGCTTTGAAGCTGGAGTACTGTGTTAGCTCTCGCGCCATACCAACCCACTGAGCACCTTGTCCACTGAACACGAAACCAATTCGAGGTGGCTTCGCTGCATCGGCTCGAACTGGGGCAGACATGCGTGACTCGATGTCTTTTAGGTCCGTCGGAGATTGAACCAAGGCGAAGGATCGCCATGGAAGGGGTGTCCGGTGACTGTCGAGTGTATAGGCCAGATCTCCGAGCCACCTTTCCCAGCCCAGGCCAACAGACAATTTGTGGTGGTCCATAGCTTGATACAACTCCGCGATGCGTTGATTTCCACTCTCGTCGGCACTTGTCCACACGAGAAGTTTCGGGAGCTGCGTCGCTGTTTCGCCTCCTTTCGTAACCCCATTGACTAGTATACGTTCAAGACCCGTGACTCCATTAAGGGCTGGTACAGATAATTCTGTGCGGTGCCGACCTGATAAAGACCTAAGGTGCAGATAATGGTAGGCGTCGTCAAGGATGATATGGCAGTTTGCACCGCCGTACCCGAATGAATTTACCGAGGCCCTTCGCAGACCACTAGATGGCCACGGGTGACATCTATCGGGAAACTGAATTAGTTAGTGATTTCCCACAAATCATGTTTTGAGAGATATGCTAATGTGTTTGTTCCCTTACTTTGAGACCCCAGCTATATGCGTCGATTTTGGGGTTCAGTTTCTCGAAATTCGCATTAGGCGGAATGATTCCTTTCTCTAAGATTAAAACTGTCTTTATTACTCCAGCAAGACCGCTAGCACCCTCTAGGTGGCCAATATTGGATTTAACGGCGCCGCTGTATCCCCAATTAGGTCTTCGGATAGGGGACTAAGCTGTGGGTGATAAGGGAAACATACACGAAGATCGGATCAGAAGACGAGCGGACATCTTCAAAGGACGACGTAATAGCTCTAGCTTCGCAAGGATCCCCTATAGCTGTACCCGTTCCATGGGCCTCGAAGTAACGAGTTGGTTCCATGGAAAGGCCGGCTCGCCGGTACGATTCCCGGATCAGGCGTTCTTGAGACGGGCTACTCGGCTGTGTGATTCCGGGGGTCCGGCCGTCTTCATTTGAGAGGGTCGAGCGAATGACTGCCCGGATTGTGTTTCCATCCCGGATCGCGTCAGATACCCTCTTTAGGATTAGGACGGCGATCCCCTCCCCTCGAGCATACCCGTTTGCTCGATGGTCAAATGAATAGCACCTACTATCTGGTGAAAGAAAGTGAAGGTTGCTTAACCACGTGTAGGTCTCGGGAGAGAAAGTGAGATTACAACCTGCCACCATACTCTAGGAAACTTTAGACTAATACACTAGAAGTAAGGCACTAACAACATACCATGTTGCAAGATCCGGTTTTTAAAGCCTGGCATGCCATGTCGATCGCCATTGCAGAGCTTGAACACGCTGAATCAAGACCGATACTAGGACCTCGAAGATCGAAGAACCAGCTGAGGCGGTTGGCTAGCATGCTGATGCCGAAGCCCAGGCCTGCGTACGCCGGTGGGCATTCAGCGTCTCTGTTGATCTGGATTCCGTAGTCCAAGCCGAATGAGCCTGTATATACAGAGGTGGAAGAGCCAGCTACACTCTCCATAGTAATGCCAGCTATGTACGCCTATTAGCTAAACACCGACCCTCTTGATTAACAAGCAAGAATTAAAACTAACAGTTTTCAAGAGCCCTGAATGCAGTTTCCAACAGCCAACGTTGCATTGGGTCTATCGAAGACGCCTCCATAGAAGAGATGGAGAAGAAATTCGCATCAAAAGTCGAGAGATCATCTTGTATAAAGTGGCCACCTCGAACGGAAATCTTGTGACTTCGTATAAGCTTTGTTCATATTCAGGGATCACTTGGGTTATTTCAAGAAGCCTACGGTATTCAGACTATTCTTCTCTCGGAAAAAGCCTTCGCCATTGAATCTATTCGTCGGAAACGGAGTCGAAGCACAGCGCTTCTCTGCCATCATCTTCCAAAAGGCTTCCGAGGATATGGCATCTCCGGGGAACTTGAGCGAGAATCCACAGATGGCGATGTCATCGTTCTTTTCTCCAGCCTCGAACTTTCTGGTGAATTCTGAGTAGTCGGCCATTGCTGTTATCTAGGATGAGTATAATGGACTGGAGGGACGAGTTGTATGGCAAGCGCAAGAGATCCTCTTATCATATGTATGAAAACGTAGTTTATATGTGCTGATTAAGACGTTGGTGTAGGCAATACTGTAATGTGATATGACGGCTTATGTGACTAGATCCATTGAACATGCTGCTCATGTGGGGAGTTCAGTTGCATGTACACACCATGAGTGCCTGCACACGAATGCGCTTAAATGGAATGAATTGGCTAGCATTTGAGACATATATCTATAAGATCCTTCCCTACTCCTCATGAGCTCGGCATCTCACCGGGCTTCGAAACCTCCTACACAAATACCGGCATAGTCCACGAAATACCAATCCTGCGCTATCATGAAGTTCCTTTGCCTTCACGGGAGCGGGACAAACAGCAGCGTGACTATCTATCCTATCTTCTCATGAAGTGCTGAATACTAATCAAGCGTCGGGATACAGATTCTACAGTCCCAAACAGGTATATAATCTTATGAGTCCTAGATATACATTCTCCGCTAACTACCGTCCTAGGACCACTGAGACACGAGCTCGGAGAAGGCCACGAGTATGAATTCGTAGAGGCAATAATACGCTGTGCACCTGCACAAGGTACGCCGACGCTCTTGTCGTCCTGGAATAGCCTAAACGGTAGAGATGCTGATGTCACGGGATTATGGAGGTGTCGAAGCGCTGTCGTCGCCTGGCCACGAATACTACGCCTTCTTCGATCCGGCGAACCTAGCCACCCTACAGACGGCGATCGACCAGTTAGACGGCTACGTCTCGTCAGAGGGACCCTTCGATGCCGTCCTGGGGTTCTCCTCGGGATGCGTAGTCGCGGCGATGTACCTCTTGCAGAAGCAGCAGCAGTCACGATCGTCCGCCCTTCCGTTCAAATGCGCCATCTTCCTATCGTGCGCAGAGGTCCGAAAAGAGATGAAGTACCTGGGTGTGGATGGCGCCGCGGGCAGCTTCATTCGAGTGCCGACGGCCCATATCTGGGGCTCCAAGGACTCGACGGCTCCAAGTGGCGGTCAGGACTTGAGTGACATCTGCGACCCTGAGACGCGCCTGATGGTGACTCACGATGGAGGACACGATATGCCTCGCGGCAGCTACCTGACGGAGGCGTGTCATGTCATTCGGCGGATTCTGCAACTGGCCAAGAAAGCACAGAGCGGCGGCTCAAGAATCGCGGCCAGCAATTCACGCAAGGGCAGCACGATGATGGGATGATGGGATTGATGGGCAGCACAATGACGGGTACCACACACAAGGTCGGCACAATGCAACGTCGGCCGGACGCACCACAGCTACAGTCGTGCTGGGTGGAGTTTCGAGTTAGTCGCTTAGCATATTACGCAGTATACTACTACATCATACAACCTAGGCAGAAAAGCGAGGATCTGACGTTTCCCCGACCGCATTCCTGATTGTCATACGCTGCAGGCCATACTGCGTATAGCGGGAATTTGGCTATTGCCGAAGTAGGGAGTTATGTGTAGACCCTGTTCGGGTGAGACGCTCGGATTGGGTAGAGGCCGATAGGGGGTGAGAGTATCGTAGCATCCTGTGGAAGAGGAGGAGGAGAACCAAGAAATTCGGTACCGGCTGCTGTACGACATTGGCGGCTCTCTTTCCGCCTGGCTGGGCAGCGCTTTGGCCGATGCTGTGCCACCTTATATGTAGGTATGTACTGGAGTGGAGGATCATATACATACTACATATATGCGGTACTACATACATGTAAGTACCTACTCCAGCTTACCTACAGTATACAGTGCTTACTTTATGTATGCTAAATTGATAGGTATGGTGTTTCCCTTGCGTTGCGCCTTCGCCATCAGAGAGTTTTTAATATGTAGATACATGTGTACATCTGTACCTAACACACCAGACCAGACATGATACTTATGTACGTCTTTAGTGCATTTACCCGCACTCTCTCACCCCTTACATGCACACGCGCGTGCCTCTCTCTCTCATACCTGCCTATAGCATTTCAATCCGATGCCCAAAGCTTACAACACTTTTCCCCTCTGTCAGAACCTACACCAAGCGCATCTTTGCATCACGAGCGACCAGGGTATCCTCTGTCTCCGCCATCACTCATCCATATACTGCTAGCAGGCGCAAACGGTAGTAAGCAGACTCCCAAGCAATGGCCCAATTCAAGCTTGATGGATTCGCTCTGGTGGTAGGGGTAGGTTTGCCACAATGATCCTTCGAAAGCCTCTACGCGAGGATATTGAAACTGAAATGAATGAATCTCCGTGCATAGGCAGCTGGCGGCATTGGGCGTGAAGTTGTCTTCACCTTCGCCGAGGCTGGCGTCAAGGGCATTGTGCTCGCCGACTTGAACGCCGAGGCGTCTGCGCAGGTGGCCGAACAGTCTAAATCTCTGGCTGTCCACCCTGAATACAAATGTCTATCGACTAAAGTCGACGTGCTGGACGTTGAGTCGGTGGACAAGATGGTCAGCCTTGCGGCCGAGACCTTCGGGCGCATCGACTACTGCATCACCGCTTTCGGGGTACGATCTTGTTCTCATTCTACCATCTGCCACTCTCGAGGCCTGGGAAGACTGCGTGACCGTTGACTGATCGTGATGGTCTGCTGTAGGTTGATGTTGCCGAATATATACCCTTTCAGCACACGAAGCCCGAAGACTATGACCGTGTCCTTGGGATCAATACCAAGGGGCCATTCCTCGTCACCCGCGCGATTAGCAAAATCATGCTGTCGCAGGCGGCGGTTCAAGTCGATCTTGGACGGCTCGGCAAAAGGGATGCAGGCCGGGGCTCCATTGTGTACATCTCCTCCGCTAATTCCTTGGTCGCCGTACCGGCGAAGGCTCCGTACACAACGTCCAAACATGCCATGACTGGCTTGACGAAAGCTGCAGGTTCGTCTCAATTACTCACCATAATTAACGTTCTACTAACCACAAACCCCAAACAGCCATAGATTTAAAATCAGCAGGCATTCGTGTCAATCAAGTATGCCCAACGTGGGTTCGTACGCCTATGTATGAGGAAGAATGTCGCCGACTCCCTCAAACGCCTGAAATGATCAACAAAATATCTCCTATCAAGCGGGCGATCGAGCCAGACGAAGTCGCTGCAGCTTGTGTGTATCTCTGTAGCCCCAGTACAGTGGCTGTGAATGGTCTCACCCTTACCATGGACACTGGCCTTCTAGTTGGGCCTGTGTTCGTGTAAACCTCCTAGAAGAAGGGTTTGAAATATGTCAAGAGTCTTAGTAGAGTAGAACAGAACTATACGAAAATCATATTACATATACCTAATACTAACAGTATAACACGAACAACTGAGTTATCTTACTGGCGTAGGAAGCACGAGTGACAGCATGCACGTCTCGTTTATCTAAGTAGGACAGGGTGCTCTGATCCCCACAGGTAAGACTTGGGGGATAGCTACCATTTGTTATTTCTTGAAGCAATAAACACATAGTTTAGCAATCTATACCTACAGCATAGGAAGTGTACAATCTACGCAATTGAATTACCCGTACTATTTGTCAAGTAATTTTATCTTCTCTTTGAGTTAATATATTCTGTCATAAGGAGGCCTCGAAATGTGCATATAGGTATGGCAAGCTCCTCCAATGCTCAGCTTGTCTTGCAAGTATTTAGGTAATAGGCTATCCTGATTCCTTGGGCTCCGTTGATGACCCTGGCTGCATTTCAACACCCCCCAGCCATCCTTCAGTCCCCTTGGCTGGCCGATATGGAATTTGCAGCACAATTGACACAGTATTTCGAGTACTATGTCCATCTGCGCAACTTGTAGATACCAGTCAGCACTTAGCACTGACTAAGAATAGCGATGCAACCCACCCATCGGCAATCATCTCCTCTCTTAACCCCAGGCTGTGAACTTTGGGATGCCTCTTCCGTTTCTACAAGATGAAACTATACCTGTATCGATCGACACGATCGAAACCTGGCCCTGGACTACCAAGTAGCTAGTCACCAGCTCTTTAATTACCAGTAGCTGTGGCCCCAACGGCATGTCAGCCGTGCACTTTCGATCCTAGTCCTCATCTTGTCCATCTCGGAGTCCCGTATTATCCACCGAAGAAATCGAACGAGGGGAGCTAGCTAGTTCATCTTATCCCGTGTTCTAAGCCATATCGGCGCCGCACACTGCTCACCACAATGTCAATTCCAGATAGCGACGATCGCGGGCCGGGCCTTCGCAGCTACATCATTGTGCTGCTTGTCTTGACATTCGCCGCGATTGGCCTGCGGTTCTGGTCCCGAGGCCTGTCCGCGCCGCAGGCGAACCGTAGATCACGGTTCTGGTGGGATGACTGGGCGGCGTTGGCAGCCGTCCCCCTCATCGTCGCCGAGTTCGCGCTCATCTTCCACATGATAAGCATCGGACTCGGGCGCCACATTGGCGGCTTATCGAAGGACCAGATCGCCGGGAACCTGCTCACCATATACGTGGTGTACTTCGTGTACGACACGGCCCTGTGCCTGACCAAGATGTCGGCGCTCCTGTTCCTCAGCCGTGTGTTTCCCATGTACGCCAACCATCCCTTGTTCAACTGGGGGCTCTGGATCACCCACGGCCTCAACCTCTCGTGGCTGCTCGGCATCATCTTCGGCACCCTCTTCATGTGCAATCCCGTCGCCAAGGGCTACAAGCCGGACCTGCCCGGCTATTGCGGCGACATCGGAAAGCTCTGGGTCGGCAGCGCGGTCCCTAGCGTCGGCATCGACCTCATTATCCTGCTTCTGCCGATGCCCAAGGTCTGGGGTCTCCAGATGAGCGGCGCGAGGAAGATCGGTATTACCATTGCCTTTGTCTTGGGATACATGTATGTTTATGCCCAGTGCCCTACCTAAACCCTATTCCCACCGCCACGACAAAATTCTGACGGATCTGACACAGTGTCATCATTGTCTCACTCGGACGCCTGATAACAGTGATTAAGTCCGCCGAAGGCTTGGCGCGAGATCTTACCTGTGAGTTAAGCCCCTATATCTATCTCTGCCTCCTCCACGCAAAGTCCACGCAAGAGGAAAGCTACCAAATAACCTGGTGTTGCGATAGACCAGTCGACTAACTCAGGCACACATAGACGAAGGCGTGCCAGCCCTGTACTGGCTGTGCGCGGAGGCCCCCATCACGCTGACGAGCATTTGCATTCCCGCCCTGCTGCCCCTCTGGCGGCACCTCGCAGCGCGGTGGTTCGGGCTATCGACCAAGGTGTCGGCCGTGATAACCTCCAGCAGAGCCCGCAGCGGCACCAGCAGCCGCGGCTACTTCCGCAAGAAGCCGGCCGACACCTTGAACCTCACGTCGTTCGACGACCAGGCCAGCACGCATTCCACGGAGAGCCGGCGCAAGATCCTCATCGTGCCGCCCTCTCACCAGCAATACAAGGCCCAGGTCCACGTCGGAGCCGAGGGCGACGGCCCGCTGAAAGCCCCCGTCCAGTCGATTTATGTGGCCAAGACTGTGGATGTGGATAGCTCGAACAACAACAACAACAACAACAACAACAACAACAACAACAACAACAACAACAACGACCCGGTGGCGAAGAACGGCAATCGCGAAGATATGGTATAGGATTATTTTTACTGGTGCAGATGTTTTATTTATACCTATGTGTTGTATGTATCTATGATGATTTCCCTGCGAGGAGTTGGGCCAGCCGTTGATTATGAAAAGGGTTATGGGAGTTATGCTGGCTAGGGTGGAATTAAGTAAGGCTGGATACCTCGTGGGAATGGAAAGAGGTTCATAGTATAAGCGTTAATGTATGATACCTAAATATTCATATTAACAGAGAATAAACACCTGAGGGGTATTTGTCTCAGTAGATAATACCCGTTGGATAAAAGGTTATTAAGAAGATTACAATTATAATTAACACACAATGTTTGCCTTGTCTACTTCGGTGTGAGGTCTAGCTTTTCTCGCTTCATAATCAAAGCCAATACCAACGTGGCATTACTGAGATATAATGCCAGTCCAGCCATTTACTCACAGCTCAGGATTTAGAAGACCTCGGGGACTAATAATAGAGCCAGTTTGACCTAGGCCACGATATATCCAAGCTACACAGCCAGACCTACCCCTAGACCGCCCATAATAATCCAACCGGCGATTGTACCAAAGGGCGTTGTATATTTAATAGTAGACAGGACTACGCTACCGACTAAGATTAACACGCCGGCTCCGGCAAACCAGCCCATATCATACGACAATCTGGGAAAGATTGGACCGCTGGTACCAATGCTAACGAGGGTGGTCGCAACGTATGGAATCGTATAAGTCTCCGGCTTTAATCAGGACTGACCGTAAATAAATTAGCAAAGAGGGGGCAGCGAGCAGCGAGTATACAGTGATCGTCGAAACGACACCACCACCCAAAAGGAATATTATCCCAGTATAATCGAATCGTTTAAAACGATTTGCCACCGTGGCCGAAGAGCTCGGGGGCAACACTGGCAATGGCGATGTCGATGTAGAACGCCCATCGTCAGGTAGCCGGAGAGTCAGGCATCAACGATCGGCCCAAGAATTGTTTCCAGGGAATACGAAAGCGAATGCCAGGGGAGAAAGTCGATCCGATGGAAAGCCTCTACGAGGCTGGGCCGTACATTACCGATGACCGTGTCATCGAGATGATAGGAGCGACACTACGACAATAGCCCGTCACCTTCCACTTTGGCTCCGTTCCATTGCTTCCATCCGTTTGCCAGGGGCTGGCAGGTTTCTCTCATCATCGTCGCTACGCGGACCTGTGGTTCCGGAGGAGGCGGTTTCGCTTCTGAATCCATGGGCAACGACACGACATCTTGATGGGCACCCAAGTATAATCGGTATTCGTGGCGGGATCAGAAGAAAGACAATAAGGCCACCTAAAAGGGGTAGACCAGCGTTGGATATCACAAATTCAGGAGAGCTGACGCCAGCATTTGTTGATAATTGATTTTGGTTAGACCGTTGGACAGGTTACCTAGCTCTAACACACAAATACAACTACCCCCCATTGATGAATTTTCCCAAGTTGTGAATATTCTTCTTTAACGCCTTTCGTAGAGTACTCCTCTGTTCTCTGCCTGAAACCCTTGGAAAATTTCCTGTCATTTGCTGTCCTGTTGTCACGCTTTATTGAACAGCAGCTTATTATGATGATGTACCTCTTCGTATTCACTGCAGATTGTGTAAGCGAGAATTTTATCCACACTGTGCACGTACCCCAGTATTTGAAACGTCGCTCTATCCTACCAGGTTGGGGAAAAAAAGAAAATACGTGTAATAGTAATGATCGTAGGGCTGTAATACGTAGTAATACCCACATAACCAATCCTTTTTTTATTGGATATTATCGTCTTCCTACAGAACATATGTAGGTGGGTTCTGTCACATGTACCAGAGCAGAGAAAAGACACTAGCGAAGTACCAAGCGTTAGTGCTGAGTTTAGTGGACTTACATAAGAAGTATAAGAAGTATAGTCGGGACCGTCGAGCGCCATGCATGGATCCTTGCATTACAAATCCCGGCAGCCAACGACGTTTGCGCTACCGAAGCCCGAGTCGCGATCTCAGCCTCCTAACCCCTCCTACGCAGTAACTCTAGTGTACACTAGGTACCTAGGTATGCATAGGTACATATGTACTTAAGACTATTGCCTATCTCGGTACATATCTCACTGCCTATTCCATCGTGGGAAAATCTGCCTAGGTAGTTATGCATAGAATACAGCAGGACGGTCGGCTTCAGGACTAATATCAATATGTTGAACGTAGTTTTGTTCAGTAAAAACTAGGTATCATGTAGTCGGAGATTCTTGGCGCGCTAATTAATAGCCCTACCACGCAAGGGGTGTCTCGTTTCGAGGTACCGGTCAGAAGCCCCAGTACGGTTCGAGCGTTACCGCGCCCAAAATCACACAGGCCCATAATACAGAGCTATCTGTAGGTACCTAAGGTACGTAGTACCTACCTAGGTATTTTTGAGACTACTAAGCACTTACGTATATCTACTTACCTAAGTACATACCTAAATGCCGCCGATATCAGCGCCGTCTCTCCAGCAATACCCGTCAATGTTACCCATTTGTACGCTGCTATGCGTATAATGTCACGATGGGAACCACGCCCACGACAGCCTCCTGCCATGTATCATCGTCGTCCAATCGCGAGGTGAGTGTCGTCAGAGTGCGCGCAAGCTGATACACTGATACACCACCTCCTCGTCCTCCATCAGATCCTTCGGTGCGTTACCAGTCGCACCGCCGGTGTACTGCTGATCACTCGAGCCGACCTTGTTCGTGCCGCCGCGGTGGTAGCACATAATGTAGGGGACTTCCGTGATAGATGCAAGCCCCCATGATAGCCAGGTCGCGATGCCGAGGATTCACCACCGCAGGGTCGTACCAGGCCTCTGCCAAGGCGAAGAACTAGCGAATGATGACGGGTGAGTAGCTGCAGGAGGTGAACCTATCAGGTAATTCTTGGAAGATGGAATGCAGTCTGCAAATAACAAGGTAGGATTTTAGGGCGTGTTACCACAAGGGCGACTTACCATGTTGCTCCATATATTGGAATGGAGGATTTCGGGTATGCATTTTTTTCGGAGACTCCGTCATGACCTCACTCGCCGCCTAATCAAGGGTATCCTCAATAGGGAAGCGGAGAGGCGACATTGCGCTACTCGGGCAATAAATATCGACTTCGCTAATATAGTTTGCGCGCAGAACTGACGACGGACTTCAGTTAATGCGATATCAAGACAGGCATTTTCTATCTCACGATCGCGATATTAATAAATACCTGTCTCGCCCTTACTAGGACCATAGTGGGCAGCATGCTGTAGCAACGGTGTTCGCAGCTGTAGATTGATTGGCTTTCTTTTGACGCCTCAGCTCATTTTCCGAAGTATGATCGGCCTTTATCAGATCGCATGAAATGGATGGTCGGGGGGTCCCCATCGGTGGCCAGGCCTCATGTGGGTATGATTCAATGATGCTGTATGACATGGAAGTAGACTAGAAGGTCTCGTCGTAAGAGAACCGTCAGGAGTCTGCTGCGTAACCCGATGCTACTACTACCCACGGACATCTACACGCCTCTAGATCTAACGCACCTAACCCCGCCATTTCAGTCACGTATCATGATTCGTGGGGATCATCTATCCCCTTCACCGACATTATGCAGGAATCGTCTCCACGTCAAGCTTCACTGAGAACAAAAGTTGCAATTCGTTTTCTAGAATCCAAAGGATCTGACCCAAATTATTGTAATTATGGCACACAAATGGATGGTCACTTACCGGTGACCATCTACATCACAATTTCTTGAATTGAGTATCATTAAAGGACCTGCCCCCAAGTTGCAGTGAACCTGAATAAGGTAGTCAAGTGACACACCACCACCACCCAGCCGTTACTACTTTGTGGTTTGGTTGTCATGTATCTTTTCGACCGCATGTATGACAAGTGTAAACATGATTAAAGATCTACGGCAAAGGCAAAACGCTGGTCAAACAGAGCGAGGAAACAGCACGCGGAAGGGAGCAGGGGAATATGCTGATGATCGAGCACTATCAAGTCGAACTGAAGATAGAGTCAGAATGCCGTGTAAAGTAGTCATCGTAAGTCTTCTACAATAATATCATATCAAGAACAGCTAGTAACCTCGTAAGAAGTAGATCGGTGGCTCTTTGGCCGGTTTAATGTGTGGAATTGCCTTGAAGCATGCAGGTCATTCTGTAGAAATCATCGAGCGAGAGGGCAATGTGCGCCAGAGCCATATGGCGGGCGTTTGCCTTGGACTTGACGCGCAAGAATACTTGTCTCGCCATGATCGCCTATCTCAGCTCTTCACGCATAGGAGCAATCGGCTGCAAACGTTGAATAGCGGACAGCCCCTTAAAATCTTCGTCAATATCATCCGCGATATAACGAGTTGGGATGTGTATTACTTCCGACTTCGCGCGTGTTTTGATGGGTATGCAAGCAGTTACTATCCATCTCCACCTCCTCCTGAAGAAACGGACGGCGCCGCCTCGTATTCTTGCTACAAGGAGGTCGTCGATATTGTGCGTGTCTCTGATGATGCCGGGGGAGGTGTGACCTTGAAGGTTGCCGATTGCGAAACGAAGCAGCTCTTTGACATTCATGCCGATCTGGTCATCGGAGCTGACGGACCAGACTCCTTTGTGCGATCGAAATACCTACCGGAAATCCAACGACAATATGTGGGTTATATTGCCTGGCGAGGGACCGTACTGGAATCCGAGGTATCTGACGCCACGCGAGAGATCTTCAAACGCAGCGTCACGCTCCAGCTCATGCACCTACAGCACTGCATCATGTACACGATCCCGGGCCCTGACGGATCCCTCGAGCCCGGAAAGCGATACTTCAACTTCCTCTGGTACACCAACGAGACACCCGAGGCCCTGGATGAAATCATGATCGACAGTGAGACGGGCCAGCGACACCACAACATCGTCCCCTCGGGGCACGTACGACCCGACATCTGGGCCCAGCGCGTGGAGGAGGCCAGACGCATCCCGCTCACGGCGCCCTTCCTCGAGATCATGACCAAGATCAAGCGCCCCTTCATCCAGCGGATCACGGACTTCCGCGCGCCGCGCGCGGCCTTCGAGGACGGGCGCGTGCTGCTGGTGGGCGACGCGCTGTCGCTCTTCCGCCCCCACACGGCCTTCAGCGGCACGCAGGCCGCGTTCGACGCCCTGCGCGTCGCCGACTACGTCGCCGGGAAGATGACGCTGCAGGAGTGGGAGGAGAACGTGCTGCGGTACGCCACCTTGCACTCGTCGCAGACCACTTGGTGGGGCAGCTATTACCAGCAGTACAGGGCTGTTGCTTTGCTTTACGCTGTGCGCTATTGGTTTAACTGTGGCGTTGATAGATTCAAGTCGTGGTGGTACGGGAAGGAGTCGTTGTTGCGCACGTCGGTCAGTCGCGTCGTGGAGTATGATCTTTGAGTTCGGTGCGAGGGAGCTGTTGTATGTATGGTGAATACATAACATGACTGTTTTCCAGTTAGTGTAGAAAGTTCGTAGTGTCGCCGCTAGGTAAAAACAATTGATTCCTCGAGTATTGGATTTTGTATTCGTGCTGTTGACAGTAATAGACTTGTTGCGTACACACAGCTCTAGATCAAGGTGGCTATACGACCGGCACCATTATTGTGACATTCGCAATCACGAAGATGGGAATCATGAGTGACAATATAATAAAGATGAGTATAACTAGAACACGCGGCTATTTATTCGAGTGTTTTTCTCAATCTGGTCAATGCAGTAATTGTATTTCGGGAGACACGGACCTATCGTCAAGTAGTAATCATTCAGAATATGACTTGCGGTTTATGCTTTCAGGCCGAGATCTCGGATGATAATATCCGCAGCTTTCTCGCCAACGGCCATAGCAACACTATTAGTATTGCATCCTACGTTACCCGGAAGAATACTAAGATCCGCAACCTTAAGCCCCTCCACACCATAGACGTTGAGGCTGGCGTCTACTACGCCGCCCTGATCACGCGCCAGTGACATCTTACATGTCCCTAGCGGATGCCAGGTTGTATTGACACGCTTGCGAACCAAGGTTTCTATTGCCTCATCGTCTTCGCTACTGTATTGGACTTCGTAAGCCGAGTTAAGCACCGGATGGTCAACGCAGGCGGCTTGTGAGCCTGCTGGGAACTCCGGGTGCGTAATGGCAAGTTCTCCTCGGAATATTCCCATTCGTCGCGCCATCTGGCGCTGTTTCTTATACATCCAGACGTGCTTCTTGAGATCCAAGTCATCGGGATCCGAGAAGTAGCCGATGTCGAAATCTGGGACAGCTGACAAGTCCGGGCCGGTGATATGAATTTCTCCTCGCGAGGCCGGATAGCCGCTGAAGGTCCCAATACAGAAGTATTGTCCCTCGGGGACAGTTCTTGGGTCCCCGGGGAATCTAGGTCACTGTTAATAAATCTCGGATGAGATTATGGGACCCGCGTCTTCGACTCACCCGCCTGCTAAGCTTACCAACATCAGAGGTCGGTCCGTCCGGTGTTGATACTCATCACGCCAATCCTTTTCGAATGCGGGACCAAGACTGGCAACATCTGCCGCGCTGGGTCGTAGCTTGCAGTACGCATCAATACAGTTCCAGCCTAAAATTGGCTCATTTCGACTAATCAGATCCTGAAGGTCAACGCGACCGCTCGAAAGGGCGTCGAGAGTCTCTTCTGGCTCGAGGGATGAGTGATACGAATATGTCATCAAGTGATGATCTTGAAGATGAAAACCAACGTCAGGGACGTCGGCCACGAGAGGTACGCCAACGGACTGTAGGATACTGGGGTGGCCGATTCCCGAGCGTTCAAGGACTAAAGGGCTTCCAAGGGCACCACAAGATACGATCACCATCTTTCTTGCTTTCACAGACATTAATGCACCTTCTGGGTTACTAGAGTCAGTGTGGCCCGGCTGATACTCAATTCCAACGGCTCTCTTGTCGTCGAACAAGACCCGTTTGACTCGTGACTCTATTAACACATGCAGATTAGGGTGATTTCCGTCATAGATCCTTGGAAACAGGTATCGATGAGCGGTATCTTGACGTCGGCCATCCGGGTCTACGTAGCGCAGCGCACGCTGCACACCGTTAGCAGCGTCCATAGTCTGCAAGTCTTGATACTCAGGCCACCCAGTAGCGTTGACTGCAGAGACGAAATCATCTTCAAGCCGCGGAGAACGAAACCGGGTTCCAGAGACATGGACCGGGCCATCTCGTCCGTGGCGGCCATTGCTGTCGGGACCGTGATACGTTTCCAGCTAAAAGGGGGTGTTCAGTTGAATTTCTAAGCGGCCATGAAACCGTAAAGTCAATTATTTCACGTACCTTGTTCATGTACGCTAGCATCTCGTCAGCGGACCACCCCGGAATTGACCAGGCGTCGAAATCCGATCGTTGTGGTCGCGTGTATACCATCATGTTCACCGAGGACCCGCCGCCCAAGACACCGCCTGTCGGGAGAACGAGCTCGCGCCCGGCAAGGTGTGCCGATGCTTTTGACTTGTAGTCAAGATTGTACTTGCCACCAGGCGCTAGGTGACTCATAACCATGACAGGATGAGCCAGTTGGGGAGTGTCTTGATTAGAGGCGCCTCCTTCAACGAGCAAGATAGATAAGTGCGGGTCGGCATCGGAAAGCCTGGCTGCAATAATGCAGCCAGCACTCCCGCCTTCATCGCAATATGTTAGTATGTATATATGCTGCGACTAGATGAGATCTAGATACCTCCTGCTATGATCACGTCCACTTCCTGGATCTCGGTAGGCAAAATGGTATATATCGCCATGGCTAACTGAAAAAGCAAGTCTCTGTGAACGTGAAAGTTTGGGAACTATAATGAGCATATTGGAGGGCCTATATAAGTTAGGAGAAGGTTACATTGCTGCTCTAGCCGGCCCCTACGAGCCTTCGCACCCATTTCCCACGGCTGCTCAGGGATGCCGACATCTCTAGAACACCGATAAGTCATACAAATTGCCATAAATAGGATACAGGTGTCCATATCCGACTTTTGGGGGCTATATGCAAACCGCGCAGTTTTGTTTTAGATCGCTAAAGGGAGCCTGCGTGTCGATATTATGAGCATACATGGCAACCTAACTCTTTAGAAAGGTATGAGAGCTGTTCTTCAGTTATCTAAGGAAGCTTGATGATATTGGACAGAATAGAGTAAACTGACTACGTTTGCAATTCTGCCTCTTCCATTATCATGCGGACAAAGCCACATCTGTATAAGTGCATCATAGAGCCGAACATAGGGAGACAGTCGAGCAACTCACTAAAGAGAAAGTCAAAAGAAGCTTATCTAAGTCAAATAGCCCCTTTCAGCTAATTCGAATTATAGTAGCACCGATGAAAAAGAAAAAGCTTGAATGCTCAGTGTACAATAATAGCCCTAGTATCGCGGGTAAGACGTACGGCATGCAGGATTACATACCGAATCTCACCAGCGCCAAGGCCGGCTGCAACTAACTTCCCCGCGTTTGCGTGAGACTCTCTCATTGATGACGAACTCTCAGGAACGTTCAAAAAACTCCAGAGCAGCACCGCACCTCTGATGAAAGTCAGGCAGGTTGAGAGATTTGATTGTATTTCAGGCATATAACAAAACTTCGGCTTCCCTTATAGTTGATCTTAAGAGCGTGAATAGACTCAAAATGACTTCGAATAAGAAGCCTTGTAAGTAGCAGACCATCGTCTCAAGGTTACCCGTAATCTACAATGAGATGATATACGATCAGTGCCAGTCAGGCCTTAGTCTACAGCAGCTAAATCGCGAGGGATGTACCAGTGGTAGAATACCGAAGCTTGGATTGATACGTAGAGGCTTAACGAAGAATGCTGCACTCGTTACCACAGAATAGCTCATACTAGTCTCATGCTCTTGGGAGAGGTGTTTACCTACGTTCAGCTGAAAGACACCTAGTCTCTGATCTAACCGTCTCTGGTCAGATCATGGCTGCATATGACGGTAGAAATACTTTCGAATAGGTAGTTGTAATGGTGTTGAAGTAGTCAAGTCGAGCGTGAAGTATACCTCCTCTGGGATCAAGAATGTTAACCCGATACGAAATCAAGGGGTAGGTCAGGGGAAAGCCAGGGTAAACCAAACTTTATACGCTCATGGAATTGCGTGTCAACCATCTAGTCGAGGAGGCCAGTTTGTTTCCCGGGTAAGAAAGATTGATAGAGATTCTTGAGAGCCTATGTTCCAATCTGTAAAATATGTGCTGAGTACCTGAGCTAAGATGCTTGATCCTGGAAGAGGTAGTATGCGGCCCTGAACAAACCTCGTCTAGCTGCGGGAGCATTCCTCACTTAACACCAACAACCAACTGCTAAACCCTTTAGAGAATCCGTCATCCCTAAGGCAGGGAATATAAGCAGATATTATAATGTAGGACCTTCAGAGTCTGTCTTTTTCTACATACCACTCCCACCGGCGTAACATGGTTTCCTTACAGGCTATTCGAGAATCGAACTCCCGAATCGCGAGTTGTTTGCCGTCTGGTCTCGTCGCGGTCTTCATAGGGGCAACGAGCGGCATTGGGGAGACAACACTCCGGAACTTCGTCCAGCGGGCACACCGGCCACGTATTTACTTCGTCGGACGCCGCGAAACAGAAGGCAGCAGAGTCCAAGCAGAGCTCGAGAAGATTAACCCGGAGGGCGAGTATCACTATTTGAAGTACGATGTCAGTCTTCTCAAGAATGTCGACGAGGCTTGTCGCCACATCCAGACCCGAGAGTCAGCCATCAACCTCCTCTTCCTCACCAGCGGTACCTTAATATCCGGGAAACGTGAGTTAGTCCGCGCATTTATAAATTCGGGTTGTACTAAGTCGTTTCTCAGAGACCGACGAGGGCCTGAATTATCCCTCCGCCCTCATGTACTATTGTCGCACGCGCTTCATCATCAATCTCCTGCCGCAGCTTAGGCAGGCGTCCGGCCTACGTCGTGTCATCACTGTGCTTGCAGGCGGCAAGAAAGGGAAAATCAACACTGATGATTTTCAAGCTGACCATCTCGGGGTCCTATCATTCCGTGGCCACGTAACTTCCATGATCACATTGGCGCTTACCACTCTCGCCAAACAGGCACCCGAGGTCTCCTTTATCCATGTCTACCCGGGCTTTGTTAAGACAACTCTTTCGCGAGAGCTAAGTGGCATTGGTCCCTTCATTTTCAATCTCCTACTTAAACCTATCATGGCATATTTGCACATCCCTATCGATGAGACTGGCGAGCGTCAAATCTACTTCGCAACTAGTGCTCGATTTCCCCCGCTCGATGATGGGCGAAGAGACGCAGATGGCGTCGCGCTAGGCAGGGGTATCGATGTTGCCGTTGGAGTTGATGGCAAGGTTAGCGGCGGTGTTTATTCGATAGACTACGAGGCAGAGGGCACTAGTGAGAGAGTCCAGGAACTCATGAGACACTATATAGATGACAACACCGCAGAAAAAATTTGGAACCATACTGAGAAAGAGTATGTGCGAGTTACAGGCACTCTATCTTTATAAGGTGAGATGCCCTCGGACAGGTTTAGCTCTCAAATCACTACAATACCAATGATATCTAACCACAATGCCCTATCCCCACCCGGGGGAAACACTAGCCCACATATGCACCCTAACGCCCGCGCCGCGCCCTAACACATTCCCTCGGAGGGCTCGGCTAGATCATATATCAGACTATGGAGGGCCGACGTCGTTCCCCTTGCGTGAGAAAGCTGGCCGACATGGACCGATGACTCTGTTGTGATCGGATCACTTGCTCTCTCACGTCGATTCGCTTCTAACTCTATGATCAAAGATCAACAAACAGACAATAATTGACAACGCTGTCTCTTGAAATGTCTCTTACTAACCCCTAATCCATACATTTACATTGCCGGGTACGTGAAATAAGGCTAAAATCTCTTACCTCACTTAGGGCTCCTATTGTGAGTTCAGGGTCTCTTGTTTTTTCTTTTAAATCACTTGACCCATATATTCTCCCTTATAATAAGAGTCAGTCATGAAAACCATGAAGCCTTGATAGATGTATTCGCGCCTGCCGCGCTAAATTTCTCGTTCGAAGGGTGCGTTCGAATCCAGATATCATGCGAGCGAGAAGATTCAAAAAGCGGGCGAGTGGTCGCCCCATACGTTCTGTTTCGGGGAACTGGGCGACAGTAGAGCGTCAAAAATCTCTTTGCTAATATCCTGACTATCCCCCGAGATAGGATCTAATTTCATATGATCGGCGGTAGAGTGACCGCTCTGGCTCTGTGTGCGAGACTCGGAACCGTGGTAGGCCGATTCCGAATAATCTGATAATGACCAAGTGGAAGAAGAAGGGCTAGGGGCTGGTTTTCTGCAATTCTTGCTCCATCTCACCAGCATCTTTTCCAGTGTAGCGCTACTGACTGGCTTTGGAAGGTAGTCGTCCATGCCGGCTTTCATACACTTTTCCTTGTCGCCTTGGATTGCTGAAGCTGTCATGGCTACAATAGGTACCTCTCTAACGAAGTCTTTGTATGGCGCGTCATGTCGTAAGATACGTGTGCATTTATATCCGTCGATGACCGGCATTTGAACGTCCATGAGAATTATATCGGGTTTAGGAAGTTGTCCATCGCAGGACTCTTTGATGTAGTCGAGGGCTTCTTGTCCATTCTCAACAGCAGCTGCTTCAAAGCCTAGCTTCGCGATCCTCTTCAAGGCAATTTGTTGGTTGGTAGTACTGAACCGTGTTAGTAAGAAATCTTCATGGCGGAGAATACTAATTTTGGCTTACTTATCCTCAACGACGAGTACATGGATATTGGGCCGCTCTGACATGGGCAAGCTGTCTTCGTCGTACTCGCTAGGTGGTGGCAAAAGAGTGCAGACAGATTCTTGTCTTGATCGAACCTGGTTTGTAGAAGGACTGTCCGTCGGACAATTTTCCTGCTCCGAACTGTTGCAAGAAACGCTCATTTCTGTCTGCAATCGATAAGGGAGAGAATTAAGGTCTCCGGTCGAGGATTCTTCGGCTTGTTGGGGCTTTGCGAATGGTATCCAAAAGGTTACAATAGTACCAAATCCCACTGTTGATTCAAGCGTGATCTCTCCATTCATGAGATCAAGGAGGTTTTTAGATATACTGAGTCCCAATCCCGAACCGCCAAATTTCCTTACCGTCGATGGATCCCCTTGACTAAATGGTTGAAATAATCGCTTTCGTACCTCAGGCTGGATGCCAATTCCAGAGTCCTCCACAACGAATTTGATTTCGAGAGTCTCATTTGTTTCCTTCTCTATCGATACGGAGAGTCTGACGTATCCGGCACTTGTGAATTTGATGCTATTCGTAAGAAGATTGGTAAGGATCTGACGAACACGTCCGGGGTCACCAACGAGTTTGAGATCGTCTTTAATATCCGGTGAAATATTCGAACTGAAATCCAAGTTCAGGGCTGTAAAGCTAAGCATTTTCATAACGTCTTCGACTAAAATTGTTAAAGAGAATTGGACCTCTGCAAGATCCAATCTTCCGGATTCGATTTTGGAGAAATCCAATATATCGTTAATGACGCCTAGCAGTGTATTGGCAGAACGGCGGATGTTCTCGGCGTATTCTAATTGTTCCTCCTCTAGTTCCGTATCTAGAAGCAGCTCGGTCATCCCAATAACTCCGGTGATCGGCGTTCGTATCTCGTGAGACATCTACTGAAGTTAGAATTTTTAGGAAAGCTCTCTGATCTGCTAAGATCTCACATTTGCTAGAAATTGGCTCTTCAGCTGACTCGCTTCTTTGGCTGCTGCCACTTTGGCCATATACTGTCGCTTTTCCCGGACATGCGTCTCTACATCTTGCTCGCGCTCTTTCAGCTCTGTCACGTTCATGATCACGCCAATGGCTCCCTCGATGGCAGCGTGATCAAAGTCATTGATTTTAGGGTTGGTCTCAACTATGGGCATGAACCTTGTTTTATAGAACTGCCGTTCTAAATTTATGTTAGTAGCCAACAATATCGAAAAGCAATATCATAACGAACCTATTTCGTGCTCCCGAACTGTGTCACTTCGTTTCCTACCAGCTAGAATATCCTCGACTGGTCGGAGAAACACTGGCGTCTCTCCCTTACGGAGGGAGAGGCCAAGGGTATTGAACACCTCGTCGACATCACGCCCGATATACCGCTTTGAGTCATAATTAGACTCGTCATCATTCAGACTGCTGTTTCTATGATTCCGTATGAGAGCTCCTTCCAACATGGTGATCTTCCGATCGCGATCGACAGAGAATATAGTTGCGTCGGCGTGGGTCAGGACGCTCAGCAGCTGTTTTCGAGACTTCTTTGCTTCAAGTTGAGCTTTCATTGTCTCATGGACGTCGGTACAGGTTCCAAACCACTTTACAATCTTCCCGGTTTTGTCTTTGAGCGGCAAGGCACGCCCCAACATCCATCTCCACTCGCCTTCTTGGCTAAGAAAACGATATTCTGCTGCGTATGGATCCCCCGTTTTCAAGCTGCGATTCCACTTTGTCCTTGCTGTCACCACGTCGTCAGGATGGAAAGGATGGAAAGGAACCTGCCATCCTACCCCGAGACATTCCTCTGGGGCGAGACGGGTGAATTCATACCATCTCTTGTTGAAGAAATCGTGCATGCCGTCAGGAGCAGCAGTCCATACCATCTGAGGCATCGTCTCGCATATGAGTCTAAACCGTTCCTCGTCGGCCTTTCTGATGTTGGTGATCTCCTGGGCCATGTACGTGACATCTCGGCACGTTACAACCCCTCCTATAATTTCGCCAGTTTTGTCATCCTTGAGAAGCTCGCCTAATACATCGTAGACAACCTTTTCACCGGTAGTTTTATTGTACGCTCCAATCCGTCGCCCTGAAAATGGCTTTTGCTCTTGTAACAAGACGGCAGTTGGAAATTCGGAAGATTCGAGCATTCGGGTAAATTCTTCGTTCCAGACATCCAATCTTGGTAACGCGCCATAACCGTTAGTACTATTCACGCCACTTGAAGGCTTAAATAATTCTCTGGCAGCCTTATTAAAGACGGGTGCACTACCGTCCTTCCACATAGCTAGAATAGGCGTTTCTGTGTTGTCTAGCAGTGCATCTTTAATGATGGTCTCCTTTTGAAGTAATGAAGGTGGGCTTGAGTGCGATAACTTAGAAGATGTAGTAGTAGCTGGGGACTGGGCCAAGGAAGACAACGACATAACCGGATGAGGGTGAATTGAAATTGAACCTGAGTCTTGACCTGGTGACGTGACTAAAGACTGGTTTACTGATGAGATTGCTGATTGATTTGCAGGCTCACAAAGTGAGGACTCAGCAACCGGCATCCGAGGCTCTATGGTGGAGAACGGGTCTAGATTCGTGTCGTTGAAAGTCAGCATGTAATAGGTTTGATGAAGCTCGGTCTCCCAGACGGTAGTAGTCATCTTAGCAGTAGTCCGAAATTCGGATCGGTGAGTTTTCGTGACCATTTCAGAGTGCAATTCTTTGAAAGTGACGACAATATGAACTGTCGAGCCAGAATCCGTTTTGCCCTCTGCCCCTAATTCACCCGACTTTGAGAATATGCCGTCCCGAATGTTGTCGGCATCCGATGAAGAAGATTTGGCTACATGCGTAGATCTCATCCGGCCTTTAAGACTTTCAAGAAAAGACTCCAAAGACAGCTCATTAGTTCTGCTATCACTTAGAAAATCAACGCCGATCTGTGATAGAGTTTTGCCTCTCAATATGTCAGAAACGGGCGAGGGGGCTTTTCCAATTAACCCCAACAATCTTCCCATAGCTTCATTCGCTAGGACGATTGTCTTTAGGTCGTCTAAGAGGAGTAAGGGTATAGGGAGGAATTGTATAGCGGAGAAGGCAAGCTGTGTTGGGGATATAATATCCATGGGTGACTGCATGCAGCTTCCCAATGTGTATGGCCTTTCTCCAGATTGAGGAGCTGCCGATTTCTGTCTCTCAGTGGATGGTGGTAGAGGTCCATGTTGAAGGGTGGTGGATAGAGGATTAGATGATGTGGGCGATTTATAATCACAATTAGTATCAACATCTTCTTCTAGGGTAGATTCAATTGAAGGTTCATCATCACCGTCTATTGGGATCTGGCAAGATCTCATATTAGCGGGAGTGCCAATAATTCGAAGAGGGGGAACGATACGATGATCATTCGGATGTGCCATGATGAAGATAGGTTAGACCTGGACTATCAAAGACCTGCCGGACACATTCCCAAGCTTGATGCCATAAGCATTGTTCACATTGGGAACAATGACAATGCATAACCATGGTCATAACCATAGGTTACCACTTGTCAAAGAACGGCGGCGGTGACGAAAAGGTCCGTCGAACTTTGGTTGCTACCTCGGGTGAATTTATTATTCGAGCAGAGTTTTAGTACCTTGGAATTGATTTTTTGACTAATGATGGTATGTCCTAATGGACGGGAGGTGTATATTTATTCTAGCGTGTCAAACCCCACCATTCCGGCCTTTTCTTTCATGCCTAAGACAAAGCTCGAAGGCTATATGTGCGCACTACGCCGAGTAATACACATAGCTCCTATATCGCGGCCGTCCCGCTTATCCAACATATGCCGGCAACTGCTCTCGCCGAGCACCACGGCGATGCCACGTCAGGGCTTCCGGTGGTAGCTATCGCAATAATACTTGTTGCGTAAAGTGATCGGTCGCATGCGGACTCAAACAACTCGTGCTTTCTTAAGGCTTAGGTATCCGGAACAGGGTATGTGGCTGATATAGTTGTGTCCCACCTTTGTCACTAGACTGATTCATTGGTATCAGGCCATTGGACCAATGATAGTCCTTACAAAGGTGAGAGGTGTAAATCTATTACGGTGTTTCGATCTTCACCAGTTTCGACGATACTACTACGGTAGACCAGTAACGTTTAGTGTAAACTCTTTTGCCTGGACCCTGGATGGGTTAATCGTTACTTGCCAGAATACGTGGAGCCGGGTAAAAAAGCGTGAAATAGGGAGATGCGTGATAAGCTTCACATAGCTCTACTACCGAGGTAGATGTAAATCATATCAAGAAACGTGTTGTCCAAGTGGCTCGACGCGTGGACTAGGTATTAGCAATTTCAATCATGAGGAATGAGCTGGAGTCACTCTGCCTGAGCTCCGAACTTCCGTCATGCACTGAACGTGGCGTAGACTAGATTGCTCTAGACCAGGCATGATAGCGGGAAAAGAATATGATAGCTACTATGTAAGAGGCTCTGAAGAAATTTGAACGGCAAATGGCTGATGGCTTCAACCACCCCGCATATGCATAAGCGGTCAACACCCACATTATCCGAACCTTACTCAGTAAGCCGGGGCTATTGGTGACTCGGTACGGTACGCATAGGTACCTACCTCTTGGCGTCTCGTGCCAGTAGTTTCTATTAATATACGTCAAGCACTGACAGCAGTGCCTGTCGGTCAAAGGATTAGGCCGTTGAAGGAGCCTATCTAAACTGCATCTTGACGGCCCTCATGTTGTCAACGGCTTCTCGTGCAGCAAAGTTTCTCACCTGCTCATATATGAAAGTATAATAGGTACTCATACCTGGTGGGTTGGAACAGACGGAATGAAGGCGAGACAGGGGAACCCGGCAGATCTAACTATATGTTCTACTGTTCGTAGGTAGATCTTCTGAGTGAGACACACTACGCATACCTTATCTAGTGACTAGTTACCTCATTTAGATCTTGCCAGCTTTTAAGATACAGACCTGGGAATAAAACATCGTAGGTAAAGTTGCCGGGGTTGGAGTACACAAATATGAAATAAAGTGGTATGTACTACGTACCTACTAAGGTGCATGCTATCTGGTGCAGTAAATGGAACCAAAATGACACCCTGACAATATGCGACATACCACCTTATTGAGAACTAATTGACCACGAGCCCAGAATCTTCTTTAAGTTCGGCCCCCAGCCTGTCACCGAGCTATGTGTAGATCTGGACTACGGAGCTTGGAATTAAGCTCGATAGATTATTTCCGTAGTTCTTATGAATTTTCCATTGGTCGAGACCAAATATCTGCGCGTGCCAATGCTACTGTACACCCCTCGACCTCACTCAAAAGACTCGCTCTTCACACCTGACTCTACGCTAGCTGGATGAGAGTTTGATAGTGCCACAGAGATCACACGACCACCATTGGCTCTCTCGGACTCTACCGCAAAAATGGCACGTCCACGACCGCGATGCAGAAGCTGCAGGTTGAGGGGTGGCTTGTTGCGACTCTTTTGCCCTTCCTGTTGCATTCGCCGATGAGGATTGTATCCGTTTATTAGTGTTTCTCCCGTTTGATCCGGTGAGATCGATTACTGTTCGTTGCTGTACTGTAGATTTTTCGATCCTTTCTGTGCCACATGCGTCGCAGCATAAATAGCCTGCTGGATTATTCAGAGTACAGACGCCACATGTCCACGTGCTCATAGCCTCTTTATCCCCTTTTAGGTCATGCCGGACTGTCGATGATTGTGCAACTCCTGAACCTTGATGCCTCCCTTTAAATGTAACGTCGTCCCTGTTAGTATTGCCACTAGTATCAGGTGGCACATAAACCCCTCCTTTCCTGGCCATTTCCTCCTCCTGCACAATCTCCCACAGTGCCTGTGCTATTGCCGCGTCATTTGCTGCATCTTCTTCAGCTTGGGTTCTAAAGCCGTTCTTCGTCGCTGTATTCGCAATCTCAATAATCTCATCTTGCGTTTGGTTATCGTTCGCACAACCTCGCAATGTTCGGTTGCGGCGTTCAGCTGCGTCCCCAATGACCTTTCGGATATCCTGTCCCGGTCGAGGGACAGCACCGCCAAGCCGCTGGCCTGAGCCGGAACCTAAGGTGCTGCGCTTCTCGGCGGCGGCACGAGCCAGCCTTCGAGCTTCACCCATGGGAATCGTCCTACCGCCGAGCCGGTGCCCCTCTGATAGGAAACCTTCGCCGGTGTAGCCCTTTAATGTCAGTGACATATGTTCGTCGCGGAGTTGATTCCACAGAGCATGAAATTTTGCGTCGTGGGGTCCATGAACGTTGTGGGCCAGCTCATGTAGCATTGTATCAGCAACCTGCTCAATAGGGAGAAACTGGTTCGGGTCTCCGGGATACCGAAGCCGTAGACATATTCTTTGTCCGCGGTTTACATTGAGTCCTACCAATAAACTTTAGTCACAATCTTTCTTCATCGCCTAGTTAAGATTCATATAGATCTTACCTAGTAGGTTGGGTTGACTGGGGTAGAATTCGGTGAGTTGGCCGACTTTCCAGCCCCGTGCGCGCATGAGAGGCTTCACTAATGAAGCTACCTTCTTGAGCGTGTGCAGTGCATCAGCGGCGCGCGGCAAGTCGGCTAGATGCGAATATGAAAGGATTAAGGGATCGACTTCTGGCATCTTCAATCTGGAACCTAAGTCCTTCGCAGAAGATGGTGCGACAGTTGCGCCTATGGGCAAAGTAAGATATGATAACTGAATGTAATGACGACTAGATAATCAGGGAAAAAACACTGGAAAATCAAGCTGCTGATGGGTATTTTGTCGGAAATGAAACTACACATTGGAGGGGAATATAGGTCGCTCAGCAGCGAGATACACGAACGTCCGAATGAATACCCGGATCAACCGGGGAGGAGAACAGGAGTAAACGGTAGATGAAGTAATGGAATAATCAGACGAACAAAGCCCAGCTCGTCATTTCTAGATCAGATGGCTGGCCGCGAGGCCGTCACGTAAGCTAACCCTCGATTTCTAGAAGTTGCTCGTGTATCATTACGCGTTGCCACTTGCCTACAGGCTACAGGCTACAGTCTACAGTCTACAGGCTACAGCATTTCAGTTGGAGTTGACAGTCCAGTCACTGTTCGGATAGTTGCATGTACCCATTACCTAGGTACCTAGGTAAGTATAGTAGGTTAGGTGTGCTTATAAATAGGTGTCTGCGTCATTACCTCCCACCTAGGTACCTATAGGCACGCTGCTTGTGCTGTAAAAAGTAAAAAGACGCGAATGGACACAAGATTATCGTATTCAGACCACGTTATCATATTAGATCCCTACTTCATCCATCGTCCATTTAAGATAAATAATTGCGCTGAGTACATATTGAAGAAGTAAGGATATAAAACGACGAAGTTAAAGCTGGAAGTCCCAATGCCAAGATTTGGCTGCTTGGACTTCTATAATACTACATAGGACTTAGGCATACTTAAATCCTCGTCAATTGTGTATAATTAACGTGACACTTCGTGAGTCATTCTCCTTCTACTGTCAATTCCATATTAGGCAGGATGGTAGCTTATAGTTGTCCCTAGGAAGGGTCATATGCGTACCGTCAGTCTAGGTCATCGGTCAGATTTCGTGCCTTCGGGGCCTCGTCGCAGAGCTCCTAGGGCGCAGCCGACTACGCCGTAACCATAAGGAAGCGTATGCGGAGAACAAAATCTCCATGAGGTCAATTCTACTACTCTAGGCCCGCGACATAGTAATTGAAGTTACAGAATCCGTTCGTTGGTTGATCCGAAACATCGACCTTGCTGTTGGCCTTCGCAACGACATTGCCACTCCCATCGAGCAATTCTAGTAGCTGCGCACCCAATTCCAGTCCCTCAATCGAGTTGTAGCTCAGCCCACTCGTCACAGACTGAGTCGCAAGGACTTGCCCTCCGCTGGTAACACGGACCTGGAAGCCTTGACTCCCTGCTGGAAGAACAACGGCGTAGACTACAGTATCAAGGGCCCCGCCATTACCACGAGGAGTCCCATCGCCACCGTTATTGACGCATGATTTCAGGACGCCGCGATACCACATAGCACCGGCGAAGGTCGCTCCATTTGCAGGAACCATGGAACTTGTGTCCGATGCGCCGTTCTTGAAGGCCTCGATGAAAGACGAGATCAGTGGCTGCCACCCCGTGTGAGGATTTGCATCTGTATCTCCATACTGAAGAATTTCCGCAGTCACGGTCTCGGGCCAAGACGCACCAATATAGTGACTTTCACCGGCATCGTTCTAGGAGTAGGCCAGGTCAATCATTAATCGAGCTTATTTATAATATATGGATAAGATGCCACAGAGACGACAAATGAGGGGGGTAGCTGTGAAGACTTACCCAAGTGATCACCTCTGTGAACTCTGGAGATAGCTGTAAGATCTGGTTCATGCGCTCCGGCAAAGTTGTCTCCCCTTGGCGGTACCATGAGTCCCCGCAGCAGTGCTTATACTGGAGCGTAGACAAACCTAAGATGATATCAACTTCAGCTGTCCAGAATAACACGAAGATAGACCCTAGCTCCTACTTACCCATGATGTACGTTTTTCCTGCGGCGTCAGCAGCCGTCTTAACCGCCTCGTCACGCGCCGATGACACGTTAGTCCCAGGGGTATCCGACACATCGGGCCAGTTTGTCTCCCAGCTAAAGACACCATCGACGACGTCGCCCCAGTTTTGGAAGAAGGTAGAAGGCTGGCTGTAGTAATTGCCATCAGCTTCGGGGTTGGGTACCAGATAAACATTATTTGCCGTCTTGAAGTTCCTCCAAGCATCCACGCCGATGCCTCCACCGCTATACGATGACACGACAGGTAGGTCGGCGTTGCCGTAGCGCAAGTACGACGGGCGATTTGCGAACTGCGTATACAGTGCAGCATGCGCGTTTATGTCGTTAGTCTGGTAGAAATCGAAACTAAAGAAGAGCTTGAAGTCGTCCCTCGTGTCAGCATAGTTGAAGAGCTGGTTCACCGCGCTCGTCAGCCAGCCTGCGGAGGGCGCGCCGATGTTTAGCGCAAAGGCGTCGAAGCCTGCCGCTGCTGCTTGCTCGATGTCTTGCTGCGCATGATCCGTGTTGGGGTCTAACCCTCCGACCTGAAAGTGAATTAGTGAATGATGCGCACAAGATGCATATTTTGATGATGGTTACCAGATAATGCGCGAACACTAGCTTCGCTTCCGCTGCTTTGCCTAGCAGACTTGCGCTGACTGCCAGCAAGGTGAGGGTGGATCTCAGGACGCGATGCATCGTGATCATTCGTAGTCTTGTCGCCCAAGCATAGAATCGCTACTGCCACATCGTGAGGAGCTCAAAAGGAATGAAGCAGATTCAATAGTGGTTATATACAATGACCAGGAGTCTGGTCTTCTAGGACTAGTGTCCCGCCGTAACTCCGCCTCCAGGGTCAAGCAGACTTGGCCGTGGGTTCAATGATCACCAACCACGTTACTCTGAGGTTATTCAAACAGGCGCATGCCAGCCCTAGCCTCTTCCCTCGCTGCATGAGCGTCGGGACCAAATTCTCCACATGGCCCTATGGGGCAGCTCAACCGGCCACTCTCGGCGCTATATGGTCACGTAACAAGTTAGGATCAGCGTCGTCGTAGAGAAGGTCTAAATCCCTAATTTTGAGGAGGCGGTTTCACGTAGGCTTCGGGGCCGAGCTCCAGCACTGTTAAACTGTTCTCGGTAGTGACGCTTCTGTACTCCTTTCTGATCCTTCGGCTTTCATCGCCACTTTATCTCATCAACGTGTAACGAATAATGGCGCCATTTTATGTTGTACAAACCCATCTTCAAGTTGCAACATTCACAAGGCTGGGTAGGACTAATTGCGAATGCGACGAGCTATTTCGAGATACTGGACTGCCAAATTTCCTGCCAAGACTGATTGATACTACGTGAGCACCATTAACTAGGTTACCATACTCGCACTCGCTTGTACGATATTACATGACAATGACAGAACATATACCTAAGCCGCATTCAGAAGAGTGATATGAAGTCAACTTGATGAAATTGTCTATATTATAATTGTTTTCAATTTGTACCGATGCGATTCCTTAAGGGTCGAATACCATAATCTAACGACCAGATCTTTAGATCAAGTTGGGTTTCTCAATCCGATTTCAGAACATGTCTTCTCATTCTATCTCGTCATTCATTATTTCGTGATGGAGCCGTGGGGGTGGTATTCGTTCTAGGGAGGAGGCGCTATTATCATATGTCTGCCATCCTTTGAGGTGGCTGTGTGTTCGTCTTGGCATAATGCCTTTGGATGGCATATAGGGTATTTGCAAAAACTCGTAAATCTTAAAAAGGCAGTATGATCGAAACCCGCAGTCAACTGCAAGCCCAAACGCGATAGGCTCCTGTGTGGCCAGCTTGAATTCATTCGTCGAGATCGTTGAACCATGCTGGTGAATGGATGTCTTCACTGATCCGTTCGATACCTCCGGTCCGGCACAGGCTGTGGTTCTGTTTGCGGACCGAGCACGTCGGAATTTTCCAACCTCCATCTTAGTCGTTGACTAAGCATGAACATAGAGCCTGTGAACCTCTGACAGAGGCAGAAATGATGCCGGGCCGATGTTCACGCTCCTGTGACACGAGAAGATATATCGCGTCCGAATTTCTACCTAGCATGGGAAGCTGCTAAATACCTTGGCGATAGTACTCTGGTCTACGCCGTGCCATGACATTCGTTTTCCGATACGAACGAGATTCTCGCTGGTCTTAGTCCGCTTATGGGTTTTGCGAGTCTTGGGTTCCTCGATAGGACGTTCCTCTTCAACAATCGTGTTCGCGCTCGAGAGGGAGCTCATCGATGTGCGCCTAGGTGTTTCTTGGGGAGACCGCATTTTTGAACGAACTGCAATGAAGCAAGGTTCTTCGAGACTATGAGATTTCGATATATGTGCTTGAGAGTCGAGGAAGACTTGCACCGAAATCTTGGGCTGAGCGACATCGCGCCCTTTAAATCTCGAGATATAGAGTAACTCGATGCTTAAGGGAGGTTAGACCTGCTGCTCTATGGAGATTGCAATGGTCTCATCAATCCTCCTCATTTGCGACAGTTCTCGGCATTATGGTTTTATCAGCCTTAGACAGTGACTTAGATAAATGGGGTATGGGGAAG
Source organism: Xylaria sp. FL1777 (assembly GCA_022578965.1). Taxonomy (NCBI): domain Eukaryota; kingdom Fungi; phylum Ascomycota; class Sordariomycetes; order Xylariales; family Xylariaceae; genus Xylaria; species Xylaria sp. FL1777. The sequence goes on along the minus strand of MU400543.1, from coordinate 293,796 downwards.
TAAGCTTATGGTATAGCGAACCGGCACTATAAGGACGGCATCGACCAAAATGCTCCTCCGAAGTCTTTAGCATTCACGTATTATTAGTAATACCTTAAATTACCAAATCACACGAATTATTCGACCCCAGAACCTTACGATTAAACTCCTCTACATACCCCAGGCATATACTATCTAGGCTAACTAGGTCTAGCCTCATTTCCTCTTATGGCACAATAAAATGTCATCTGGTATCGCGCTGTCCGAATGCGTGCTGGTATACTTTCTTTGTTTTATGGCTTGAAACAAAATACGTGGCGTTGTAGTCGTTGCGGGACGGTTGAGCCCTGTTATTGAAAATCTTCACATGTCCTTAAAGAAAAAGGCAAGGAAGGCGGGCTGTGAGTAATCGCAGAGCCCTAATCAGCTAAATACACCGGGTCTAAACATTCGCACCATTTCACCTATGCCTAAATGAAACCCGAGTTATGAACAGAACGGTTCGTGAGATTAAGACAATGTATAGTTATCCATTCTGAGTTGCAACCGGCCGGAAAAGCATTCAGAGGCAGCGAGCTAAGGCACAGGATGCATTGCATTAAAATAGGCTGCCCTTGGCTTTGGCGGGGTGACGTGCCTAGGATCTAGTGCTAGGAGATAGTGGGCTATGCACATTTAAGTGAAACTCTACTACTAGGCAGGTTAGACTGTTTCTGTTAATACTCAGTAGATTTCTTCTCCGTCTATTCACATTCTGCCTTGCTACAGAGCTTTTTCAATGAGCCATGAATTTTGCTTGAAAAGAAGCAATGATATTCTGAGGACTAGGGTGTACGCTGGAGCAGGAGGCATATTCATGGCTGGTCGCATGTTAGTCAACTCTAACTGGGATGAGATGAAAGGTATAAGCATAAGTCGAGATGAAAGTATAGTAGACTACCTAGGCATATGATTAGTTGCAAAAGTTGACAGGATTCTAGTATATAGGCGGATTGCATCTCATACCACTAGCAGCGTGTTCAACAATATGCGCATCGGTAAATAATTCTTTATAAAAACCAAGCCACATTGATAATAGTAGATATAGGCAATTAATTTCACTCTTGACTCACCTAGATTTGTGAGAGAGAGTGTGTGTGAGCTCATACAACATATGTCACTCACGAGACAATGAAGAGAATGAGAATAAGAATCAAAATGGTAGCCCGTTAAGGTAACGAGGTACCCAGCCATGGGGACGCTTGGAGGAATTGTGGGTCAACTGAGCGCTAGTTCATTTATGGAAGGCGGTGAGAGGACTTTAGTGGGGCTTTGTGGATACAGGGACTTGGAGCTCTCTAATCTAGCCGGCAGAATTAAAAAAAGTTCACACTGCTGAGGTTCGACTTGGTTGAACATCGCTAAACCAGTCGTATCTGTTAAGACTCCGTATCCTTCAACTTGTGTACTCCTCAGGATAACTAAGAACATTCTTGGATTCTCCCGTATTGACGACACCGCACCACCTTTGAGGTGGCGGCGCCTGGTGCAGGTGCAACAATGGATATCCATCGCATCAGATATGTACCTTACAATCCGGCTTCTATCAACTGCGTCGCCTTCTCCCAGCCCGTCGCTTCTAGGAAGAATGTGCCTGTTCGCTTAGCTATCAGTCGCGCTTCCGGTGACATTGAGATTTGGAGTCCTCTCAGCGGCTCATGGCACCAGGAAACTATCATTCGCGGGGGAAAAGACCGCACGGTCGGCATGTCGGCCCCCTTCCCGGCATATTCGTGCGCCGCTAACAGAGAATAGATGGGTTGGTTTGGGTAACAGAGCCTGAACTGACGCTCCAAGATGGAAAAAGGATTCCAGGCCGTTTGAGGCTGTTTAGCTTCGGCTACTCGAGCACCGTCACCGAGTGGGATCTCGAGAAAGGTCGTCCGAAGCATCAGGCAAGCGGCGCGCATGGTGACATATGGTGCCTCGGCGTCCAACCATTCGTAGTCTCGGAAAAGTCTGGTGACGAGAGTGCAACCAAGGTCTACCACACCGGCAAGAAACTCGTTGCTGGTACCATGGATGGGAGCCTAGTCCTGTACGACATCGATGACGGCGAGCTCCGTTATGATCGTATTCTAGTGAGAGCCACTTCCAAGAAGACAAAGATGGTTAGCATCGCCTTTAAAAACCGCCATACTGTTGTGGTTGGCACCTCCCAGAGCTGTATTCTTGTATACGACATGCGAAGCGGCACAACACTCGCCAAGATGACTTTGGGTTCAGATCTTGTTAGTGGTGCAAAGGAAATCATCGCCTGGTGCGTGAAGTGTCTAGACGGAGGTGACATTGTCTCTGGTGATTCGACTGGCGAGCTTCGGATATGGGATGGGAGTACTTACACACAGGCCCAGAGGCTCAAAGCACATAACTCCGATGTTCTCTCTCTCGTCACGAGCGCCGATGGCTCCACTATCGTGACAGGAGGCATGGATCGCCGCACTGCTATCTATAGGAAAAGCACTGGGTCTGGGTCCAGATGGGCCAAGACATTTCACAGAAGATTCCACCGTCACGATGTTAAGACCATGGCCTCGTTCGAGGGTCAGGGCATGAGTGTTGTGGTGTCAGGGGGTGCGTAAATCTTTTGCTCAATGTTTCAAGATAACGATACTTACTAGTAATCAGGGCCCGATGCCACTCCTATTGTGATGCCCCTCCAAAGGGCTGGTATAGAGGAACACCGCGTCTTATCCTCGTTGCCTCAAGACCCGCCTTTACAAAGCGCATACAACAGTCGACTAGTCATTAGTTGGTGGGATCGCGAAGTGTCTATTTGGCGACTTCCAAATTCGTTAGGGGACTTGGTCGGACAGCCAAACGGTGGCCACGACGTGGCTAAAAACCGGCGGCTACTGGCTCGTGTCTTAATAAAAGGTGAAGCAAATATCACTTCGGCATCAATTAACGCCGATGGGTCTTTGCTCGTAGTCTCAACGACGTCTGATATCAAAGCATTCCATATACGGCCTCGAAAAGGCGCCAGGTGGGATGAACTCAAGATATCGAAAGTCGAATTAGGAGAAGGTACCACAGCGCTTGGTGCCACGAAAACTCTGATATCTCCGGATAGTCAATGGGTGTGCTTGGTCCAAGTTGGGAGTACCGTATCGCTTTTACGCATTACACAGCCCTCTAGTTCGTCAGAGAAGCCCATAATCCATCCAGGAGCCATTCAGTTACAACGGGTTAAACGTCAGGTACCAAAATACAGTGCTATGAGCGGTCTTGGACTTTACGACAGGACAATCACACAGGCAGCCTTTTCTCCAGACAGCCGGATGTTGGCTGTCGCAGACCTAGCAGGTTACATTGACACATGGATTCTGGCTCACCAACCCGAGAAATCACAGAATCGAGAAAATGGTGCAAATAGTGTTCATGGGGACACGGCTCTCGATGATATCTCCTCAGACAGCGATAACGACGATAGCGATGCAGAAATGGAAGGAGGAATTCGATGGAGGCGAAATCCCAATACCCCATTGATTCCAAGACTTCAGGCTGCACCCACTGTTTTGTCTTTCTCTAATTATATCCCCTCTAAAACCACAAAAGAAGGGCACGATAACATAGATGACTATACTTTATTAGTCGTTACGTCCAAACCTGAGATTGTCCTAGTACATCCATCTCTTGGATCCCTCACCTCATGGTCAAGACGCAATCCTATGTCAAGATTCCCTCCAGAATTCCGTGATATTCGGGATCTGGTTAAAGGGGCGCTTTGGTCGGGTGACAGGGTGTGGCTGTACGGAAACACGTATCTCTTGATGATTGATACAAAGCAAGACTTAGACTCAGCTCACGAAGGACTAGCAACAGGGAGCGAATTGGTCATACAGGGAAGAAAACGAAAACGAGGTCCGGACAGTGGTGCTGGTAATAAGATGACGATCGGGGCAGTAGGCCCCACGAAAGTGTCGCGCCATACTCAGGGGGGGGGGACAGAAGAACTACCAGTCGATGGGCCTGTTCTCCATCCGATGGAAGAGGATGAGACGAGTCAAGGTGCAGGGGATAGCGAGAGCGACGATTCCGACGATGAGGTTCAAGGCGAATTAGCGCTTCTTCGGGGCACCCAAGGCAAGCCTTCCCAGGAGTCTCAACCGAGCCAGGGTCCTGCCTTTTGGCACACGTTTAAGTATCGACCAATTCTAGGCATTGTGCCTCTAGGTAATGGAACAGAAGGGCAACAAAATGGAGATTCTATGCAGGTAGCATTGAACAGTACAAAACCAAGGACGTTAGAGGTTGCCCTCGTGGAAAGGCCCTTATTTGAGATGGATTTGCCTGAAAGATATTTTGGAGCGGGTGAATTCGAGCGTTAAGGTTATCAATACAATTACCAATGTAAAGTCTAGAATATTTGCTGTATTTTGAAAGTCCTACCTTGGCCATCTTAAATTGTAATGTAGCACGTCATAATATTAAGCTTAGCCCAGTCTTGTGTACCTAGGCATACTCAGGACCATCTACGTAGCAGAGGTTAAGTACATATCGTCCCACAATAACACGAAACACTTTCGTTCTTCCTCAAGACTAGGTATTTCTATTACGCTTCCAATCGGGCCTGATGATTCGGTCCATATGCCATGAACTGTCACCAACATCCACAACCTTCCCCAATAACTCCTTTTAGGGAAAGAATGACTCTATTGGTAATCGAGTCACTGGCAAATAAACTGTTCTGTTTATAGCAAACGGTGACTCTAGGCTTTCGAACATTGCCGCCGTGACAGCGCACGCTAGCTCTTGTCTTTTCTCGCACGCATAGGAGTTCACCAGTCACTCGAGACATCACTTTCCACGCCCTGTATGCTCCTCATTACACTAAATGTACTGTGCGATCGGGAAGGACAACAAAAACGCCGTGACACTACTAGAGCCCAATGGTATCGTCCAATACCGAGAGATATGCAGTTCTATATTTCACCTTGGGCAGGAAAGAGCCATTTTACCAAGTATCAGGAACAAGACCATGTCATCAACACAACAGATGCTGCTACTATTATGCTATCGGCTTTACTACACCTAGGGTCGACACTTGACAGTGGCCGACTGCACTATATCAAAAACAAGCTAGACCGCCAAATCCAATCTCTAGACACCTTGTTTTGTTTCTATAGATACTTTTGACGTTATTTCGTTCGGAATACTATTTCTATACCCCTGTCAGAGAGGTGGTCTCCAGAGTCACGATGGGTCGCAGGTAGGTCGCAGGTAAATAGAAGTATATGGGTAAGGGGTCAAATTCTATTCATTCCTGAACACCCCTCCCAGGTAGTTTAGGGGAGGGTAGGACCTCTATATAGCTGTTGTCTATGATATATCTACGCTAGGGGGTACTTTCCGTCCCTTTGCGACCCTGGTCCCTGACAATCCAATATATACACTTCTACCCCGTATTTTTATTCTGTCTCTCAATATGTCGCAATTTTGGGGGGGGACCAAGGGATTTATGAACCGCTACTGGGGCATTCATGATGGTGCCCAATTTTCGTCTTTAAGGGTTGCCCTTAAACGAGCAGACTTTGGTCATTTCACCCATGAGTTTATCGAGTATAGTCAACACTAAAGTTCCCTGAAGCCACTCGAGCTCAATATTAGAATTGTATGTCATAAGACTATTCAATCGCATCTCACTACAGTATAGCTTAACATGCCTTCGATAGTAAGGCATTGTAAATGGAGATGTGAAACTAGACAACGTATGGGTATTTTCACATGACGGTCTAGAAGTTCCATTCCATGCAAAACTGAAAGACATTTGACTGTACATTAATATGAAGCGATGCGGGAGCCCAACATACTCATAATATGTATCAACTATTGGGTGAAGCCCTCCGGGAATTCTGGCTCGAGGCACTATGCAAGTCATATCGCCAGATCTCCACTTCAAGTGTGATAGTTTCGCGTGCGTGACCTAATCAACTTGACTATACGTGCATTAAAGACTCCACGTCGCCCGCGGGGGGGGCCAAGCCAAAAGAACGAGGATCTCATGTAAAGGACGTTCACGTTGCAACCAACAATCCGACTTTTACGGGCCTGGCCAGGCCGAGCCCATGTGGCTTATATTGAGTGGTCGTAGCCAGTCAGCTAGCATATATATAGTAGCCGGGACATCGCTGCTTCTCTCTTTCTCTTTCGTACATAATTCTTATAATAGCACGTTTAACCTTTCAGTCACTCGGCTGCCTCCGTCATACCAACTTATCTGTCTAATAAGAAGCAAGACGAAATAGAAGAATGCGGTCCGTTACTACACATAAACTCCCCGGTACATTTCCCGAATGAACATTGGTTAGTGGTAATGGAGATAATGAAATTCAAGAGAATACTTACGGGGCACTTCTAGAGTCGCTGAAACAGAGCTTAATTTTTTGACGAGCTTCCAACTAAATTTACTCCATTCTGGTGCCACCGAAAAAACGCAGAGGCCTATTAAGGGGTCCGTGGCTATGGTCATTGTTTACATAGGTAGTTGATTTGCTATTAGAGAAGCAAGCCTCGGAATCCTTTGGCTCTATGGAAGCCCTCGAATTAATTGGAGGCAAGCTCAACATGAATTGTGACCGATACTTATGCACTCAGCATGAAACATTGCGTCTAGTTTCTCAAGTGCTTTTTTTGGAGTTGCTGTAGCAAAGTGGGATATCGCGGCGCATGGGCATACAGGGAGCTAGCAAGCTCGATGTTCTGAAAGGGAATTGTAACTACAAACCGACGATAGGAACTGTGAATGTTGAAGAAAGATCATCGGAAGGTGAATAAATTTAAGAGATAGAATTAAAAAGCGACGACAACGAACATCAAGATAACTGAGATAATCACCAATGGAAATCTATAGCAAACTATAGCGTTTCATGTTTCTACGTAAGAAGAGGCTCAGATAGAACACTGCCATGGGCGGGTCTAAGGTGTGTCATGAGCGCTTTCGCCCAAGTTACAGAGATAAACATCACTTGGCAGTTACTCGGTGGCGTGGGTGGTCTCACGACCTGGTATGATTTAACTGGGCGAAGTACGCGATGTTACTGCTTGTTGTCACCATGTCTATATCCGTGTGTTAATAGTAAAAGTGCAAGTCTATTCTTAAGCAGCTCCGGTCTATTTCCAGCCTCCAGATGACCGATGGGAGTGCTCCCAGTTCCGTAACAGCTCCTCGTGAGCTAGCCAGAGCGATTAAGAGCCTCATTGATCTATTATACGCTAAGGGAGTTCGTTTAGATAGGAGACCAGCACTGTATATGCAGTTGGGAGCGTCTTACGCAGAATACCAGGAGAGGTAATAAAATAATTATGCATAAATTAGGTGTGGATTTGCTTGTCTGTACACTAGCATGAGACTGGAGCTTCCGGAGCAGGCATTTTTCTATATTGCTGATTCTAGCTTAGGGAATAGAAACTACCTATGTTAAATCTAGGGTGGGGCGATTTGTACCATGCCCCTTAGACACTGGGTATAGAAAAGGCGAGTTTTGCCTGTAGGCCATTTCGAGCGTTCTCTCCATATAATTGTTATCTGGAATAAAGATATTTTCCGGTGGACCGCGTGGGTCGGCCGGGAAGGTATGTAAAACGCCGAGAGTATAAAAATAGGAATGTACAAGCGGCCTGAAAGCTGGAGGGAAGATCAGTTGAAAGCTAACACTTCCATCTGTTCGGATCTCAGATCTCGGAAGACTTTATCTTCTGGGCACTTCGCCGGGACTCTTGGCGACGTCACGTCATCACGCCAGTAGCGAGCAAAGCCTACCAATACCTTTATTGGTCCCGGCTTTTCCCCGGAGTATGTTTACTATGTGCTAAACTAGAGATATGTTTTAACATCACGGCTTACTTCAAATGACGGAAGGGGATGCTGCTAGTAGTACTGGATTACCAACTGCCATCCATCCCTTACATGTGTGGATGGTGTTGTTGGCTGCGTTCTCGGGATCGATAATAGCAAAGCGCATGTACACAATACCATATCCCTTGCTCCAGGTTGGGCAGGGGTCAACTTTCTAATAAAAGACCTCAGCGCTCGGAAAGTCATATTTCTCCCCCTGTGCCATCCACAAGCAGTAGCGTGCCAATATCACCCAATAAGCCTGGGAGAAGGTTCCAATGCATTTCCAGCATAATTGTCGGGAGCTCGTTCCAGCACGAGATATACGAGTGGCAGTTGAACCAGCCGCGTACCAAGACAACGACAATGGGCAGAGCCAAGACTGTCCGTGGGCATCCCCCCCCCACTTCCCACGTCCTAGACTCCCAGGTCGTTGATCTAGCCTCTAGGCGCCGTTCCAAATGGGCATCACTGCGATATACGGCCTGCGCGAATGGTCACGTGGAGCCACTGGACACCCTACCTTTCCACATTGCCACGGCTCATATAAATGCAAACGAGGATGTGCTACTGGCTGCATGTGCAAGGTTTCTTGCATCTGCGTTGTATACCTCAATACGACCCATCCTGTTAAGGCAGCTTCAAACGCTTTCGCATAACTGCTACACGAAGTAGCCAATACTCTGCCCCAGTCCCCCTCAATCAAAATTGAGCCGTCTCACCAGGGGATCGACATTTCGGGGCTAAACGGTAGACCGATTTGTCAAGGTGGAAATCAGCTCTGCTCCTGTTCTAGAGTCGCCGGCGTGCCATGATTGGAAAGCTCAAACTAATTCGGGCGAGTCTAGCATCACAATGTATGTAACAGGACGAACGAGGTTGTGCTTAAGAACGGTGGAGTGATCCTGAGGTGCTAGAAAGCTATCAAGACGGCACGTCCCGACGCATCCGTTGCTATTACCCATTTGTTTGATTTTCGTTACTTATTCACTTGAAAACGTTACTAGGTGGAACATTCCTGGTTTCTACTTTCGCAAACCGGTTTTTCTAACACGATCAGAACTCTGTCGGCTACTAGGCCATGCCATAGCGCATGGATTATAGACTATCGCAGAACCACCTCCACCTGGGAGACCCCGAGGAAACCCTGGACCATGCAGCACCGTCGGCTACTTTCACAGGCCTGGTAGACGAATTCCTGGTATTTGGTGGACCCTCAGGCTTCAATAACCAACATCTATCTCGAAGGTAAGACAGTATACTGACGCCTTAAAACGGCAGCAAGCTGATATGCAACAGTCTCTTTGAACTTGACAGTATCAATGCCGCTAATGGCCTATCCAATGGCTCTAATATGCTTAGTACTCCCATGGCTTCATGCCAGCAGCCATTGAATAACTTCACATCATCCCATCCGGGTCCGGCGTCATTAAGTCAGCCGATGGCTGTATTAGACATACTAGACGGTCCAAACAATGATCAACTAGCGGAGCGCGACGAAAAACCGCGCTGCTGGGAACACGGATGCAATGGCCGGGAGTTCTCATCCAAGAGTAATCTTATGAGGCATATGAAGGAGAAATCCGGCGCCAGCAATAAGTGCACCTGCCCCTTGTGCGGCGCCATCTTCACACGCAGCTCCGCTAGAGACACCCACATAGCTAAGCAGAGCTGCAATAAAATCCGACGATATTCCAACGGTCGACCACGCCCCAGTCGTCTGGCAGTGTTGGAAAATCCTCGAGCTGCTGCTGTGGCAGCAGCAGCCGCAACCTCCATGACCCAAGATCAGATCAAGGCAAAGTCGTCGACTATGATGTGGGATCACTTGGCGACATGCGCAGTGGAGGAGACGGGCATTTGACACGATACGATAGTGAAGCAGGCAGGCAAACTCAATTATCTTACCCATACTACCTCAGTAGGGAGTGTACACGGAGGCACACGGGAATACAAGGCTCGGCGCCGTTTCAGGGTGGTTCTGTTTTCAGGATGCTGGGTAAAGTACCTTAGATCGGCTACGACGGGGTTCACGACTGGCCTACAGGTATATGCCGGCGGAGATATCCCGACCGGGTCCCTACGGCATATTTTGTCAGGAAGCAGCAGAAATGAGATTCATTGTGTTTGTTGCACCACTCGCGTGGCCTAGATGGGCCCAACGCCGGATGTTCGGGCTGCAACATGCCTGGCAATAATAACATCTGACAAGAAATAAGGCGTGAACTATAGCGCAGCCAACTGACTAACTGTTATAACGCAGGGCTCGCGCTTCCTCACCTACGTCAGACACGCCAATGACTGAACGACTACGTAGTAGTGACTGGGCAGATAGGATGACTCTGCTGCTATCTCCGCATGCAGTCTTCTGCAAGCACAGGCTTGGGCGTCCGGCCTGCAGGTCGCTTAGATTCGGGGCTGAAGGTAGTGTCCTCTACCCTGTTCAGATGCTACCTAAACGTTCGAATGTACCGGTACTATACCCATTACTATGTATATGTAGACGCGACGGTTCCCGACCCCTGCAGCCGTCAACGGCAGATAAGGAGTAAAGATATTCCCTACCAGAATAATGTTGCAATCCGCCCAAATATAACGAAGTGTCAAGTTAGTAGCGCGACAAGCATCCTATGGTATGTGACAAGTCTTTACTGGTCTGGTTTGACGTCCACAACTGGGTTCATGCTGCCATACTTTGTTAAAATGGCGTGTCCAGTTTGCAGTGTGGGCGTTTGCATCTGCCAAGAACGATGATTAACATGCCCAGCACTTTAGGATTCAGGATGATGTCGATATCGACGCCTCGAGTACTACCATAGTTACTGTCATGCCCAATCACGCATCAAGCTCGCGTTCGTTACGATAAGGAAAATTCACAAGGGTACACTTTTAGTCAGCCCTAAATCGACCTAACACAGGGTAAACATTACGCTCGGGTTCTGCTCGGGCTACTACTTAGGTACCTGTACAGAGCAGAGTTATCCAACGACCCCGGCGCATAACGGTAGTACGGTCCGACCCGGGTTGGGGTTGCTATTGTAGCTATACTAATTAGGGAATGTTTCATGACGATCATCTGTAGATCGCTAGGTTAGTCGCTCGATTAGCCATCCTGTGCGTGCTGACGGTCCTACGACCGGGGTAACCGATATCTTTATTATCCTATACAAACTACGGCACATACACTTTGAACAGCTATACGAACATTACTCGAACACTACCCAGCAGCGGACTTCAATTGAACGCCTGGTGGGCGCATCCTCCAGGCTCGATTCGTCCCAGAAAGCTCCATGCGGTATAACCTTGGTGATGTCAGAGTCAAAGGATGAGAATACCAGGGCCTCGTTGACGTCAAGGGCGCTGGCATAGTGGTACTTGTAACTACACTTAAAGTTAGTCTCCTAATGGTCGCTGCAGGTTCTGCTACGTACTTGGGGTCGTGTTTGAGGACACTATCATGGCTCTTCTCGCCCCGGATGGCCACTCGGGGGTCGTTTTCTGGGAAAACTCGTGCCATATGCGTGGCATAAGTCCAGTTGGGGACGGATCTGTGGTTGACAAAGCACAGAGGCCATCGCTGAATGGGCTCACCGATAGTTCTCCAGACGTTGACCTGGGCGTAGCGAACACCTTTCTTGAGAAGTTGCTCTGCTCGGTCGCTCAGGAGTTCCCGCATCCCACTCTCACCTGTCACGTCGTCCCGATCGACGTGCGCAACAGGGAGGGCCGTGTGCGAGAGCTTCTCGGTTGAGAATGTGCCAGGACGCATGTTGTTCTGGCGTATGCGGAAGACATAAGGGAGGACGTCTTGGGAGCCAGTGACCTTCTTGACCAGCTCAGCTACTTCCTTAAAGTAGACATCCTCAATCAGTGCCTTGCCTGTAGTAAGTCAGATACCATAAGTTTTGTCAATACACCCCTGTGATCGAATCTCACCTTCCGGGGTGGCACCCGCTAGGAACTGTTCCGGGGTCAAGGCAGTCTCATGCGTGACCAGCCCATAGCCATCAGATTCAAAGGTTGGCTGAGGGCTAAGCGTCCTGATGTCCTGGACCTCTATTTTGACCTCTTTAGGGTTGTTAACATTCGTCTTACCAGTAGCCCAGTCGACGTAGCCATCTTCATTGCCATCCTTAGTCCCGTTCCACATGCCAATAAGGCCGGAAGTAGATAAGACAGCAGCGGCCATGATGCGGTGGCTCGAAAAGAAAAGTTGAGTGGTGCAGGAAAACAATCAAGTGAGGAGTAATGTGGTGAACGTAGAATTTACTCGCAGGACAAGGGACGATGAGGCTATATGAATTTATCCGTAAAACACTCCTATCTTCACCGGGACTTCGCGATTTTGAAGTCGTACGAGACTACTCCCACGTAATGCAGGTGATATATGCACGTTGAGCCGCCTAGAACGTGATATCCATGCTATCGGGGAACGTGGGGCCCAGACATCGAGGGATTGTTGGATTGATGGATTGCAGGATTGCAGGATTTGCGGATCAGGGCCGGTACAATCTAGATAATCTAGATGAAATCGGCACCTATGGGGGTAAGATCCAGATATGATCGCCGTCTCACAAGAAAGTTTTGTCAGCTACTATAGGATGTGGCGTATACATTCATATCATTCACTTTAAATCGTTCATTTTGAGTCGTGTTCTCAACTCGTATGATAATTGTTTTGTTGTCATCAGTTTACATCCTTCTAGCGAGCTCCTTAATCTCTAATTATTCCGATTGCCATGGCACACCTCGACGTGGTCGACTCCCGCACGGGAAAGTCCTACAAGATCCCAATTGACGATGGCTACATCCGGGCTGCTGACATTGGTAAGATCAATGTTTCGGAGAGTGGCCGTGTGAGTGATGCAGAGAATGAGCCTCAGATTACTCGGGGGCTTCGTATTCTTGATACAGGCTACCAGAATACTGCATGCGTTGAGTCAAGCATCACATTCATGTAAGTGAAATTTAAACTTTAACCCAATGCTCATAATTAGCTGACATGTATGTCAGTGATGGCCACCGAGGCGTTATTCGGTTTAGAGACTTTCATATCCAGCAGTTGTTTAGCAACTATGTCTATGAAGATGTCATGCATCTTCTCGTCTGGGGTCACCTACCTTCTCAGGAAGAAAAGGACCACGTCCGAGCTGGAATGGCGAACGCCATGAACCCCCCAGAAAGCGTCGCCAAAGTAATATCAGCATTTCCGTAAGTAATTGGTCTTAGACTATAACCTCTAAGCTTGATATTAGTCTAACTTCACGTCCAGTCGCGATGCCGAAACGATGCCGATGATGCTCGCGGGTATGAGCGCCTTTGCTGCCGCCGACGAGACCGTTTGTGCCACGCGTCATACACAAAAGGCCATGTTCCAAGGTCGTCTAGATGTTGCTGACGCAGCTCTTGTGCGAACCGTTGGGTATCTGGCCACAACGATAGCACTCATCTATTGCCACAAGAACGATAAAACTTTCACTCCCCCAGACCCTAGCAAGTCACTACTTGGCAACCTCCTATGGATGATGGGAGTTTCTCAGGAGAACCCCAAAGTTGAGGAGTGCTTGAACAAACTCTGGATTTTGTATGCAGATCATGAGATTACCAACTCAACCGCGGCGGTATTGCATGCGGGTTCTACCCTTATAGACCCGGTGTCAGCTGCTATGTCTGGTATTATCTGTGGCTACGGTCCACTGCATGGTGGTGCCATTGACCTTGCATATGAGGCATTGGCGACTATTGGCATACCAGAACGTGTTCCCTACTTTATCGAAGGTGTCAAAAGGGGTAAAGGGAGACTCTATGGATACGGCCATCGTATCTATAAGACGAGAGATCCTCGCCTGTCCCTTATCGAGGAACTCATGGGGAAATACAAGAAAGAAGTCGACGCAAATCCACTCATCCAGGTGTCTTTAGCTATCGACAAATATGCAAGCCAAGACCCTTACTTTATTGAGAGGAATTTGAAGGCAAATGCGGACTTGATGGGCTGCTTCCTTTACACAGCTATGTAAGTCATTCATGAGGTCACATCAAGTCACTATCACTTACATACAACTAGGGGCTTTGATCCGGATATGATCATAGCAATCACAGTGCTTTCTAGATGTGCTGGTGCATTAGCCCACTGGCGCGAGAGTCTTAGTAAGTTCCCGCCACCATGCATGTCGCCAAGCAGATGGGTAGCATTACTAATCATCATAATTTAGCCCAACCGGTGAAGTTATGGAGGCCGTTGCAGAAGTACGTGGCGCCTCTGGAGAATTAGCGCATTTCATCGTCATCATCCCTTAACCCGCATGGGCTTTCTTGCTATACCATAATAGTTGAGTCTACTCTGGAAGACTTTGTCTTGCGCAAATGTTTTGAATAGTTAAGCCTTTTGAGATTACTTAAACGAGATGAACAGTTTGAAGGAGCTTATGGGTAATATAGTCTGTTGTATTGAGTAACATTTTATTTATCTTAAGATTTACTATTGAACGATCGTTAGAATACTGAACATCCCTAGTCGTAAGGCATAAATACCGGTATATGTACGGGGTAGCCAGGATATTACTATTTCCGTAGCGTTTTACTCATTAGTTCTGCAGTATGATAGTTCAAATCGGCATGGTATTTACTATTTCTCTCACGAGTTGACAAGTTTTAGGATCATCAGATAATAATTGTCCTACTAAAAGCTGAGCCGTTTAATGCAGCATGTTCAACGGCCGCCCCCACGCGAAAGAATGTAATGTAAGTACCGGTATACTACGTAGTATGTCTATGTATCTAGCCGTCAACCGAGACGCCACGTCTTACCCTTTTTGGTACGGCAACGCAAGGATAACCCTTGCTCCAATCGGTATACAAGATGGTGTTATAGACATTTGACAGGTCACTTAAGCGAGACTATCCGAGTAAACACGGTGAAACATGGATAGGTACACAGTACACTTACCTACTGAGTAACTATCGCCATGTCGCATCCGCCAAGTCGGGCACAGCAACGGATTCGCTGGGGGCTGAATGTGAGCAACTCACGCATGGCATGTCGGTGTAAAGGCAAATTAACATCCCATATTGCTGATATAGACTTGTTAGTAGCACCGGTATGTCGAGTACAGATATTGGATGGTTGCAATTGCTGGCACTTCAATACTACATAGTCTGGCCTTACTCTCGATAGATGGTAGCAAATCTGATTGGCAAATCTCCTCTGATACGCTGTGTCGTCAGGGCCCCTATTAAGATCCAGATGCGGCTTATCTCTCCGAAAGCCGCTCGCTTATAATTATGGGTAGCTTCATACTTGCATGCTCCTTCAATCCTTTAATCCTTGGTCCAGTCCTAGGCCTGCGGTTTCAACCCCATTCAGACCCCCTTCTCTGGCTGATCTAGAATTCTATACCGTTTTGGCATGGTCATTCGATATATAGGTCTTACCCGGGCTTAAGATCTCTGTTATACCTGCCTTGCGGGCCTTTACTCATGCATTTACAGCTCACCCGCCGATAAATTGTCCTGGCCAGAATACCCGGTTGGAACCGGTGTACAGCTTGTGGCAGGGTGTTGTTCCCTTTGGATCGATCGTTTCGGAGATCATGCGCTTTTGGGAGAGACCCGGTGTACACTAGCGGACCAGGGCGAGAAACAAGTAAGTAGCGTACTGTCGTATTGATACTTTTTTTATTTTATTTTTTATTTTTCTGGTGGATTCACCTTCTCACTGGGCTAGCCTTACTTTATGGCCCATGCGAATTGCTCAGATGGATCCATAGTTGCTAGGACAAACTATCCTGACAAATGGAGATGTCGTTCTGGACCTGGTCGGAAGACAAAGGCAAAATTCGTTGTTGCAATGATGTGATATACGATCTTAGCTGACTGGTGGCTCGCGAGCAGAGCGAGTCGGCAATCCTGAGGCCGATTACCCGACGCCGTTGGCTGCAGATCCTCAAGAAGTGATATCTTGGTATCAGATATCAGATTCCTATTAGCACCCTACACGTCTGGCAAGTCTTCTCTATCGTATCACCCTTTCCTTTTCGTCAAGCTCCATTACTGGTGCTTCAGATACCTCTCAGGGCTCCTTAACTCAAACTACAGCCAATGGCAACAGACGTGTCTGACGAGAAGAGCTCGTCGTTGGTGCAATCCACTGAACTCTCAATCCAAAGGCAGAGTGAAACCAGCAACAACACTACCGCTGTTAACACTAGTAGTATTGAACCCGACAAGGAGTCCTCACAGCTGGACCCCGTCGTGATATCATCACCGCATTCAGTATACACCACATGGGAAAAAAGGCTTCTCGTCATTAGCGCTGCGTTCAGTGGGCTTTTCGCATCCTGGACGGCACAGATATATTTACCAGCGCTCAACAATGCCGCCCAAGACTTACATACCACAGCCAAGAAGATCAATCTCACTGTCACCAGCTACATGATATTCCAGGGCGTCACGCCAATATTCATTGGTGGCTATGCGGATACTATGGGAAGACGGCCAGTCTACATTATTTGCTTCGTTCTTTATATCGCCACCGACATAGCACTCGCCTTGACCGACTCTTATGGAAGCCTGTTAGCTTTGCGCTCTCTGCAGTCAATAACTATCTCGTCCACACAAGCGCTTTGTCAAGGTGTCGTGGCTGACATTAGCACCAGCGCAGAACGTGGCCAGTACGCCGCATTTCTCGCTCTACCCACGATACTGGGTCCTAGCATAGGACCTGTAATCGGGGGAGCTATTGCACAATATCTTGGGTGGCGAAAAATCTTTTATTTCCTAGCAATCACTGGCGGCATCAACTTAGTTGTTTTGTTGACTTTGTTCCCTGAGACTTGTCGCAGAATCGTAGGAGATGGCTCCATTCTACCAAGAAGAGCCAACCAGACCTTGTTGCAGTTATTCCAGAACCGCCATAAAGATCGATCACAAGAATTAGAGACTGGCACTACGCCTACACCGGTTGGAGAAGCTCCCAAACCAAATTTCCCCTGGGCTCGGTTCCTCAGCGCGCTGACTCTTCTGTTTGAGAAGGAGATGTTTGTTCTGTCCAGCTACGGTGGCCTTCTATTTGCAGGACTCTATGCCGTCGGTACCGCAGGACCGAGTCTTTTCGCTAAGTACTATGGCTTCAATGGCTTGACAATTGGTCTACTGTATCTCCCTTTGGCCGTCGGATCGATTGTCGCCGTGGTACTAGTGGGCAAAGCATTGAACTGGAACTTTCAACGGCATGCCAAGCGGCTCAACATCACAATCGAAAAAGGTCGACACATGGATTTATCCGAGTTTCCCATCGAGCGAGCACGGATCGAAGTCCTCATACCACCATTCATACTAAGCATCCTCGTCATTACGGCATGGGGATTCTCAATCGAGAATCAGCTTTCGGTTGGCGTGATAGTGCTATTCGTCTTCCTCCTAGGACTAGGACTGTCTGGTTCAGCTAGCGTCTTCAGCGCGCTCATCACAGACATCAGACCCGAGAAGGCCTCCGCTGCTTCAGCATCGAATAACATCATCAAATTCCTTCTGGGAGCAGCTATGTCGGCAGCTATCGAGCCGCTGATATCTGCCGTCGAACCTGGTAAAGCATTTGCTATCATCGCCTCGTTCTACGTGGTAGTGTCTCCGTGTCTAGTGGTAGTTGTCCGGAAAGGGATGAAGTGGCGGCAGGAAGTGAGGGAGAAGGATAGACGAGCCAGTGAAACACAGTAACTTGGATATAGATTCTATACACGCACATATTAATACTAAGCACATTGATTTTTCCACGTACGAAAGAAATTTTCGACGTTGAGAATCGGCGACTACATGCTAGGCTCTCTATAGCTTCATTTTTAAGGTGTAACTCTGCCCGTCCTCGGCGTTATCCAGGCACTGACATGACTCGGGGACCCAGCCAGAGGAAAAGATAGCTTGAAGACCTAGACAAGAAAGCAGGTTAAGTCGTGCCTAACACACAACGCCTTTTCCACGGTCTCTACAGCATATATAAAAAATACCAAAGCTAATGGAAAAGCTCAATGGCGTCGAAAATCTATGATGAAAGCATGTTAGTACGACATGGGAGTAACACATCTGAATTTCAAGGTACGTACCACGTTAGGACTCAAGTATGTATCACCGCTCGAGCCGGAGATAACGTTGATGGTGACAGTGTTAGTGCCGCTCACAAGGGTGCCAGAGGGGACGCTGCACTCGTAGATCTCCCCGTAACCGCGATATGCACCGCGGGTCACGCCACGGCTGTCGATCTTGGTGGGGGCGGCCGGGGCGGAGCACGTGTAAGAGTTGACGGTGGCCTGTGGCCGTCCGCCGGCGAAGGACAGTGTCGTGGCTATTCGGAGCGCTGTACAGATTCGGATGTTAGAAATTATAGAATATGGTAAATGTTCAACTAATCATTCAGAGTTTCGGGAGCATGCAAGTGGAAGTCTTGCCAAAATAAGGAGAGAAAATGTTCAGGGGATACGTACTAGAAGTGGATGACACGGCGCTTGAGAGCGAAAAGCTGATCTTCTGCCCATTGTTGACGCTCGTCCACATAGCCATCGGCCATGAAGAAGTGGCTGTGCTTGATACCGTGCCCGGAGACCAGTTGGACATTCTGTTAGAGGCGTTAGCGGAGGACGCACTTGAACCTCCTCGATTATAAGACTCACCGGCTGTCCGATGGGTGCATGCGCAACTGATTTGCTGCGTTCAAGAAACCGGTTGGCTGTCCATCGTAGTCTCCTAGCTTGAAGATAGTGGTTCTCGACTGCGTTAGGGCTGACGCGCTCGCGGCGATGTTTGACGTCGCGGTTGAGCCAGCCGAGACGGAGACAGTCTGAGTCGCAGCGAGGAACTCGTCTTGGTATAGCTTCATAGTGTACGATCCAGCAGGCATTGGCGGTGATGTAAAGGCTCCGGCAGAGCTAGCAGTCGCCCAGAACTGGTAGTTACTGTTGTACCAGTGAACGACGATGGGGAAGCTAGAAGACACACCAGTCGCGGTACCCTTGACATACCCACGCTTTCCAGAGACGGGTACGTAGTTGTTGAGGTTAAGGGTGTCGAAGAAAGATACGTCGATAGAGCTAGCGGAGGGAATACCGCTGCGAGTCATAGCAAAAACATATGGACCGTGGAAACCTGTTCGGTAGGCTTCAGTAGGAACGTGGCCGGAGTTCACTACAACGTCAGGGGTTAGTAATTCGAATGCGCTCATCAAGTGCTTCGGAAACCTGGGAAGTCATCGGAGTAGTTTTGGCTCGTTTTCGAGCCATCGTAAACTAACAGTCGCCAAAATAAACAGGGAGTAACCGTGGGGATTGCTTACTATAGTAGGTGAGGGACTGATAATCGCCACCGTAGTTCAAGCTGATATCACGGAAGAAAGGTCCGCCAGAGCTCTTCTCTGTAGCCTGGTGATTTGGTCGCAAGAAGCAAGCGTGAACGCTCGCACCAGAGTCTGTAGCGCAGTACACCGACTGATCAATGAAGCGGTCGGACGAATAGAACTTGCTGCGCGTCTGGCCACTAACAGTAAAAACATCAGAGCCTTCGATCGCAGTACCGCCGGCCGTTGTCGAGACATCTCCGTCCGGATAAGCAGAGGTCAGGCCAGTCAAGCGGAAGATATACCGCAGTTCGCCTACTGATGGCTCCGAATTGATGCTGGTGCCCACTACAGCACTCTAAGTCAGCAATCATCCATTGTGAGTAGGGTATGAAACCGTTTCGGAGGCGTGAACGGGTTCCAAGACATGGCTCCAATGTTCATGCTTGGAACAAACCCTGGAAGAAATCGATCTGAGAACTGCTTACTCCAGATGTTGGCCGAGCCATCGCGGAATACCATGTAGTGCGTCAGATCGAACGAGCTGCTAGATTGCGTACAGGCAAAAATGACGGTGTCGCCTGAAGGGCTAGTTGTGTAGGAGACCTTCGGGATCATATTAGACTGGATATTTGGAGTATCAGTATATAATAGGATCGACCTACAGACGTGCCGCTGCCGAGCCCTGACGCAATATGACTTCCAGTACTCTGGTACTGGTATTCAGTCCCGTAGAACTTCAGCGAAGTGATGTCGCATGTTGAGCGACTAATCGTCACGATGAAGTTGTACGAGCTAGCAGTGTCGATGACATAGGACGAGGAGGACGAGGTGACAGTGATGCCACGAACGACGCCGGCATACGCGAAGAGGAGGCTGAAAACTGTTGGCCACAGCATGATGAGCAGATCTA
Organism: Xylaria sp. FL1777; assembly: GCA_022578965.1. Taxonomy (NCBI): domain Eukaryota; kingdom Fungi; phylum Ascomycota; class Sordariomycetes; order Xylariales; family Xylariaceae; genus Xylaria; species Xylaria sp. FL1777. The sequence continues at coordinate 273,705 of MU400543.1, read as the reverse complement.
GAGACAAAGTCTGCTAGTTCCTATTCCGACTTGTCGAGATGCGGATCTTCACGAGATCTTCGCACCGGCTCCCCTATACCCTTTGTATACGCCACGCCATCACCCCTCTACCTGCCATTACGCAATAAAGGGGCTTTCCTCCGAACACACGTCGGGACTAGGTTGCCAATTTCGAAGCTTGAGCCGGGTACGTGGAGATGTGGCCTGTGCTAGTAATGATTTCAACATATATCAAAGAATTTAATACGCATGGTTCGGCATTATGCTGGTTTTCGCCTAGAGCTGGCCCGAGGCCGAGCCGCCTGCAATGAGAAGCTAGGCATGCAAATCATTGACGGAACTGCTTCGCCCACCGGAAACATATTTACTAAGGCCGTCGGAGCTGTATATCGGTGTGCTAAAGAGGAAGAGAAACAGGCCTGGGAATGCCAAAAGGGGAAATTCTCATATTGTGCATGAATTGCTAGGAACTTTCCACCAATAGTTACAAGCCCCAACCTGACACGATCTGCCCCAGGTTTATTACAGGATTATGAAGACTAGGAGAGCTTACTGCGTAGGCGTTCTTGCGACAGGGCTGGACAGAAAACAAGGATGTAATCTAGTAATATATACTACACTACACTACTTGTTATGGAGTCGGATGGCGTGGCATGTCATGACTACCGGCGTCATTATGCCAAGATTCTCGTCCTCAGCTGTGGAAGAGGTCAATTATATGGAAAACTCCCACAGGAACTTTCCCGCGCCATAGACCGAGATTTCTAACAAATAGAAAATTGTCTGGCTACTCTAACACAGAAACCATCCTTGTTAACATTCCTAGCATGCGCGCGAATGACAAAGAGTACCTCCAAATCACTGGTTTACTCGATAGATGCTGTTCACATTATTCTCCGTGGGATTTGCCACACTCCATCGCTTGCTTTGAGCCCTCCTAAACTCTCACTACAGCTTCAATGCAAGCTCTGACGACCTAACAGCGAGTCTGTATGTGTGGCTCACTTTTTCAATTCCCAAGAGCCCGTTCGTGTGGTCCCCATTGGCGTAATGTCCAACCTATTAAGTATCACTTTCAAGATAGATTAGTACGAAGGCCAAAATAAAACGTAGGTTGTTTGCGAATACAGCACACCGGCTCAAACAAACAGTTATAGAGAGAGCACCAATTCTCCATTGAGGCTGGCATGCATCATTCTATAGCTGTTAGAACACGCCTTACTCTTAACACAATTTGCTCCAGCTCAGTATACAACTATATCAAGGAGGATGGAATAACCGCCTGAAGGAGATCTCAAGAAAACCAGAAGTATTTATGCATTGCATATGTACCCAGTCGAATCCAACCTTTTTTCTTTCTTTTCTTTTTTTTTTTTTAAGTTAGCAGTGGCATGTAAGCATACGTTGTTGTAGTGTCAAATGCTTTACCGCCTATCAATTGGCATGTCGGCAGCCCATTTCAAGTTCCAGTCTTCGTTTGAAGATTTAGTTGAAGACACATAATTATCGGATAGGTATTGTTTTACTATTCAGCCCTTTGCAGTTGTACTCGGTATGTATTTATTACCTTAGTGCGTAGTAGAACCCCTCATACCGCTCAGCGTGTCCAGGTAGTTATAACATAGCCTTTTATTTGTACACTACCAGGTACCTAGGTAGGTACAAGCTCAATAGGCAACAACATATTGGGAACTACAACCCCACTTCGCTTCATTACCATGCTCAGCCAAAATTTTCCCCATCAAGCATCCTCAAATCCCCGACTTTGTTTTCTTATTGCTCAAAAATGACACAAGTCAGAGATCCCTTACAAGACCTCGAAAGGCATCTCGAGAAAATCGAAGAGCAGGTCGACAAGCTCATAATAGCACTTGACGAGTGGCAGCAATGGAAGCAAGAATACGAGGCCTTACGGACAGATGTCAGAGCCCTGGCGCCGACAGCCACGCGCGCAGCTCTCACCCAGACGCGGCAAGCCTTCAAAGGCGAGTTAGTGAATGAAAAAGAGCTCGTCGAAATATTCGGTCGCGACGATTCCAAGAAGCGCGATCAGATTGTCAGCACCGTCTCCAACCGGTTGGATTACGTCTCGAAGAACATAACCACTCTGGCGAAACAGCTCGAAGCAGCCGAGAACAAGCTCGCTACCGCACGAGTGGTGGCGAGCCCGGAGGCGACTGATGAAGACGGCCTACCCATCACAGAGATTAGCGAAGAGTTGGACGACGACGATAATGTTATCTCATATAGCCTGCGACGGCCGGGGAACAGTGAACCACAACTTCTAGAAGCGCTCGAGAAGGCTGGTATCAAAGAACTGCCTTCTGAATCCCTCGAGTCAGAATTGAGCACACCGTCCAGTACATCAAACTATTCTACTGCTGTATCTTCAAATTCCAGTAACACCAAACAACAGCCACGGCCAGATGGAGAAAACTCCGCGGAGGCATCTGAGGTTAAACAGCTGCCTAGAAAGAAAAGTGTTACGTTTACGGAAGATACAAAAGAGCCTAATGAGCCTAGTACCCCTGCTAAAAGACTTGAAGAGCTGTATCAGCAAGCGAAGGATCAGGAAACCATTATATCCGATCCAGTCATGCCTGCCGACGAGTCACCAGAGGATGCAGAGTTGCGCGAGGACATGTTACGCTATAACAAAGAGACAATGATGTACGAGATGGCACCTATAGTCGCAGAGCTGGAGCTCGAAGAAGGGTCAGGTGACGACGATGACGACTGGGATTATGACGATAGTGAAGAGGACGACGACAATGAAGATCAATGGGGAAGATCAACATCTGGAATCGTAGATGACGAGTATAAACGGCAGATGCTAGAGCTGAAGGAGCGTCTCAGCAAGAAGACCTTCGGCGAGCAGAAAGAATCTGATAATGAAGAGGACGATGGTTTGGCCGAAGGTATCGGTCGCATAGCTATTCGACATGAAGACTCTAGCCCTATTCAGAGTAGTTCGAGTTTAGCTGCGGTCAACGGGAATGCTCCTCCTGACTCTACATCCAAGGATGAAATTAAAAAGAGTGTCAGATTCGCCTCCACCCTCGACGTTGCTGAGCCCCCTTCCTCAGCTCCTCAACCAAAGCTACCGCAAATCCAACATCCCGAAGTCGACCCGTTATCTGATGTGGTAGAGCGTCGTTCTACGGAGACGACTAATACTGCCCCTACATCTGGCCGAAAACCATCGAGATTTCGAAAGGCAAGGGCAAACGATGTGCCGGCAACGCAAATACCACCGATAGTACCAGAGAAGCCCACTGATACCACGAAATATGCACCCTCAGGACCGGAGGGCCAGACTCTAGCACCTACGATCCTAGAGCACGAGCCGTCTAATAAGGTTAAAGAGCCAGATGAATTTGACGCCAATCTCCTACATCAGCAGGTCACAGAAGAGTACTACAAGATGCGTAACAAAATGATCGGCCGGCATGGCGGGTTCCTCAAGGAGAATACGGACCCCATCCAGCCACTAGAGGAGGAGGAGGGTGGGCCCAAAAGAGTCAGTCGTTTCAAGGCTGCAAGGCTGGCCAAATCTTAGACTCCGGAGTTAACAGCTCAATACTGTTGAGTTTGCGACACTGGACTTCTACCTACAAAACCGAACGTGTGTGACTGAGGGTTCATGTATGAACCCCTATCACGTTAGGCTACGTAAATGGTGTTGAAACTCTCCTCATTGCAAACCGCAGATGTGCAATTCGTATAGAACAGAACAGCTCCCGCCAAATGAAATACAGCAGCACCAAAAGGTGAGTTCTATCAAGTATATGATGCATGTACGCGTAGGTGAATCTCTCCTTGGTCTCTTTGGTCCATGTGTAATTGTGAACTAAACGGAACGCTCGATAATCTGACAATTGATGCGTAGCAGCCCTTAATCTGCTATGACATTACTGGCGTTTCCAAAAGCAAAACAGACCAGGGCTCTCTGAAGCCTCTACCCTTGGAGCAATTCCTCTGTGGGAGTGGGCTATTCGTTTCACCCTGAACATACTGCCCTTACCTCTGCTAAATTTATGAGCACATGTATCTTTCCGCTCGTACACACATAGTTGGATAACATTCAAAATTACAAGTCAATCCAATTTGAATGCTTTGTTGCATGCTTCTTGTGGTATTGCGTGACTGGGACTGCCTACCTTATAAGACTGACCATATGCCTCTTCATCAACATTCGTACTCACAATTTAGTCCTGTCACGTCACTCTTTTGGCCCAGTTTTATTTTAATTCATTCATATCATTTCTCTATATATATTCTCGGGGGTATCTTTAACTAACTGATCTTGGCCTTGCTGAAGTCCATCTCGGGGTGTTGCTCCTGGAATTTCTTGAGAATATCGGCCTTGCGCTGGTCGTCTGAGGTGGGGAGACCCTGCTCCTTCTGGCGCTGGTCGTACATCATCTTCTCGACCATGGTGCGCGTCTCGCCGTCGAGGTCGGACAGCTTGCTGTTCTCGGGCTGGATCTTGGTGACGTCGATCTTGGGCGCGCTCGTGACCACGTGGGCCCACCACTCCATCTTGTTCGCCTTGTCCAGGTGGATCTCGATCGTCTTTGTCCCGTCCGGCGCTGTCGTGAGGGTCCAAGTGGAATCCTCGGTGAGAATCGCGTGCGGCAGGTCGCCCTGTTCAGGGCGGGTTAACGTAAACGACTTGGAAGAATTTGTATAATGTTGATGACGCCTCTCAGGGTGGCATATTAGAAGCTTCAGGGAAAATCACATACGTCGAGGATGGGCTCCTGGCCCTTGATACCAGCCTTGATCTTCAGCTTCTTAAGCTCGACGACGAGGTCACGACCCTTCAGGTTTCCGGGAATGGAAGGTATGACGATGTCGAGCTCAGAAATGGTCTGAGTCCATTTGTACGGTAGAGCGGCTTGCTCAGCGGCCTCTTTCGCGCGGGCTGCTGCCTCTTGCTCGGGTGTGGGATCTGGGCGCCAGGGCTGCTTGTTAGCTTCATCATGGTGGGGTTTATGTTGGCTTAGGAAAATGGGGGATAGGGACGATGTAGGTGCTAGAAAAAGGGCTCGGGATACATGACATAAATAAGACCTATCAGAATGATTCTCACCTTTGTCAGCCATGGTGTTTTAGGTCTCTGCGGCAATACTTTGTACCCCGGGGCTATCGTTTGTGGACTGTTGTCGCAGACGGGAAGTGAACTGACGCAGTCATAATTGAATAATTATTAATGGAGCTGATGGAGGGGCATAGAAGCTACAGCTACCCCTTGTATCCCTGCTACCAAGAGAACCAATTACCTACTGCATGCCTGCCTAAGTACTTACTTATTGATGGGATGGTCCCTGCCTCGCTATCTACACCGTACATGTAGTCCTGGCTTCGTAAAAACCAAACACCTTCTCATCATATCATCATATCCATTCTCACCTCCACCTCGCCTTCGCCTCCGCCTCTACCTCGACATTGACAGCTTCTAGTCACCATCTCGCCTCCCGCGAGCCCAGCGCTCCCAAATGCGCAACTTCAATACCTGCAGTTGACCCCCGGAATCCTAGACCAAGAACTCGCAGGTCCCGCCTTCGCCCCCGAACTTGCAGCACCACGAAAGACAGGGAGGTAAAGCCAGCCTCATAACGTCGCTGCCGTCATGTCTCGCAAGCCCGTAACCGGCGGCTCGACCGTCGTCAGGCTGCCGACGGGTCCATCGACTACCATTCCTTCCGACATCTGCCCCGTGTGCAAGCGCGTGCGCTACCTCAACACGGATATGGAATTCCTGATCAACCCGGAGTGCTACCACCCCATGTGCAGCAACTGCGTGACCAATATCTTCAAGTCGGGTCCGGCGCAGTGTCCCTATGCGACCTGCACAAAGACCCTGCGGCAGCGTGGTTTTCGGTCCGCCTTCTTCGGCGATCTGGCCGTGGAGCGCGAGGTCGACATCCGCAGGCGTGTGGCCGCCGCCTACAACATGGTGGAAGACGACTTCGAGACTCTGCGTGACTACAACAACTACCTGCAGGACGTCGAGGACTTGACTTTCGACTTGATTTCCGGCGGAGACGACGAGCGCCGCGCCGCCGAACAGAAGCTACTACACCGTGAACAGGAGTTCCGCGAGGAGATTGAGCGCAACAAGCGTCGCGGGCGCGAAGCAGAACTCTCCCGCCAGCAGCGCGACGCAGCAGAGGCAGAAGCGGCGCGGCAGCGACGTTTGGATGAACAACGCGAGGAAGCCCGCGCACGCGCTGAGGAGGCGACCATCAACGCCGAGGTCATGGAGGCTCTGGCGCGAGGGGAGCCCGGGTCAGCCGCCGAGATCCAAGCACGGATCGTGGCTCAGAAGCGGGCCCGCGTCGCCGCCATTTCCGGGACGCACTTCCCTAGCCTACTTGATTCTGGCGCGAAAAATATCAGTAACACGCTGTCGATTCGTGGTCTGAAGACCAAGAAGATCTCGGAGGAGGAAGAGGACCTCAGCAAACCATACGATCCCTTCGCGGGTCTTGGACCGGCCCTCGAACCCTCGCGCTACGAACTCCACGACGCGTATCCTAATCCGTGGCTCGAGCCCGCTCGTACGAATGATGATCATCGCGTCCCCGGATATAGCATCTCCGAGTACGTCGCGCGTGCCATGTTCGATGCCTTTGCTGGACTTGGTGTCAACATTGCCGACGAGAAGAAGGACGTTGCTCGTGGTCCGGGCACTGTTATGGCGGCGGAGGCGGCGGCTGCAAACCGCAATTCGGGACGTATGGATGTCGATGATGTATTTGGGTGATGGAGTCAGACGTTCGGTTACGGCAGACTCCACGTCAAGATACATTCAACATGGGTGCGCGAAGGCCCCATGATAGAGCTGCGAGCGAGGAAGCCCACTAGTTCCAGCCTGCTACGACGATTCTATCGAATCATCAACTCTACAACTTGTTCACGGAGACAGGTTTACAACAATAACTTAGAAACAGAAAGTACCCTTGCTTTCTTTATATCGGTCGCCAACTACGACGGCCATCTTACGTATATATGGGCATAGCGGCGGCGTTCTTGTTTTTGCTCTTTGTTTTTATACACAATAAACACTCTGGCATTAGAGGCTCGGAATCGGTCGTGCGAAAAGTACGGAAAGGCTAAGGGTACGGGAAAAAGTGAAACATGGTCCACGTAAAACCATCAAGGAACAACATATAAGATCAAACCCCGTAAGACAGATAGATATGAACCAGTATGTTAGGTTACATGCCTTAAGGTAGACAGGTGTACAATATCTAGAAAAAGAATCCGGCACTGTCTATAATAGGGAAATGAAAAGCCAATTGACTACAACACCCCCTTCACATTCTCGGTAGATATCGGGTTTACCTATCTATTTTCTTCCTGGGTGAGGATTCTAGGACTCGTCTCTAAATTCACTAAATCCAAGGCAACGAGGTAAGCACGTCTACTCGATATGATACATGAAGTCGAAGAATGAATTTTCCACTATTTAATATTGGTACGCACGCCTGCCCGCGTTGTTGCGAGAGCAAAAGTGGGTATTGTATCTATCGAACCCTCCCTGACCTGACCAGACCTGACCAGAAATGTGCGAACGAGGTAGTCATAGTTACATCCGGAAGTGTAGTGAACAGAGAAACAAGCCAAGCGCTATCCATTCGTCGATCCCAGCAGGAAAAGACATATGAAGGAGGAAAAATAAAACAAAGTTCATCCTTCTCCCGAAGAAGGAAACTGGCTTCTAGAATGAAAAGAGAACGCTCTTCCATGGTTGTTGAATTTTACACGAGGCCACCCATCCTTGCGTCGAACTCCGTCGTATACCGGTAGCTCAAATCCCCTAATTCAAAACAAATCACCGATCAGTTATTGCTGCTGCTGCTGCTGCCACGCCGTCTGTTGGGTCGGCCTGGGAAAGACAGCCTGTGTCGGCAGCTGATCCAGACCACCCCCAATAGGCATTTGGTTATGCTGCCATCCCATTCCAGTTTGATGATTGACAAACGCACCCTGTCGGAAGGGGTTTGTGGCTCCCGTAGCCTGCGGCATAATACCCCCGCTCGTTTGAGGTCGCTGCTGCTGCTGCTGCTGCTGCTGCTGCTGCGGTTGCTGGTTTTGGTTTGCGGCGGGCGAAAAATTCCTCGCGAATGGGTTTGTCCCCGTGGCCGCGGGTTGCAGCGATACTGAAGGTTGAATAGGTGGTGGTGACTGGAATGGCGAGGTTGACGACGGGTTGGAAAATGGGGGTGTACCCTGTGGCGACGATCTGGCAAAGGGGTTTGTGGGTTGTCGGGTGAGAGCAATCGGGGGTTGCGCCTGGGGGCCTGTCGGTGTCGAAAAGCTAGTTTGAATGGTACTATTAGTAGGCATACCCGTCGGGTTAGCCATCATCATGGACGCCCTGAACGGATTCGTCGTTTGTTGACCCGTCTGCATGAGAGGTGAGAGGGATCCTGTAGGATAAGACGCGACCGAATCTTGTGGTATGGGACTTAAACTGGTAGGAGTAAAGCTCGGTTGGGGCGTGTAACCACCAAACCCGGCGCCTGTGAAGTTAGGCTGCATTTGATTAGGCATTTGGTTAGGCATCTGAGGCGGCATCTGAGGCGGCATTTGAGGCGGCATTTGAGGTGCCATTTGAGGTGCCATTTGCTGTGGTAATGGAAACCCGGTCGTGCTTGGCTGTTGAAAGGGACTATTATTCGGATATCCCGTGGCTTGAGGTACGAAACCATTGCCTTGAAGCTGCACGGATTGCTGCATTCCTGACGGCCAGGGGTTACCAGTATTCGCCAATGGCATTTGTATTGGTTGATTTGGCTGGGCGATGGGTTGGGTGCTCATCGTGGTCTGGTTCTGCTCTATCGAATCGAAGAAGTCGATGAGATCGGGGTCGGGACCCTTGGTAGCCTGAGGCGCCTTGGGAGCAAATGCAGACGATGCATTCGCCACAGTGAACGGCTTCCCAGCCTCTGGCTTTGCTTCTGACGTGCTCTTTTCGCCTTTTGAAATGCCGCCCTTCTTTTTAGCTTGTTGTTCAGCTATATACTGTCTCCTATTTATCTCAAAGTCAGGGTCATTAAGGTAGTCTTCGAGCTGACGCCGCAAGTTAACCGGGGCGTGTTTCAGCTTAGGGACCTCCACTCTAGTATGAGGTTCCCATTGTCGAGCCACGGTCAGATACTGGACCACCGCATCTGTAGTTTTAGTGAAATGACGGTAGATGTCCATAGCCCGCTCCGCATCGACCTTTGACATCTCGAAGAAGTGTCCTAAGAGTCGTCAGTCTCTAATGAACAGAAGAGAACGATAAGATGCCATATTTACCGAGTATGTTGATCATGCCTTGGTTTAGCACCTGGAATAGACTTAGAAGATCAAGAACCAGAAGCCTGAATACGGTAATAGTAATCTCGTTTTCAGGTTCGTCCAAGACCTTTCCACCGGTCAGTCATTCAATCATCTCCGCAAAACGCATCACATAAACATACGTCACATTTCAGTAAAGCACTCAGTTGGCGCTGGACTACTTCAGTCTCTCGCAGAAGACCCTTCTCGACTGACAGGCTCTCGAGTCGCGTCTCCTTCGCACGCACCCAGTCTATCTTTGTATCTTTGTAAGAGCGCACCCGCTCAGCCAGATAGGAGGCGTAGTGCCGTATGTTCCGGCCCTGTATCTGGGCTGTAGTAGGGCATGCGTTAGTATAGTGCGTTGAGTAGTCGTGGCGGGAGGGACGGACCATCTGTGAAGGAGCTAATGGCTAACTGGTTACGATTCCTAGCAAGGTATGATAAAGTGGCATCGGGCGAGCCCTCTCGAAACATTAAGTGTACGGTAATCAAACTTTTGAAGACGACGGTCCACGTCGAGTCTCGAAGTCGGTTTTGCAGAGCGCGAAATACCTCCCCAACACCAGCTTCGCCGGCGTGCGTAGCTACCAGGATATGCTCGATGTACTTCGTCTTCGGAGGGGCAGCCTACAGCAGCTGGACTAGTCAGCAGGGACGGCGGATCGCAAGGGAATGACAGTTTCGGGGTTCTGACTCGCCTTGATCTTGGTTGCGCCCTTGACGGACTTCTCAAAGGAGCTCGACATCTCTTCTCGCAATACCCCCGTAAGGGGCTGTTGACTGAGGGGGCAAGCGTACAAAAGAGGTAACCGGGACGGTGGGTGATCAGCTGTCGGTATCGATCGATCCGCTAGGTTCCGCTCTGCGCGTTACGCAGATCAGCGATGGGCTGAGTCGGAGCAATGCGACGTCGTCACGGTAGGACAGAAACTGCACGTCACTGCGACGCTACGACGACGGGCTTCGACGTGCCAAGCACAGCGCACGAATGGCAGCGGCCAGTGCCCGCGAATGGCAACGAAGCGTACACGTGAACGGAGATGCGGGCGTGACAGTGGTCAAGCAGACAAGCGGCCGACGAGGACGAGGCACGAAGGGCGAGGGACGAGGATGACGGACGAGCAGACAGTGTGCAAAGTCAGTCAGCGTCGTTCCATAGCGAGCGCTGTCTGGCGCACAATGTCGTCGACACTACACTAGCGTCTACATTAACAATACAAATTAGCGATTTAAGTAGACACACAAGAGCTGCTGCTCGGAGGCCGTCGTTGGTGGTTGGTGGTCCCGTGTCGTTGTAGCGAGCCGCCGTCGGCAGGTTGGAAATTGGGAGTTGACTTCCAGCAGTCGGGCAGATACGTCGTCGGTGGGGCCTGTACATATACTTCCAAGCCGGGGGCTAGCTTAAAGGGGAAGCCGACGCCAATCATCATTGGCTCCTGACGACCTGTTGCTAACGATGTCTCATAGGGTACTTAGGTATCCGTACATGGAGTATCTACATGTACACATGGCATAGTACGCAGAGAAGCTTCAATGTTCTGCTACAGGTACTTCTACAAATAACTATTCCAAGTACTTACCTGACGATACTTGCCTAAACGTAGGTACCTATGAAGGCTATGTACCTAGGTAGGTAGTTACGTTAGCTGTGCATGTCAGGCTCTTCCAGCTTATGCCGACTCATCAAACGCCAGAAGGAATCAACGGGTGCAATAGCAGGCCATCTAATTCGCTCCCTAATTACTCAGGTATATTTCAACGCCGAAAAATAACCCCTGGGTAAGGGGTGTCGGCCAACATAATACCTCCTGAACACCGACTGGTATCATAATGCTAAATTCCTAGAAAGAACCCTGATATATAGATAGTTAATTAATTTTATTTTAATTTTTCACAAAAGCTTCCTAGAAACGCCAGGCGGACCGAAGAAAGTCACCACCGCCTGTTTTCCTCTCTATATCCTCCATTACAAGTCGGCGATTTCGAATGACATTTGAGAATGTCGTAACTACGTTGTTTAGACGGCGCCGAACTACTATATGTCCTCGCTTCACAACCCACTGTCGCCCTCTCTATCATCCACCGGCCATATTCACACAGAGTTCCAATGTAAAGAATTATAAGGGGTCAAACTTCGTGAAATAAGCCGTAGTTGGAGACCTTGTACGAGGCGCTGCAGCAACAATAGGCCCCAATTCACAATTACCCCAGCGGTTACTTCCAACAGGGGAACGTGCAGAGTTCGAAGTGGTTCGCACTGCCGGAGCGTCATCCACAAGTCCACACAACCCCCCTTTCCTGTCTAGCCGTCTCCTATCTATGAGTTTAAAAATATGCATACAATATCGCATGTAGGCACACAGTCAATGCGGTAGACGATAGACTACTTGAATAAACATAGCAGCGTGGTCAAATACATGCGTATTAAGTGACCAGAAAGTAGAGTCTGCTTCCATATACGCTTGCCTGCTTACTCACGGCATCCTAAGGCTTTGCGCTAAGTGACGGCTTCAACGGCTATGCATCATGCAAGTCAACCGTCTGTGCCCCGGGTTTCTGGAGAACGTCATTGGTTGGCCGTGAAAGGACCTTGCTCTAACTAAGGGTTTTATTATGAGACAACAGTCAATTTTTGTATTTAAGTTAACTAAGTAGTATGTTTATAAAGGTGAGAGCTTCAGTAGCATCATTCATACCCGAGACAATATAAAATCCAGGATTGAGGCATTGCTGAGTGTATTGTGTAGGTAACAGTTTGTTAATTATATATAGCAATTCTTATATTTCTTTGCTGCGTTAAGTTTTAGCTCTTCTCTATGGATTGACTTTGTAGGTAGAAGTCATCATTTGGCTACTTAGAATACCTCGTTAGCAAGTGCCGCGAACATGATAATCATTATGCGATTGGCAATTTGTATCTGTTTAGCACTTATAAAAGGTTTGTTGAGGATAGCACCGGAAAAACCAATGGTTGGAATATATTCCCAAGTCCATGCCATCTCAATTCGAACACTGAGCAGCTATGAAGAAACCCAATCAGGCTCTCCCGTATTCTTGACCTTGACCGGGCTTTCGAGATAAACTCTGTGACGAATTAACGCGCCTGCAGTGGAATTGAACCAGTGCATACAACAAGGAACTGATTGATCTAGATGAGGTCTTCTGATTAACTCTAGTCTAAGTTCCATTCCGAATACGGCCCGGAGAGACGATCTACTATATAGGTGAGAACCTCGATATAGAAGTATATAGGTACTGCTCAGCAGTTCCATCTGTAATGGAACATGTTACCTTTAACTTGGTGTTCAACTGTATGTGGCTTGCTTCTCAGTCGCAAACCTCGTAGTAGGCACTTCTAAAACCAAAGTTAATAGGTCGCAAGATCGGTTGTTAGCTTTGAGACAATATAGTCCGGGATGGGTCCAACAAAGAAAGTTGAAGTTCGTATATGCATCATAGTTGCTCTGAACTCAATAAAACCACTCACGCTTACCTCAGCAAATAGAGACATGCTCACCTCCGATCTCATTATATCGATTTAAACTCTTTTGAAGTCCAAACTCGGATAAAATACTACGTCAATGGCCCATGGGTCACGATTTATTAGTACAATATTATCAGTCCGGTCATAACTAATATAGCAACATGAACAGCGAATAATGTTTTATCCTAAAACCATTGGTACTATATTATACTAGAGATGAGTGAAAGTAAATTTAGCTTCACTTGATAGGCGAAAAGGGGAGGGAGGGAGGGGGGGAAGACAGGAATAATGTAGTAACCAACTAGCCACACTTGAGGCTTTAGCTGGTCTGGTAAAGGACACACATCCCCAGCACTAAATCGTGCGGGTACACGGTGAATACGGCAGCAGCGGTCGAACAGTGTTCGTGACTAGCATGGCATGCCACCCAGTAGTGCCCACCTATCCCAACACGAATGCTTGCCGCTAAATGCCCGTTCACATCTTCCATTATTCAACTGGTTAATCAGAGTTGCCTTCTCGCGTCCGATGGTAAACAAGGTCGAGGTGTGTCGAACGCTTATTTCATGATTCCGGTCTTCTCGTTGCATCAGGACCACTTGAGCCTCCGAAGAGAAGAGTTCTGAAGCTCCGAGAAGCGGAACGCATCATATCATACACGCGGCTTTCATCATCTGCAAGGGTGGAACGTTAGCAAAGAAATCAATTGATTACGAACGAGAAACGAACGCGTGCGCAGTGGTCGGTACTCACATTTATTTGAATTGGAAGGATGAAGAAGAAAGAGAGAAAAAAGTCCAAGCCCCACCGATGGCGGCTGAAGAAATAGTGAACTCTCGGAGACGTGACAGTTTGCTGCAGATGTCAGACAGGTGACTGGCAGTCGATATCTAGGTGGTCACATCAGGTCGAATGATGAACCATAAAGTGGGTCATCATCACCTGCTTCATACATAACCTACTATGTACTTACCTAGGTACTTTAACTTAAGGCAGTGTGCAAATTCTACATGACTTATCGAGTACATATTTCACCAATCGCCAAACGCGTGGAGCATAGGCTCTGAGAGAAAGAGGTCCTACAAAAATACACGTCATGCTGAGAATATCTAGAGTCCCTCTGCTGAGGGCTACTTCAAGGTGTGCTGCTATATCTAGTCAATATCGTCTCCTCAGCTCAGCGCCCAGCCAGACTGTACCTTCGTCTGTACCCTCGTCCCAGTCTCCCGTGCCCTCCTCCCAGTTCGAAGTCTTCAAGAACTCTCGTGAGCATGCAGATTCTACCTACTTCGGAGAGCGGAACTAAGCAATATTACCGTCTAGTTTCCATTCCCAAGAACCCACTCGTAGTTAAATCTAGCATCTCCGCAGGCAGTGAGATCGCTATACAGGGCTTCCTTGGAAAACGGCGAGACAAGGGCACGAAATTGAGCTTCTGTGATATTAGTCTGGTTGGCCCCAGGCGTACTACTGTTCAAATTGTATCGAGATGGGAAGAAAATGGATCAGAGCAACAGGATGCCCATCTCAGGCTGAAGTCAGTACCTGCATACAGCCCAGTGCTAGTTAGAGGAATCCTAGAGTCTAAAAAAGGTGCTACCCAAGCGGATAATGAAGCTCCTTATCAGGCCTCTCCTAGCGAGGCCAAAGAAAGTTCTGATAAACCATATCTAGCGGATCTTTTGAGAGATTTTGAGCTCAGGTTGGGGTCCATACAATGTCTGAACCCATTTCCTAAGGATATCATCGTCTCTAAGGAGGCTGTGTGGCCCCCTCAATCTCGTCACTTGCAGCTGAGATTTGACGATGCTCTGTACGATCGATTACGATTCCGTGATGCCGCAGTTCGTGCGTTGCGCACTGCTCTAGGTCAGGAGCATTTTTTAGAAGTAGAAACGCCGGTTCTATTCAAGTCAACCCCAGAAGGCGCTCGAGAGTTTTTGGTACCTACCCGACGGAAAGGATTTGCATACGCCTTACCCCAAAGTCCCCAGCAGTATAAGCAGATTCTAATGGCTGGTGGTATTGGTAACTATTACCAGTTCGCCAAGTGCTTCCGTGATGAAGACAACCGCGCCGACCGACAACCCGAATTCACTCAGGTTTGTTCTCCTCGTTTATCTAGTCACAGTATACTAATTAGGAGCAGCTCGATCTTGAGATGTCTTTCACCGATGGATCAGGTGTGAGAACCTTGGTCAATAAATTGTTGTTGTCTCTGAATCGCGTTCTTACGGCCACGGAAACCCGGCAGGGCGTTTTAGATAACAAATTCATCAAACCACCATTCCCTTATATGCGCTACATAGACGCCATGCGCGATTACGGGATCGATAAGCCAGACCTTCGGATAACATCGGCCCAAGCATCAAAGGTAAATCCGTGCTTTCGAATCGTTAGATCTTTGGTGCTGACAAGTGGCAGATAACCGACATAGGTGACTGGCTCTCTCCAGACTTCAAGCGCATGATTACTGTCCTCGATGACCCCATTATAGAAGCCTGCAAATTCCGCCTTACAGGAACAGTTCAAGAGACGACTAAATTTACCCGGAAATTTTTCGATACGCTTCCGAACACCACTCACAGATTAGGCAGTGAAAGCACGCCCGGCGTGTTTTGTTTCGATTCATCGAAGCCACTACAGGGCCTGCCCTCTTTAGGGCATGAAGCAGCTGAAAAGTTAATGAACTATCACAGTGACGACTGGTTACGTTGTGAGGACGGCGATTTGATCGTTGTACATGCACGAAAGAATCAGCCTCACAATGGTGGCTCTACAGAACTTGGCAGACTCCGGAAGCTGATATATGACGCTGCCGTAGAGGATGGCCTGCTGCCCAAGGATTCCTCGTTGAATTTTGTTTGGATAGCTGAATTCCCCTTGTTCTCACCGAATGATGGTGATCCCGGTCAAGGAGGGTCGGCGGGTTTCTCTGCCACACACCATCCCTTTACCGCACCGCTGACGCCCGCTGACGTCGACCTTCTCAGGACTAATCCCCTCAGGGCCAAAGCTGATCATTATGACCTCGTACTCAATGGTGTGGAGATTGGCGGTGGAAGCCGACGTATCCACGTTGCTGAGGTCCAGGAGTACGTTATGCGAGACGTCTTGAAGATGACCGACGAAGGCGTGGGCCAGTTCTCACATCTGCTGGAGGCACTGAGGGCAGGATGTCCCCCCCACGCCGGATTCGCGATTGGGTTCGATCGTCTCCTTTCAATTCTCTGCGACGCTCCTTCGATTAGAGACGTCATCGCATTTCCCAAGAATAATAAAGGAGAGGACCAGCTTGTAGGCAGCCCGTCAAAGACGACTTTGGCCCAGCAGAAGACCTACCATCTCTTTACCAAGCCACAGGACATAGACCCCTCATCATCATAGAGGGCTGTTGAGAATGGCATTTACACCTTGAAGTCAAACCACTCTGTATATTTCCCATCAGATATAGAATTTAGAAACGCGGCCTAGGCAAGGAGCGTTCAAAAGTAGGAGTTAATATGGCGACTAGTAGAACAAGTGTTTAGCTAGTTATCAGCCTCTTGTATATTTAGGACTATAGCCCGTGAAGAAATCAATCGAGCTCTTCGTATCTAAAATACTAGATAACGTGCATGTGGAAACCACTTTCATATGTGTCCAAGTCAACAGAAGTCATGAGCACGAACAATGTTACGACCTTGAAACAACACACACTCAAGACAGACTATACATGTAGGCAATGTAACGCGATATGATTTTTATGAGTTCGTGAATGAATGCTTTATTAGTCTCGCTAGGGCGTGAGACGAGATGATATTCACCATCGACAAGCCTGACATAATATGCCAGTTCCGCTTCTCAAAGCCGCCTCTAAAGATGGTTTTCCAAATCCAAGAACGCCAAGCTACCTTCACACAAGCTCTGTAAAGCTTTTGACTTTGTACATATGAAGTTATATATAATATTGATCCGAAAATCCCGACACAGCGCTACACCAAGGAATTTTCTCGATAGCCGCTCTGCTAGGCGAGCAAGTCCGCTAGTAAGAATAATTCGACCGCCGTTATAGCCGCTGTATATCGGACATTGCGCATGCCACCATGCATGAACCTAGTTCGATTAAGAGTAAAACTGAGACTTTTGGAAACTCTCGGGAGAAATATCGCCTGCTTTACTAGTGATCGCCGGCGGCTGCGGGCTGGCACTAGTTAATGAGTTCGTTCGTGAGCTTGCAGGCTCACTCGCAGCAGCCTTGATTGCTGCAATCGGCTGGCCGGGCCGTTTAGCAACTTCCAAGAAAGTAGCTGGCAAGTAACCTAGCCTGCCATCTCTGGCTCTACATCGCCACCAGTCGCTGGGGTTACCTAGGGGGTCGCTCTTGCTTAAGACCGCGATGAAGTCGCCCTTCTTAACGGCAAGATCCACTCCTTGTGTTGCATTACCTGTCTCAGGGGTGAAATCGTAGAGAACGCGGCAAAATTCGAGCCTGTTAGGGTCGAATGGGACATTCTGGCCCATAGCTTCCATTCGTTTGCGTTCCTCTTCCTCCGCGGATGCTGCTAGCGATCGAATCGCCTTACTCATTAAGTACGGCAAGCCAAAAGCAGCGAGAAGGAAGAATATTAGAGGTTTCTTGCTAGGCTTCGGTTGGCCGGGAGCACCGTTAGGACCAGGAGTTTGTCGGCCTTCAAAGCGGGCGAAAGCCGCCGGTGTTAGGGCTGTGGCGTCAGCTGGAAGAGGACGGCCAGTGAGTTTCGCAATTAACGTGCGGATCCAACGCATTATGGTAAATATGCCCAGTACAGAACCCAGAGTGTCACGAAGGTTGCCAAATTGCTCAGCAACAGACACCATTGCTTTGTCGAGTTAGTGAATGGACAAGTCAAACACAGAACGCGTTCCAATTCTACATACCAAAAAAGCTTGAGTGTGTAGCCATGTAGGTGCTCTCGAGCATCTGAGCAAAACCGCCAAATGCGCCGACGATTCCTTCTAGCATTTGGAATGTCGCCTGTGTGCTGTTGCTGAAGCGACTTGTCAAGCTGTTAGGATTGTTGGGATCATTCGGCATCATGCCTGGCATCCCCCCGTACATGCCACTGCCGTACATGCCACCATACCCGCCATATCCACCGCCATATCCGCCGTAATTTCCGTATCCGTAGCCTCCCATCCCTCCCATCCTTGTATAGGGCGACGAGTAGGGAGATGAGTACGCCGAGTTGTAAGGGTTGGTTCCAATGCGACTATAAGCCGAGGCGTTTTGGTTGACAGCAGCGGACAGGGAGTCAGGGCGAGGGGGTACAGTGGGTGTTGTGGAGGATGCTATACTAGTTGTTGACGAGGGAGCGGTGATAGCGTTCGGAGACGCTGTGAGAGAGGCGCCACTCGTGGTGGCGATCGGCGCAACCATAGTCGCTGCGTGGAAAGGATGTCAGTTACAAGAACAACCACGTTGACAACAGATGAGAGGCGAGGGCGAAGCAGGGGCCAAGGGAAGCCAAGAGCAGCAGCATACCGGTTCCGGCACCGTTCGCACCGGCGCGTTCCCAGGGTTTCGGCGGCGATGCCATGTACTCGGTTTCTACGCCCGCTCGGGCCCGGCGAGCGCAGCGGGCGATGACGATGTATGCTTAGATATTCGGGAGTCGCTGGCGATTGATAGACCGCGCATTCATCAGGGCAAGGACCGTCGCGCTGTAACTGGAAAGGAAAAGAGAAGTGCAAATGAGAGGCGGGCCGAGCAGCACAAGACAGAGCGACAACGGCGGGATATCAGATATTGGCTGACAGCAGCAAAATCTGAAGATAGCCGGATGGGACGAAACGGGAATGGAAACGGGGACAACGCGATGACATGACAGTGGTCTGGGGTTGCAATAAGTGGGCATAAAGCGGGTATGCATTTTGTTGCCGTCAATTGGAGGTGGGCCGCGATCCGATAGGCAGGGACATTGTACCATTTGACCCGTGAATTCTGCACCAGGTTCGGCATCTTAGTACAGGAAAGCCTCGGCTTGTAGTGCTCACATGGGCCGCAATCTATCAGTAGTCCTAAGGTATCTATCTACCCTCTCTATTTTATTTCCATTTTTCTCATAAATCAATAAGAGTCGCAATAGTTTTCGAGTCCCTTTTTGAAAGAATTCGATGCTTATCGCTAGCTGAACTTGCTTACCTGTATATACGCATAATATTACTTACTTACCACTTGGGCAGTTAAAGGACCATGCGGTAAGCAGCTTACCGAGGTAAGCTCTTGACGCCCAAAAACATGAGGATGGCAAATATTTATCATCAAATTGACTTTGATGATGCTTGTTCACCCAGTCAAGCCACGACACTGTACTAACACGCGATAGAACAAATAAGGAACCAAGTTATCATTGAACTACTCTATATGGACATTTATTTATTAAAATTTCCACTACAAGCGTAGAAGGTGTACTTTGTCAAGCTAGTCTGTCTCTCGTATATCCCTAGACTACCTCTAGGTAGTGAGTGTGCGGAACTCCTTTTTCAATAATGCCCCCTCCTTTCCTTTTCCCCAGACCTATACGATAGGCCGTCCAACGAAAGCCTAACGTATACGGCAAATATTCATTACTTTTTTCACTTGAGACCAGCAAAAGCAGGAGCCTTCTTGATAAATTCCGCCAAGGTAGTAAGTGGTTCCGCAACGAACCCGTGCGACTCATCAAGCGATGCACCACCATAATATCCGAAATCCTGCATGAGAACCATATTCTCGTACATCTCATCGACAGCGAAATCAGGCATCCCGGTGCCTTTCATGAAGGCGTAAAAGCCGTCCTTTGGCGTCTCGAAGTATACTGCGGTCTTGCCGGCCTCGGGGAACACACTCTTAAAAGTGTCGACGACCCCCTGCGCTGTGAGGTACTCGGTGGCGGCTAGAAATCGCTTGCCTAGGAGAGCCTCTTTATTGTCTACAATGGCCTTCACGTATTTTCCCGTATCGGCTGGATCGTATAGGGGGATAGGCGACGTGGGCGCGATGGGAAGGCTGAAGACCCAATTGTCACCCCTCTTCGACAGCGTTCCGCCGGTAATGTTAGGCATATAAAAGCCTGGCATGAAGAATGTCGCTGGGATTCCGAGGGTGCGCACGTACTCCTCCACATGGGCCTTGCTGTCGAAGTGGTAGACACGAGAGTATTTGCCGTTGGTCACTGAGAATGGAGGTTAATGCGTTGATCTTGACTTTCCGTCCGCAATGCTAGGACTAATTCCTTAAACCTACATTTAGTGATATCAAGGAGGGAGCTCCAGATAAGATGCTTTACACCTGTTTCCTATATATCTGTGTTAGCAGCGGTGGCTGGAGGGAGTTATGTTCTTGAGACGAACCTTGGCAGCGTCAGCGATGTTGCGGCCCTGTTGTTCCTCAAGCTTCATATCGAGCTTCTCCCAATAGTTGGTCACCGCAAAGACCGTGTCGGATCCGGCAATAGCCTTGATGAGAGAAGTCTTATCATCGAGGTCGGCCTATCAAAAAAGGACAAAATTCATGAGTTGCAGCTCGAGTTGGTTTCTACCTGTCAAGTGATGATAAACTTACGGCGACAACTTCTGCGCCCTGCGAAGCGAGTCGCTTGGCTGAGTCCTTAGAGACATCGCGTGTAACAGCGCGAACGGTCCAAGAGTTGTTGAGCTTCGAGTCGTTCAGGAATTGCTTCGCGATGGCCCCGCCCTGGTTGCCGGTAGCACCAAACACAGTGATGATCTTCTTAGCAGCCATTGCTCAAGATGTGATTGCTGGTGATGCGAGACGTGCAAATGATAAAATTTGAAGTCGGGGTTGGAGTTCAAGTTCGTCTGTAATTGCTTGTGGTGTGTGATAGTGATGAGAAGCAAGACTCAATGGCGTCAAGGTGACGATGTTGTCGAAACTTATACGAATCCATCTTCGCAATATCTTCTATACTCATCATGTTATCTTGCTTATTGCTGGCTTGCGTTCTGTGTATCTTTAGAAACGCCACACAGCATGAGATGTGAGGTGGTTAAGCCGATTTGTCAGTTGACATAACCGTCAGGATAGACCTGCGAGGCTAAGGCAGCCTCCGGACGATTCCTTACCTCGTAGCCCATCACGCTCTTCGTGGCGCTCTATTCGGCCGTAGTAGTGGTCTTGACATCTGGTGCATAAGCAAACCCCGCTCGGAGGCCGGCCAGTAGTACAGCAGGCTGCTACATCTTGCATGCTTACACATTAACAATATGATAGAGATCTGTTAGCGTATGGCTAATATTAGATCCACTGTAGCACTTCTCTAGATGGAAAATCTGGGGATGCCCAAGTAGGTAGATTAGCAAGGCTACTACTACACGACATACGTAGATTGGCTGCCTATTTGTTTCATTGATTGGCTTGTTTTACCACCAAAAACATGTGTTGACATGCCCTTTACGTAGTATAGAGCTGGTGGTTTCCCAGCTCAGTGTAAAGTTTCTTGGCACTATACAATTCGCCAGCGCCGACCTAGCAATCATCATTGGACAATAGGTAAGAAGCTAGCGAATCTAATATTCCAGAGCAGTAGTATAGGTACTATCTAGACACCTTTCTACTCAGTAGACAAAGGTAAGTCTCACCGGAGATAGAGCTATTCCGAACTGCTATTCCGTAGGGCTGATCTTGATTACAGAAGCCGTTTAGAAAAGCGGGGATTCGCTCGCGGCTTCGCGCTTCGCGATGCTTGGCATTGTAGAGAGTATTTTCCGAATCGATGACGTGATACTGACCAATACAGAAGTCGAATTTCATACCCTTCGATTTCATTCCGTTCAAGCCTCAGTTACTATCACGGATTGCCCTTTATTCCACTTAAGGGGTTATTGGCGTCGTTTCTCCTTTACAGTTTCTTCTATGCATCAATTGCTAATTCGTATTTGACGTTGTTCTGCGACGACAATGCGAGCTACCTCGTAACAATTAGTACCAACCTGATCGCTACGCCATTTATGTCTGCCACTGCTTCCCCCGAAATGAAATCACTTTTCTCATCTTACTGTAAACAAACTTATTTCCAATATATGAAATACGCCTCATCTAGCAGTCTCTTCTCATAGTTCTCTTGACGCGCCTCAAGTGAATTACTTGCACACATCGATATCTAAGATATTACATCTAACATATCGGGCGTGAGAGTTCATAGTTCAACCCCCGACTCATCGTCGCTGGACGCCGAGCTTTCTTATCCCGCATGAAGCTCTCGATCAACGCTACCTAGATGAGTGCGATGAAAGCTCGGAGACCACATTCATATTCATCGACTCTGACTTAGCCGAAGGATGTCCCTTCCCTACCTATACTTATTAACTACTAGTGACACATATTCAATCGTAGTGCTTATAAACTCAAGCGCTAGAGGAGGAAATCCGATACCAAAGACAAATGTTGTGATGCTTCATGTGCTTGTCACACTTATGAGCTAAACTGCCACAGTAGTGGTTAGTCTAGTATATCTAGACCCGTGCTCATGTAGTGTAAAGGGCGCGCCCCGCCGAGTTGAATATCTCCCCGTAGTAGGCAAAGTTCATTGAGGCTTATAAAATAGTCTTAAACGGATAGAGCTTCATTCAATGAACGCCGCTGTTTTGACCGCCTTGCATTTCCGATACCTCACACCATTGGTAGTTACCGAGCCATTAAGACGTACAAAACTAGATCCAGAAATTGTACAATATTATTACGACTCCCATCATTGAAATACCTAAAACACCTACTTCTAAAATGGCTACCGTATCCATCCCCTTAACATTTGCCTCCTTCACCGAGACATGGTCTCCGCGTCTAGTAGCAGCCGTGAACAACCACCACGTGAAAATCGCCAAGATCGACGGGGCCTTCATCTTCCACGCACACCCGGACTCGGATGAACTATTCTACCTAGTATCGGGAGAGCTGACGCTCGAGATCGAGAGCGGAGCCCAAGAAGATGACGAAGCTAAGCCAAGAACGGTCGAAGCTGTCGTTTTGAAGGTTGGAGACCTCTATGTCGTGCCTAAAGGCGTGAGACATCGTCCCGTTGCTAAGAACGCCGAGATCCTGATGATTGAGCGCAACGACACCGTTAACACTGGGGACGCGGAGGACCAGCAGCGGCGAAAGGTCCCGCTCGATGTTCGAGGGCAGTGAAGACTGTGAACTGAGGAAGAGCAAAAGATGAAAGGGGAGTGCTTTATAAATCAGCGGGTTAAGCGAGCAAGAGAACCTCGCGTCTTGTCAGGATCATACCATTTCTTTTACTCTTCTTACATTCTTCAATCTATATTTTATTCCCCCCTGGTAATCAAAATTAGGGTCCAAGAAAGGGATCACGTAAATAAAATTAAGATGATAAAGTTCGTAATTAATATAACATGTGAGGCTTCTACATAGTTTTATATAAAGACAGATCATGAGTGGTAACATGAAATTAAGCCGCCCCCAACTGACAGGTTTGGTTGGGAATCACGGTAGAAAGATACGAAGCATTATCAAGCTTTTTAAAAGAAAAAGCTAGAAGGTTCAAATTTGTCCTTTCTATTGCCGGATGTAGCATTAATTTATTTGATTAGCAGTGAAATATTCGATGCTGGGGAGGTAAACTTGAAACGATGCCGTTATTGCGGAATTGCAACAATAGTATATACCGACAACTCTTCATAAGTCTATATCTATTTACCTGCTAGTTGACTATGAAGCTAGCTTAATGATGTATTAATATTGTAAGTTTGTTGGATGATGATGTTTCTTAGAAGCAATTGAGATACGTGAAGACATACATGTTTGATAATATGGTATAACCGTCTGGTATTGAATAGCAGGCTTCTCTATTTCCCCGTCGCGCCTAGTTGTTGATCTCGTTCTATTCCAACACCCAGTTTTGGGGAATTAACATAGAGACTACATCGTAGAATTTCTATACAATACTTTAGATATACTATAGCTTACATAAGTGTGTAACGTATTTACAGCCAAACCACTTTTGCCTAGGCCCATGGGCTATACAAAGAAAAACACATAGTAATTGGCCTTTGAAACTATCACATAGAGATGATGCTTTTAGATGATTTGCTACTGTATACGTATAAGAGAAAATGAGGGCCGTACCCAAACTACTCTAGACATAGGGATGACTTGTCAAGTTGTACTATGCTTGGCAAACTCGGTTCTTAGAAAACAGATTCCGGACGGCCAAGACATTGCTGCAAACATCATTAAACTGAACAAAGATCGATGATATGAATTTGAGAGGCTTCGCTACATTTAAGAGATCGGTGGATATTTCAGATGGCCCAGCAAGTCTTGTCTGGACCCGGCCCCCACGCGTCAAGTATCACGGTTACAAGCATACCCGAAAACCGCTTAGTATCCGGTACCACGTGATACGGCCAGCCGAGCGGAGTATCGACCGGAGCTCGGAACTGGTTAGCTCTTGGTCATACCTACTCAGTATACGCCCTACCAATGGGCCATGGCCCATAGAGGATTATCTAAGGTTGCAGCGAATAGCTCGGCGCCTCCACGCATATGATGCATAGCGAAGTTACTAGGGGGACCGGCGTGGTCCCTGGTGTAAATTATGGAGCAAGAGGTGATTGCTGGTCAAGACGGAGGTGGTGGACGTCGCTGCAGGACAGCCGGGTCCACAAAGGGTTGAGGCACAGCAGTGGACGAGATTGCGATGGGGCGGCGACCTGGAAAGGAGTGTACGCAGTAAGTATCAGTCAGCGTGAGTGTGAGTTGAGTTTGAATGCAGAGATTCCGTGGGCGACGATGTTTCACGTCAGACATGGCTTAGATGGCAAGGCGATGGGCATACTTGTGGCTTGTCCCTCGGCTACGTCTTTGACGGAAACCTCGGAGATTGATGCCCTCGCCAAAGTGTACGACTTGTGTGCTTGTCGCGCGCAGAGTGGGCTCAGTGTACCCTTGAATAGGCTTCGAGGCGACACTGCTTGCGGATGAGCAGTGGAACGAGTTTCTTCACTGATCGTGGACATGATGTGAGTGAGAAGTAGTATTGGGCGTACGTGTGGAGACTCGGGAAGTATTGCAGTGCAGTGTACTTGTGACATCTCTGATGTACTACATAAGAGGTAAGAAATTAAGTCGTTTGAAGAACCTTGTCTTTTTCTTCGTTCTTGTTTCTACATGCACTGAAAGCTGCTGGGGTGCTATACTTAAGGGTGAGAACTGCCCAGGTGGTCTACCTACATATAGTAGGTACCTATTTACTTGCTTAGTTAAGTCTAGCTGACACATGACTCGATCAACTGTTATCGGTCTATCTATCTAATATCTGCTACCTACTGTCGTCTTCCTACATGTGAGAGGTACTATGCAGCTCTGCCTCCTTACTGCGTGAGATAGGTACAGTCATGCATCCTACAACAGTGCCTGTATATCGAATTGCGTCACTGCAGCTGCAATTGCAGGCTTAGTGTAGGTGGACAACCAAGTAAGGTCTTTGATCCTAGAGATCGAGAAACGAATGGGCTGTCCTGAATGGTTGCATGTGATTAACAGCATATTAAACGTTGCAAATCGGGTACAGATTCGTCACCACCTCCGACTGCAGGTAAGACGGGAACCTATAATATAGGTAGAATAAGCATTCACTAACTAGAATTTAGTATAGGTGTTCAAAACTGTAGAATTTCTACGTATAGTACTTTACGTAGTAAACACAACGATATCGATTTTGACACATATACATACCTGATTGAATGAATGAATGAATTCATGTTGAGCGGACTATATACCATAGTAATAGAGGTAGTAACAGTAGAATGCTGTACCTACGCAGTCAGGTAGTATACCAGACGCACATGCAGCTACATTGGTAATTTGTATGCAAGAGAGGTACAGGTAATGGCACTTAAGTATGTAGCTGCTGGCTGCTGGTGTCCACTACCGGAGTACACTAGCAGGACCCTGAACATGCACTGGACAAAGCAGATCGCAGAGACCTGCCCGTTGCCCGTTTTGCCAATGGTCAATGCTTCACATGAGACCCACACCTACCCCTCATTCTCGAAGCTTGGCAGCAGCCCGGCTTGGCCGTTTCGGGTAAGGCCAGCTCGGGTATTGCAGGTCAGCTGGGCAGTCAAAAAACACAGTGCAGCTCAGCCAATCGAGTCATTTCGGGTCCTGCTGCTGCTCTGCCCTGGACGGCCGCTTCACTCGCTACAGAACTTCGCTAGCAGGGCGACAGTCCACCTAACCGTGGAGTTTCACCCTCTGATTCACCTCCTGTGGTTCGTCATCGTCGTCGTCCAAGAGAGCGCCCTTCCACACGCGCACACGTCTTATCTATCATTCTCGATCGTACCTGATTCTGCCCAAGCTCCTCTCCCGCTGCGGCTTCTTCCTGTCGTCTGCGTGCTCTGAAACCCACACGGATTGCTCCCCGGCGTCAATTGGGACGACATCGCTCTCGCAGCAGCCACATGCGCTGCACGTCTCCTCTAGTGAATGCCATACTACGTACACGACGAGCCTAGTCTCGAGCCTCTACTCAGTAGTCTGGGTGGCCAGCCGTACAGTAGCGTACAGTATATACCCCCTACCTACCCCAGTTGAAGGTAACAAGCACCACCGGTCAGGCGTCCGACTGCCAACCAGAGCCGCTCGCAGAGCTCCAGCGCAGTATCCAGTGGATGCTCCTCGTGGCCGGTGTGGATGGGAAGATGGTTGGTCGGCTTGCCGTTTTAGTGGCAGACGCAAATTTTCCACACGTTTGATTTGGTTGTGTCAAGAGTTCGTTGACTCTGTGTCTCTGTTTCTCCCGCCTTTTTATTATTAGTTCAGGACCCCTCCCTCACCCAATTCCTTCCGTGATCGGTGTGCCTAAGTCTCCCATTCACCGCGCGACACCGAGAAAAACTGTAAAAACGGTTAAAAAAAAAAAAAAAAAAAAGGACCTCGCCGACAGACACCAGTCAGCAGCCCAGCCCAGCCCAGCCCAGCAGCATTGGTCGGAGCTTGCTGCTGCGGACCGGACCCTGTTCGTCGGCCTTTTCCTCGGGATATAGCTACCACTTCTTTTGCCATTGAATGCATGGATGGCCACGTCGTCGTCGGCGGCGCCGCCTCGGCCCCGTCCATGAGCCCGACTAGCCCTATGAGCCTCCATCGCCATGATTCGGTCAAGAGGAAGCGCAGCACTGTCGAAAGCAGTCCCGGCAGCATCGGCGACGAGGACCATTCCCTGATCGAACCCGAGAAGAAGCGACAACCTGGCGTCAAGCGTGCGTGCAATGAGTGTCGTCAACAGAAAGTGAGTCAACCACCAACTACCATCGCCACACCCTTCACCACCAGCGTAATTGCTCGCACCCGTCCCCAATCACCTCAATCGGGATGGGTCGGACCCGGCGATACGAAATGCTTGCCCCCCCAATGCCTTCGGACATCAGGCGATGCCGGCCGTGCCTCGCCTCCGCCGGCATCGCTGCGTCGTTCCTGCGTCTTGCAGAGCTCCATGCAATCAAGGTGTATGGATATGCTCGGCGTATCTCAGACATGCATCATCTGAATTCCCCGAAATGTGCTAAGGCTGACTGGTGCTACTTCAATCGTCTCTAGTTACGGTGCGATGTCGTACAGAATCCGTTTCAGAGTTGCTCGCGTTGCAACCGCCTCAAGCTCGAATGTAAAATAGAATCCAATTTCAAGCGCGTCGGCAAGCGCTCTAAACACGCCGAGATGGAAAAGGAGATCGAACGGTTGCGTCGGAATATTGCTCAGGCCAAAGCTCAGGGCTACGTCATGGACGAAGAGGAGGATCTCCAGTCTCAACTACAGTCACCTATCGCCAACAGTGCATACTCTCACACCCGA
Organism: Xylaria sp. FL1777; assembly: GCA_022578965.1. Taxonomy (NCBI): domain Eukaryota; kingdom Fungi; phylum Ascomycota; class Sordariomycetes; order Xylariales; family Xylariaceae; genus Xylaria; species Xylaria sp. FL1777. The sequence continues at coordinate 246,043 of MU400543.1, read as the reverse complement.
AACCCCTCCCTTATGGGGTCCGACGAGGCGGTAACATCGCTTCTTACCTTGAAGAGGGGCGGCTCGTATAGTATGCCCACCACTCACTACGCCTACGAGCTGGAACACGTGCGTCTAACTGAGCAGGACGTGCATGGATTATTCCAAGAGTTCTTTACTTGTTACCACCCCTTTCTTCCCTTTCTCAACGAGCAACAATCACCCGACCTGTACTATCAACAGCACGCCCTCCTCTTCTGGACTATCATTGCCATTGCATCCCGCCGCTATTCCCCAAAGCCTGCTATATTACACGAACTATCGAGCGGTCCACTCAATAGGCTGCTGTGGGGGACGGTGGGAGATGTTCCCAATAGTTATTTTGTCGTCAAGGCGTTATGTCTCATGTGTACATGGCCACTGCCGACGAGTACGACGACGGCAGATCCCACCCACATTCTCTGTGGCGTGATGATGAAGGCTGCAACGGGTATTGGCATGCACCGGCCTAACCATACGCAGGACTTCTCTAGGGTTTCTGTAGAACTCAACAAAGATCAACTCCATGACCGCGTTACCACTTGGGCTGTATGTAACATCGTTGCGCAGTCTATCGGCACGGCCTATGGTCAGCCGGCAACTACTTTGTATGATTGGACGCTGGCGATTCGTCCTGGCGAAGATGGTCCCTTCACATTAGCACCGGAGCTGGAGGCGAGGTTGCGCATTGAGAGGTTTGCTGATAAAGTCTCAAAGGAGATGTACAGTAACGCTAGCGATCCACGGGGTGTTGCCGGTGACGAGCATAGAGCCATGCTGATGCGCGTGTATCGACGAGATTTCCAAGAATTGCAAGCCTCTATCCTTTCACAACATTTATCCCCCATTGTTGATGCCCATCTGCAAGCGGCAAATGTACATCTTCGCCTGGCTGGTTTTTTTGATTCTAGCACTACTCCGGGCTATATGGATGATTTGATGGGTCTTTGGCGCGCTGTGTCCGCCTACTTAGATCTTCTTTTCCTGGATTCGAACCAGTATATCCTGGTTTATGCGACTAACTATCTCCAGCAAATGCTTGTTGCTTGCGGGTTTGCCTTGTTGAAGTTGATGCGGTCTTTCTTCGCCAAGACAATAGATGGTTCTAGAGGCCGAACACTTTTCCACAGGACTATTAATGCTATTCGCAAGACTAGCACCGTGGACAATGATTTGCCATGGCGCTTAGCAGAGCTCATGGTCCAGATGTGGAACGGGGCGCGCATCGAAATCAACAACAAGGCGCGTTACGATGATGACGCGGCAGTGCCTGTCGACGATAGCTTAGAGCTCAAGGTACGATGTAGACATAGTATGAGTCTAGTGTATGACTCAATTTGGCGTTGGAGGGAGGAATATCAAGCTCATGGACGAGGGCTCGACTGTAAGGAAATTCCCGTTACCATCTAGCCTCCCCATCTGAGAGAACATGCTAATATCCATTAGCTCTCAAGCAAGCTACTAACCCAGACTCTGCTAACGAGTCCTCAGCATCATCTACCCACATGGATAGTACCCTCCTGACACAAAACAACGTGTCTACCATGGGATCGATAACTAATAACGGTGGATTAACACCTACCCCGCAACATGGCCTCAACGCCGGCCCAAATAGCATGATTGGCCTAGGAGGCTACGGGAGCGAAACAAACTACGACTTCTTCGATCCGCAACATTGGGTCCTCGATGGGCTCCTTGATTTTAACTACACTTACAGTCAACCGCTAGAAGGGATGTAAGACCAAACCTCTGTGAGAGGATATCTATATATGGAAGAACATATCTGTTCTATGATCGAAGAAACGATGGGGAATGTCTCGATCACCAGTTGTACGACTTGGACACGACGATAATGTGTTGAGGAAAAGAGAGGAGATGAGTGATGAATTGAACATAGTACAATCTGAGATTGTTCTATTCGTACGCTAACTGGTGCGCAAGACTTAAAAGCTCACCCAAGTTTCTCTCTATATCCCGGGGCAGAACCCGGGGGACATATTCCAGCATGGGTGGCTTAAACTGTGCGGTTTGAGGTACATTATATATCCGGATGTAGCATGTTGATCGCTGTATCTACACGGGGCCGCTGTTTTGATACAGATACACGTAGGCATTCATAATACGATCAAAAATTGTCTCAACGACATCTTAACGCGTCTTTTCAAGTCAACATACTTATCAGTTGTACCTAATATGTATCCTAGCCAGGTACTATGCACAACTCCCTCCATCCTTGTTCTGACAATCCATCTAATACTACCTGCCTACTCGGTGAGTTCTGACCTTTTTCTCTCTCTTCGCTTTGCCCCTGCGATTGAATATCCCACGACGTTCATGCCACTCTTGGAGACGCAGGTATTAATATCGAACCCCTGATTACCACGTGCGCACTTGATGCTGTGACTCCAGCCCCTGTCAATACGTACGTACTGCATGTTCCTCCCTACTTCCTTCTGTCACTCGTGCGGCACGGAGTGAGACCCCATTGGTGTCAAGTCAAAGGAAGGAAAACCTGTAACATATTTACTTTATAGCTAGGCGTTCTATAATGTTTTCTACTCTATTATTTTTATTTATAGAGTATATATATTTTTTCTCTCTCTCTCTCTTTATCTCCGCTCGTTCATTGGCCGCTCGGCTATCTCCCTCACCCGCCGTCTCCAAGCTGCAATAATCGGGTAGGATATGACTTGTTTACACTACCTTGCTCGGCTCCGGGGTTCCACTCGTTCTCCTTGTCATGAGCTATTTGCGTTGCGTTGCGTTGCGTTTTTTTTTCTTTCTTTCTCACTACTTCGTCGGAGGTCCCGTCGGAGCCGTGGGAAAGCGACGTAAGTATGTCATTTATTCATGCAACCAGCTGGAGACAGGCCGCGCGTGGGCGGGCGGGCAGCCTCGGTAGATGGTGTAGATGGATTGAGAGTGATATGCGTGGATGGTGGCGAGTGTGATGTAGTATTTAGAATATTTCTACGAGCGGTGTATACACTAACTATATGTGGAATGTATGTACCTCTTTAGTTTTTTCTAGGCGCGTTCTAGCTTCCCTTCTCCTATTCCATACGGGAGATTAGGTTTGCATTTTCATCTACGTACACTGCGTGTATCTGTGTTCCATTGAGATCACAAACTTCTCTTGGACCAGGGGATCAGGGGATATGACACTGTGTATGGAGAGAGTAGTGTATGTGGGTAGGTGTGTACGTAACTAGGGATATGGGTAGAGTGTCTGGGCGTCTCGTGAGTGGTGTTGTTTTTGAGACTATAGTGTACTGGAAACACCTCGCCGCAGCCGTGCAGATGGGGCACGAGATAATCATCGCTCTTCCCATCGTTCCGGACGCCGGCTTTGTAATGAGAGTTTTCATGTACCCGGCCACCTTCTTACCTAGGTAGTTATTTTGTTCTCGTCCAGGCCTCTCTCTTCGCGATGCCTGCCGCATGGGATATTCTGTCTGTCTGACTGCACAATTAGTCGTGTACTGTGTCGCCTCGCATTGTAGCATTGCCATTCATCTTCTTATTTTGGCTCAGGTAATCCTGAGCGTTGTATTCTCTTATGATACTGTATCATGCTATGTTGTTCGTCACAAGGTTGAAATCCATGTCCCGCATTCAATCAATAGGCCGCTGGACGACTTCGGGTCCGAGGGCATGGACTTGGGGTTTCTTACGTAGTATCTCACTCCGGAAGGGAGACCTCGGCATATAGTCCGACTGAACATATATCATATCATACTCTTCAGGTGAGGGAGGCAAAGATGGCGTTAGGAGATAAGGATAGGCTTTAGGCACTTTGTTAAAAGACCCCATTACCAAGGTTGGGCAGGTAGCCGTATTGGATTAGTTCACTCTTGATACCTAAGGCAGATACATAGACGGGGGTTAAAGGCTTAAAATCTTTCCGAATGTGAAGAGCATGTAACCGGTCCCGATATTCGAGACGCAGGACTCTGTAGTGAAGTCCCATACCTAATATAGAGTAAGCATGGTTTTGGATATGACAGGCCTGGGGGATCGGCATGTGGCTGTTTCTAGGCAGGGAGTTTAGTCTAAGTAAAGGATCGTCGACTAGGATATGAAATAATGTAATATTGGAGTCACTAGTGACAACATGAAGTGAAGAAACTAGTATGGCAGCTACCCCAATCATGATTGCAGCTATGACCTCAAGTTTGATAAGGTGGCGGCGTGGCTCTGTCTGGGTGTGTTTCTAGTATAGTCCGGAGCCATGGATGATTGCGTGTTGTCAGCGAGATACATTGAATGAGGTGGTATGAAAAGGTGTCACTACACTGTTTATTTTTCTCGGTCGAGCCGTTAAAGGGTTGTATCTCCTACGGAGTAAGGGTCTTGCGATATGAGGATAGCTGATCTGTAATCAAGCCGTCACGATCTACATACACGTCGAAACTTATTGCAATGCCGACTGTGCAACAATGTTCCTTCATGTACCATCAGGAGACTTCTCGAACTTTGCATACTAAGATCAATCCCCTACCCCACTGAGAACATTATTTCATACGAGCTCTGTATATGGTATATCGACTTGTCATACAAGACCTCTTCCTTACCGAGCGGCCGCTAGGATCTATAAAATTTCCGCCGGGGAAATGAATATCACCTTACAGGGGAATAAATGTGCTATAATACACTTTAGGGGGTAATCCCACAGTATACACAAAGAGGTACAATACTATAGACAACGTCCCACGTCACTGGTAGGTACTGAGCTAGCATCGGTGACGGTGGCATAGGATTGTGAGCCAACTTGCTCACTTTGGCTCACACATGTGGCTTATCACTCTATCTTGGTAGGTAAGGCGTGTTCCCTCGTTGAGAGTATTGAGTTTCACCGACGTGCTTTGACGGTTCTTTGAGCAAGTAGACTCGAGATGCAGCAATCCGTCTTCGGTACGAGGGTCTTGAACCTCGCTTCGCTGCACCCCAGCCTCTCCATGTAGTCGCAGCTGTGTGAAAAGTACAAGGAATGGTTGCCGCCATTCCGGTAGGATTCCGGTACATACTATATATATCAAGGGGTGCCGTTCGCCGTAGGTGCGACGCGTTGAGTATAGATAAATATAGGAAATGTGGCAAAGTAGTGTGCGCACGAACTGGACGCTAGAATAGATAGTCGCGAGTAAAAGAAGCCAGCCGGCAAGGCATGACTAGAAGCCGGTGGCAAAGGCGAATGGGATGAAGGCCATCCGGATTGGGGAGTGAATGCACTCGATTCGCATATTTTTAGCTCACACCCTTATCTGCAATGACGATATGTTAGCTAAGGCAACTTCGTTAGATTTACACTTACAGGAGAAGCCAATGAAAGTGTTGTCGATTGCCAGAGACTATACAGTCTACTGCAAAAGGTGAATGACGGAGAGGGAATGAATCTGTATAGGTATGAACGATATAGAAGAAATATGCTGCCATGAAAGACGTGTGGAGATGGTGTTCTGTGTAGCCTGAGTACGTAAGAATAAGTATTTCATCGTATCACTGACTCCGATTGGCACTGATTTCTAAGCGGTGCTGTGTACTCTTCTCTTCATCAATGACATCTAGTACATACTATGAATTAGGACGTATGTTGTCACATTAGACTACCCATTGAAAAGGGACGTTGCATAAGATTACGGGGCGTTGCGCCACTAACAGTATTTCCTCCTGTTGTGTAACAGAACCGGCACATTGGTTATTAGTATCGTGTGACTACATGTAGCGTGATAACAACCATACATCCTCCGTGTGTGATTGGTAGCCTTATGCCATAGCAACTAATGTGACTAGATATTGGGAACGAAACGACGAATAGCATAGCATGGTAGTCCCCCAAGCGGCATTCTCCAGGACTGTTCACCGGCACGGCAGCGCTACTCTAGTCACAATTAGGATTAACCGCCCGGATTATCATGACGGAAAAGGAAGTGTACACGACGGGACTTGGTTATTGTCTGTTGGGAGCCACCGGTACTCCCAACTGAATGGCTGCACATCATCAGCCCTATAGTTCCTAATCTTACTGGGCTAGGGTTTGGGTAACTAGAATGTCGAGAACAGCCGAGGTCAGGCAACAGACGATAACAATGCATATGGGGAAGCGGAGGAGGCTCAACCATACAAGATCGACCTGTACTGTGGTTGGATGAGAGCTTCATTTTCTCGGCCCCCAGGACCCTCTCTACTCCAAAAATGCGGTAGGCTACGTATATAGATTCGGGCTTTGATTTTAACTTGCCGCTCCCGACTTCGACATGAATTACATGGGAGCGACTGTGTCATAAAGGCATGCTTTCTCGCGCGCGATGTGAATCGAGCACACGGTCATTCGAAAGCTCTAGATGTACCAGAGTACAAAGACCCGAGAGACTTCATAGTCCTACCCGGTAGGATTTCAAGTCATCTTGTTCGGTGAACAGAGCCTAGCGAGCCTTATGGTTGAGGAGGTATGTAAGTCCACTACGGTGCCGGGGCGTGCAGATGGACCAGCCCCGAGGTTGCATTGGACTTGACCGCGCCAACAGACTGGATATGATTCGGTGCCGTCCTCCTGGGAACGCCTCTGATACGTTGTCGGTACTACTGGACAGCAATGGCATCCCGAAAGATGAGTCTCTCGCTTAGCTGGTATGGGCAGTCTTCAGGTGCAGAGATTAATTCATTAGACATTATTAGCCAGTGAGCAGAAGCTGCAGGGAATTCAGAATCCGCTCGGATCGCTTCAAACTACCATTGTGAAGTTCATTGGCCATGTCTGTGGAGCTGTAGTGTCGGGACGCATCTGCACCAAGAGGAGATAGATTACATACTGCGCAGTCGTCGTGTCGGGCCACCATCGTTCCATAGTTCAGGATAGTAAACAAGTTTAGGCACGAACGGTGGTAACAATGGCCCCTCTGACGCTCGTCGCCCAACCGTCGGAGGCCACAGTCACCGCGGGGCATCTTGTCTGGTGTTTCTCTTGGCAGCATTGACAGTCTTGATTAAGACACATGCCGCGGATCATTGCCGGTGCCAGTGGTAGCGCTCTCTCGTACCTCAGCCTCTACAACATCAATGTTGCTATCCAGTTTCGGAGGGTCCGGACCCGACACCATGGTAGCAGCGCTTGAGGTCCGGGATGGCCTGGTGTTCTGTGCGTTTTCACTCCTGGATATGCTAGTGAAGAGGTGTGCGCCTAAGTGGAAAATGTCCGCAGCGGCTTATCGTACTGAGGCCTTCTGCCGCCTCATGACTGCTATTCGTCCCGAGTGGCGCTGTCTCGGGTCGCAAAGACGGCCGGCCGGGTCCACGACGCTGACCAGCTGCCTCGTCTCAATTGCGACAATCCGGAGGATGTGGCCGCATGGCGGTCGCATAATTGTGTCCTATCTACTGAACAAGGAGTAATAACCCATCAGGCTATCGCGATTATTGGCTAAGCGCGGTAGCACGGGCAACAGGGGCCGCAGTAAGGGTGCGGCGATGCAAGGCTTTCTCTTTCTTTCTATGCTTCCTCCCCGTTTCCTCTGGTCCGTCCCTCGATTCTCGAAAATTACCGGAAACCTGTGATGTCACGCGTAAGTATTGTCTGGTACATGGTAGCGAATGATGTAAAGGCGAACGGATTCAGTCTGGCTCACATGCACGCTGCCAAGGTGTCTGTCTGTCTAGTCTAGGCATCCTCAGCCGGTTACATTCCGCCCCATTTTTTATCATCTTGTTGAAACCCGGTGTTGTATTCGCTGCTACCACCGCCGTTGTAATGGTAGCAGACTGCGAATATACCATGTGGCAGGAACTTCACTGTTTGACTTCGATCTCAAGAAACACTTGACTTGGCAGATGGAGCGTAAAGACAGTAGGCGATTAGACTCATTCCATTCAGGGGTCTAGGGGTCATGGTAATTATATCAGCACCGTTTGTCCTAACAGCCCGATCCGATGTGCAGCTAGATAGATAAACCCTACATCTTTCGGTAGTCCTATGCCCCACGATATATGCATGGTGGCATAACAATACCCCAAGCAAGAGTCTTAGAGCCGACCGACTGGTAGCTGGGGACCAAGATTCTGTGGGCTAGACTTGCGGCATGTTGGGCTCCTGAGAGGGCACATACCGAGCCCAGCTGGTGTTCCATTGGCGAAGTACCATGCTTCTTGCTCCGGCTTCTGAAGAAACAGCTGGTCTGGGATTCAGCACCGTGTGGCCGGCGTGTAGCATGCCCTACCCACCCAACAGCCTTAAGAGAATCATTGAACTCAAACACAACAAAGAAGTATAGGTACTTGGAGGGCACCGTCAGCTTCAAGCACATATGGCCCCCTTCTGCAAATATATCGCATTATGTATTCAAGTGTACCTACCTACCTGTCTTGAATATACCGCCTTGATAATATTTGAGCGTGTGGGTAAGCAAAGTGATCCTCCATGTTTTTCTACCTCAATAAGCTTCATTTTGTCTATAGTGTATTTTCCTGGCTGGAGATATGAAATGAAAAAACAAACAAGGTTGTGAGTGTTTTCTTGTTCTAAACGTCACTCTTTCATGCTTCTGTAGATCGCCCGACGTAACATAGTGGAGTCGCAGCCGTCTGGTAGCAGTACTTAGGTAAACTTGAGATATTGTATGCTTAAATTGTCACAATACTCCCTGTGATTCAGGGGCTTGGTCTGGTTGTTGTGCGAATTACTAGGTAGTAGTTCATCGAAACAAATGCAATATTCAAGGTAATTTCAGAAAATTCAATTATTAAGATGTCGGACAAACCTGGACATAATTATTATCTAGCTACGTAATAAGATGAACGACCAAACTTCTTCGAGGAGCTACAATCTCGATTTTAGCAGCAGCTTAAAAAGGTTCGAGCTGCTAAGAGTCCCTAGAGAAAATGTTATCGAGTGAGCTATTTACTAGTAACTATTTAGGGGTCTTGCTAATACTTAGAGTTTTTCCTAAAGCGAGATTTACTTTGCTGCCCTAATGGAGTATAGGAAGTTGTACGGTCTTGAAAGATTAAAATCAAATACGGCACAAAAGTTACACACACCAATCAGTCAAACATATTATTGGCCGGCGTATTTGGCCACCTCCTGACTCGCCAACTATGCACCTTTCCCTGAAGAGTAAAATGGGGGAGCAAAAAATCGACCACACTAAAAAAGGAACTACTAGATATGGGAAAATATCAATTAGGATACAAGGGAGAAAATTAGATCTGTTGGACGCATGTGTAAGTCTGGGACGGTTACGGCCGTAGGGCTGTCATTCAAGAGTAGGTATCGTACCTATTTTAAAGCATAGATTGGTAGCGGACAAGACCTATATTCCGCCCTCTCCTGTACCTGAGGGTCTCACCTGGTACCAGAAGAGGCGGATACAAAATGGGTTACTGGCAGGAAGTAGACCGCAATCCTGCTGGATCTGCTACCAGAGCGGCGCTGAGATGAAAGCATGAAAGGGCTTCAACGAGGGGAGGGGACTCGAATGTACCATTGCCAAGAAGTACACGTATGAACTCGGTACGGGTCCGGTGTACAGGAGGTACAAATAGCTACCCCGTTGACTGTTGGCTGCAGAGTTGGCGCAATGCATTGTGACCTGTTATGTGTGTAGGTCGCCTAAAGTCGAATCCCAAGTGCTTGCGCTCGTAGAGGACCAATGACATGGCAATGCCTCAAACTTACGCGCGGATGCTAGTCGCCGCGGACATGGTAACGGTTATTATTCTATCACGACATATGAACCTGACGACATAACGGTTAACACGAGGGACTATGATTGGCATAGAGACGCGCAAAGGACGGCGAGAGAGGCTCAAGTGACCTCGCATTACTACCAGCTTATCTGCCTATACATAGTTACCTTTCTTATACGTCACTTTGATATCCGTCAGCGCCGCAATCGAGAGGAGACGCCAGTGCTCAAATTCTCGAAAGTAGCCAGCTAAACTAGCCCATGACACTAAACCGATACGCAATATGAAAGTACTGTAGTATATATATATATATATATATATGGGTATACATAACTATATTATATATAAATATATATCAGGGCGGTGAAACTCACAGATAGACCGGCAAACTATTCCCGACGAGGCGCAGATACCCAACTATACCTGCTCGCGAAAAGTCATATCCGGCACAGCGAGGACATGCTGGCTTAGACATGCGATACTTGTTGTATCCAGGTACTTAGCAGCCCTACCGCGTAATGCGTCTGCCCCTCGAGACTGGATGCGTCGATCAATCTCGCGCCGAGACTAGCACACTAGGCATCCCACTCTGTCATCTAGTATTTCTAGTATTTACACAGAAACAGAAATGGACGGGCCTGTTCCCGCTTTGACCGTGACCGTAGGACGGCCGCGGACTGCCTTATGGCCCTGAGCTAGCCCCAAGACAAAATACATGTACTGCGTACAGACGACGACTTCTTGAAAGAGCGGGAAAGCGAAACAAGACCCCATGACAAATGTATTGGGGGACGACTGAGAGATAATCATGCGTCGCGCGCGGTGATTGGTTACCAGCCTGTCGGGACCAATCAGAGGCCGCGCTGTCTTGCCGCCAAGCCGATCCCCTGCCGCTTCCCTGCCAAGTCACCCCAGAACGGCGCCCTAAGACGTGCGCTGATGCACACTGCTATGTCGTCTTCACTGGCACTTTCGTCCACCATGGCGTCTTGGCATCGCGCACTGTGCGGGCCGGACTCGGGCTGTACCTCGAGTGTCGGGCAGGTAGGAGAGGAGGAGAGGAGCTCCTGCGGTGTGCGCTACACGACCTCCCCTGTTGTCGGAAGGTAGCAGTTGAGGTGGGCAGATAGACTTATCGAGGGGACTTTTGTCCTGTCCCTTCTGTCTGCTCTACATCATGACAAGATCGTCTGGGGTATCTGCCCTAACCTGCTCCCACCTCGACGCTACTTGCCTCTCTTGTCCCTGAGACATTGCACCATGACCATCATCTACCTACCGAGGGAGTCACTGCCTAAACTAGTCGCGGTTAGTAGTCGCGGTTCTCTACGTGAGGTAGGTAGCAGTTGTCATTTTCTTTTAACGTTACGTGTTTTCATCGACTGTCCCGTGCGCTCGTCTAGTGTATGTATGTATGTACCTATGCGTCGCCATTCTTGTCGCTGGCATTTCTGCCCCCTCCCCCCTCCTCCCTCTTCTTCCCACAATCACAACAACAACAACCACCCCAAAAAAATCAATTGCCAAATACCGCCGTTACAATCGTCAAAACTGCCAGCAACCATACGACGGCTCTCTCTTCCTTTCCTGTCCGTAGTGTTATGCATCTCGTAATAGCCTTGATGAGGGCCTCTCAGACGGACGAGTCATGTCCCCGGGGCTGCCGCCCATTGTAGTCTAACAGTTATTTGCATTCCTGGCCCAGACAGCCGGGACTGAGATTGCAACCCACCGATGCATCAGAGGGGCCACGAAGATGGTAGGAGACGGGCAGTGAGACTGGTAGCTGGGCTCCCGGACATCCTTCTTCGTTTCTATTGGTATCCGGGCCGGGTGCGATGCAACAGCTGGTGTTCATCACTCCGCCTTTTGCTCTATTGCAACCAGACTCCTCACACAGCCACCAGTCGGTCATTCGAGTGTGCCATGGAAAGTGACGTGAGTTGAATTACCCGGGTTGCTAGATCGGCTCTTGTTCGCTTCGACACTCTCGACCATCGTAATCCTAGCCCGCAGCCAGTCCGTCTCGAGCCCGAGAGTCCCATCCACACACGGAAAATTCGATCCGGAAAATGGTACTATTTACCTCGAGGCCAGATAGATACACTGCCTCTGAAGGAACCCGCCGTCCCACCAGTTCGTAGCTCATTAATTACCTAGGTAGTTTACACAATTCCGGAGCTTAATCCCTCATGGAGTCTATACACCCCATCGCAGGCAGTCTTTCATGTCCTTCACATACTGCGTAGAACATATGGCGCCGTTTGGGGTGGACTCTCCCGCTACGGTACAGAATACTGTGCGATACACTGATTGCGATACACTCACCCCTGCTCGAAATACGCACTCTTTTCACCCGCTTTATCCACATTTCATCAACCCTTGTCGCTAATTCATCATGTGTAAGTTAGGAGACTATTATAGACTAGGCACTTTGTATGGTGGCCGCCTTTGATACGTTAACAGCAATCTGACCGATGCTAAATACGTGTATCAAATGAATCTGAACCTCGGCGATGGAATAAAGAAAGAAAGACATCCAGGCCACTACCGGAATAATGATATACGCTTACCTAGGCCCGCGGATGTACTCTCGCATCCAGGCTACTACACTAACTAACTTTGGTCGAACTACTAGGATTGCAATGTGGAACGCACACACGCGCTACTACGCTGTACCGCTAGATTTCTCTTCAAATTTTCGCGAATTCTTAAGCGGCCTATCGCGACAATGTCGTGAGCTCACCAACTCGGCAGCAAGCGCAGCCAGTGCGTTATTCTCGAGTGCCCTTCTCTTGTATTGTTGCCTCTCCTTAGTCTTCGTTATCACTATCGGTAGTGAGGATTCTCGAGTAGCCTAAATCGGTCGCTACTCCCACACTCCTGGTAGTTCTTTGCGCAGAGTGCTAAACCTGCTTCCCCCATCAATGGCTCTGGGGGAGCAATGTTGAGAGAGCTGAGGCAAATTGCCTACGCCCTAGATTTCATGCCGAGTCACAGAACTTTACACTACACTGAGTATGGTTCTTTCTCTCTAGGCGGTTTATTTTACACCACTCTCCATTCCTAATATCAGGACCGCTCTACGGCATTAGTGAATTCCACTCTCATGCTGTTCAAGTCTTAGCTCTTAATAACGGCCTCGATCTCTCCGCTATGCCAGCTCCCCTACCATGCCCGTTCTCGTCGCCCTACCTCGACGTTCCCACCCATGGCCAGGAGCCTGTGGCGGGGACACAATGTCGGCGCCACCCTCCCCGTTAGTGGATCAATCCTGCCAGGGGGGTACCTTGCCTTCTTGGATAGGTACGTAGTAGGGTCTACATCCGTGTACAAGGCGACGAGTTTCACATGCGCTCCGTACTGTGCAAGGGCGGTCGTTCATCCATCCAAGTACTCTGGTACATACTGAGGAGCCTGCAACGCCCTGGTCAACCTAGCTCCCGTAGGTCCACAACCTATACTTCAGTTCACCTATGTATGGGTATGGCCCATGTACGCAACGACGCATATGGTGCCAGGGTCACTATCGTACCTAGCGACTCTCAGAGCTCTCCTCCACCTTGGCTCTTTCTAGTTGAAGGCGAGGCTCTGCTCCCAGCCGAGCTTTATAATAACCCGGTCTGTCCGTCCTCTCAACTCGCCTCACACTTTGGTCACGACCTGGGAAGGCAGACTTCTTTTCCATGTGGCTTGTTTTATGAACGCCTATCCCATTCTCTTGGCCAACATTATCACCTATGTGCGCATATAATACCAGTATTGCACCTTCATCGCCCTGGTTTCGATCTGCTTGTGCTTCCGAAGTAAACTATTCACGGCAAGGTACTGGTTCGCCAACTGCAGAGCAAGCGCAGATACTCGCTATTCATATTGATATGGATGACTCGACATACATGTCCCCGAAGCCTCCGCATATGCACGACAGTTTACCTGGGGGGTCTCCTCACTGTGGAGACAACAAGCACTCGTCATCTGTGCCGTCCGCTACGTATGGAACTCACGACATGACCCGGTCGTATTCGTCGGTAAGCTCATACCCAGTGCGATATCAAAGAGGGTAACGGTGGCTCATAAATTACCCAGGTTGCTCCCTATAGCCCTTATTCAGTACCGGCATACGACTCATCGTTGCCAACTCCTGTGTCCGTCGCTGGATCGCCTTCAATGCCAGAAAAGCCTAACAAAATGTTGGCTGCTTATGACCAACATGGAGGGGGCTCCCAACAGCTCACCCCACCAACAACATCTCGCCCATGGGGATACGCATCCAGCTTGAGAAGCACCTCATCGGCTCCCATGACGGTGCCATCAAGCACAGCCGAGATGTTAGACATGGAAACCTTGGAGTCATCACACTCTCCAGAGCAGCATGCAGCAGTAGTCGATCCGACGCCGCACTTCCACTGGGGCTCTTACGGTGTCTCGAGTCACGATCCGACAGAAGAATTATCTGCGCCACTGCCTTCTCAGTCTCTTTATTCTAGTGTTCCGCCATCACTCCTGATGAGAGCACCCCCTTATGGACTACCCTCCAACACACACGTTCCGCTCGCGCCAGCTCTTTCACAGGTTTCAATGCCTCCGCACCCCGCAGATACGCGATCGCTCATGGCAAATGACCTACAACATCAGTTCAGTAATCTCAGCAACATATCCTTGGAGTATGGAGGAACCATTCACGCCAGAAAGTCAAAAGCTAGGGCAAGTCGATCTGGTCGATCATCAAAACGAAGTCGCAACATAGACCCAAACGCCACAAAAGACAACGGCATTGGCTACAATGGTGAGCACGCAGACATCGTGACGGCCAACACGTCAGCAGATACCCCTGAACTCCCGCCTCCGGAACACCTCACTCTCGATTCCAAGGCTCCAGAGGATTCCCGATTCCTCGTGGAACTGCGTTGTCAAATGAGTGATGACAAAGGAAAGGGTATGTGGGAGCAAATCCAACAGGCGTACAAGGAGCACTTTGGTCACAAAACCAAAGAAAATCTACAAATGCAACTAATCCGCACTGTCCAATCATATGCCGTCTGGCCAGAATCTGAAGTAAGTTCATTCTAGGAAGTCAAACATAAAGAAATAAGACCAATAAACTAATTCAATCACAGGATAAAGCCTTAAAAGAAGCCGCGGAAGAGTACGAGCGACGCCGATACCCAGAAATACGCAAAATCATGAGAGAGAAGGGTGGCCGCCGTGTTTGGGACTGGAATGATGGAAGTATAGCAAAGCGGCTAGTTCAGATGGGCGTCGACGAGATCGATCAACGAGACCCTGTCAAGAGGACTCGCCGAAAGCGCAAGAGCACTGTCCGTCAGAAATCCGGCGGCGAGCCTTGGGTGGGATGCGTGAATATCCAATACAACGCCGAGCCACGCCAATTGACGATGGAAGAGAATGAGCTACTTCTGGAGGCATTCTGCAAAGCGGCGCCCGAGTCTTCGCAGCGGGAAGATATCACAGAGCATCCGACAACTTGTAACAATGGTGATAAAGGCACTGGCGAGAGTCAGAGTGCACGTGTCGCTAAACAAGCTTGTGATCAAATGCTTTCTGGGCGAGGCGAGCATTTGTATGGCGGGCAAAACGGATACATGTCTTAGAGGCGCATCTACTACCTTGTTCAGAGACATACAACCTAAAGATACCCCTTTCTGTTGCTGGTAGCAATACCCATGGACTAACCAGCTTCCTTCATATTTTTCCCTTTTCAACGATCGACGGAGGTCACACAATCACATCACGGGTGTTATTGGCGTACTCCGTAGTAGAAGGAGATGGGCTCAGAAGACATCATTTCATGTCAAGGCTTGAAGTTAATCATCTTTGGGCGCCTGGCTGAGAATGACTACGTTGCATTTTGGGAAGATCCGAGTCTCAGAGCAGTTCACATCAGATGGCAAGTCCAAGCGTTGGAGTTTGGGGGTGTTTGAATTTTTGTCATTTCAAAAGAGGGACACAAGACTCAAGTCAGGTTGGGAGGGGGTCTATAGGCATACGCATAAGCCAATACCAGAAAAAACATGGCAGAAAGTTGAGACAAACTCATTGGCTGGCCCACGATTCTCATCAACTTGTAAACTTGATAATGTATAACATCTAGGATAATGATGAACGAGTCTTCTGTTCTTGGCTAGCACTGAGACATCACCGCTTAATGACTTTATTATCCTGTTCTAACGAAGCCTGTGTCTATGTTACGATTTTCCTCAGCGCTGTCCTTCCCCTTTCGACATTCGGCACCGAGTGCGGCTAGGAACACGTAGCGAAGCCTTTTTTTATGCACCGTTCGAGAGAAGGTGGCCTGTCCTCTGGCGAGATGCCGCCTAATTACTCTTCGAGCCCTACTGTGCCGTCTGATTGCGTTGGGGGTTCACATTGATCTGATGTCAGTGTCAGTGTCAGTGCCAGTGTCAGCGTCGACGTAGCACTGAGGACGTTGCTGTGGCAAGACTCCGCTATCTCGGACCACTGATGCCCCCGTGTATGCTCTGCTCTGGCCCTTGCTCCGCCCCGACTTTGCCGAAAACACGTGCGAGAGCATGGATCTTAATGCATGTTGGGGGCGGTCTACATTTGCCTTTTTTTATATTTTTTTATGCTTCTTCGTATTGCTCCGCTCCGCTTCCTTCAAGTTTCGGCATCTTCTGAGGAAAAACCCACTAAGTATGTGATCTAATTTGAACCCTGCTTTTCTCTAGTGTAGTGTAGCTTCTTTTACTATTTTGTTCTCATCTTCGTTTTATGTACATTCTGGTATGCATGCGGGTGGCTGGCCGTGCCGCCATCCGCTGCTTCGCCACCCCGGTAAACAACATATCCGCCATTTAGTTGCTCGTATCTCATCTTAGCATGTCGTGAACTAAAATATGAATCTGTCGTAGCACACACATGCTCGCATTCACCGCCGGATGTTTTGATACTGGAGAATTTGTAATACTTCTCTTGGGCTGGTCCGTCTTAAAACAGCGGCGAGTCAGATGATAATGGGGGGTAAATTGCGGCGTCAAGCAATGCCGATTCCACTATATGAGTGGAAGGATGAAGTAATCTAGACTAGTGTACGTTACTCTGCCATGTGGGATCGGGAAGCGATGTGGACACTTGTGTTGCCGCGCCGCGGCGATCGACCATGCATCAGATTGACCATGCACCGATTGATACGTACTACGTACGTAGTACACAAATACCCTACCTACACTACTGAGAACAGGGAAGATGGCGGCGGACGATTTAGACCAGGGACATCCAGATACATCTACGTACTACCTATGTATATGATGTACACTAACCTACAGTAGTGTAAGTATGCGTAGTGTCACCATAGCCCGCCCATTTGTCAACAGGGGATACTGACAGACGCTACTATGTGGAACCTACACTACCTAAGTAAGAGTAGGTATGTGTCTGTCAGGGTTTCGCGACTCTTTCCTGAAGCGGAACGAGTCGACAGAAAGTGACAGGGCCAAGAAACCACACATACATATGTGTACCCTCCAGAAACTACATCTAAACCCTATTACGTTAAATATCAGCCCAAAAAATTATCTAGGAATGAGAGAGAAGTCAAATAACTTGAAATTATACAGAAAAGAGCGTGCTAAATGTAACCATATAGGTAACGTGATCAGAAAGTTGGAAAAACGCTAAAGGTATTGTTACACTATCCTCACTTATCATTTTAGCTAAGTTAACATCATATGTTAAGTTTATAGCTAGAAAGCTAGATAGATAGGGTCACTATTTTAAGCAGACCTTATGAAACAAAACACATAATTAAGATTGCTTTGCTTTAATGTATTACCAAATTAGTCTTATGTTTTCAAATATATTTGATAATACGGCATGTGGGTGTAGTACTAGTAGATTTTAGATAGTTTCTCGGCGCGGGTCAATTCATCTTCACGTAATGACGTCGAATTGGTAATCGGCCGAGTGCCTGGGGGTCTCGAAGGGTCTCCAGACTTCAGGGCTTATCTCTAGCAATGACTAGGCAACGCGACGACCACCCCGGGCTATGCCTCTTGAATTAGAAGCTTGCTCGAGCTTGTCTGGAATAGGAAAATATCATTTGCACACGTCCCATATCATACAGAGCTTTGGCTGGCTGCGCCGGACGCCTGCGTGCGGCGTACGCCTATAGCGTAAACCTTAAGGCAGGATGAGTTAGGTAATTGTAGTGTGGAGGGGGAGGTCGGCAGAATGGTTCGATGATGGGAAGCTCAGAACGCTTAGCTGCATGGCAACGGCGCTGATCGAGATCCACGATGAACTCGTGCTAATTTAAGCCCTCCGACGAGGGAGATGGGCAGTCCGCCTACTGTACGTAGGTGGCCAGGTTGGCATTGGCATTAACGCAGTTACGGCTACTCGAGCTAGAGGGATCTCGTGCCGATCTGAAGCCCGTAGGGTCTTTACGATGTAACCCTCTTGCGGAACTTTTATCTAGATTCGAGGAAGGGGGGAACTTTCTGAAAATGGCACTACTTCCGCCGGTGCTACCTGGTTTTCTAGAAGCATCAGGCTGATAACCACGTGGCTATGACATGGTATCATGCGCTCGCGTCTAAGGGATTGTCACGATGTCAGTGTAAGGGCACTTTCACTTGAGCTAAACGCACACTAGGCCATGTCGATCTGTACCCTAGTTTCCGCACTTTCATCAAGTACCTAGACTATATCTCTTGTGCTAAGCAGTATCTGCAATAAGTATGGAGCTACCGTGCACCTATTTAGCCCCGATTCACTTATACTAGCTCTTGTGAAGTACGCAGTAATTGTCACCCGCTTGTGGGTGATTGGTGGATTGCTTCCCCAGAGTCTTGTGCGCTAGCTGCTTGTATTTGTCAACTCTCAAGCGCCGTTATAGAATTGACACTGCCACGCGACGGCTGGGGGATCATGGGGGGAGGGAGGGGTCTTGAAGAAGAAATGGCTTCCCATTTGCTGTGTACTGGTTGTTGGCTCGAGACCTTGAAATCAACCACAGCCAAGTGCCGGAACTTAGCCTTGCGATCGATCGTATTAGGATATCTGAGGCACAACAAGGCTGGTCGTGGTTAGATCTGGCTAAAATAAGCCAAGTATATGAATACATGTACGCAGAGTTACAGAAATAGCTGCGATGTTTCAGAAAAGAAAAGTGCCTACTATGTATACACCGGCACTACATGCTGCCGAGGATAGCTCTGAGCCGTGGGCGGTGAGCAGACTGTCGGCTCCGACCATCTACCTATATCGGCCTCTGTTGATTTCCCCAGTATCCACAGACAAATGCCGATATCTGAATAACCCCTTTTGATCACTCGTGCCGTTGATGAGCTAGGCGACATAGCTGTGAATAAGTACCGAGGCGTTTCCTAAGGCATGTGTCTAGGTCCTGAAATTAGAGGTGCAGGATGAGATTAGTTACCTACTCCATTAAGGGTCCTCGAAAACGAGCCTATTAGAGTCTACAACATGTATAAGAGATCAAGCTCGGGATTTGTTGGCGATCCATCTTTCTCAACGGTGACAGGGTTGAGCGCCACCAAACGCGAGCAATTGTAATAGCTATGCTATAGCTGAAGATTTACATATACCGGTACGTCCTGTCATCCTAAATTCTTAGTATTAAGGGAACCCGGTAGGTGGAAATGATAGACACCGGGGAATAAGGTTGTGCACGCCGGCGTGTATGTGTGAAAAAGCTGCAACCGCTTACTTATTCGATACAATGCCGTTGTATCACATTGAACCATGCCGCCGGACATTTCTTCAACGGTAAACGTTACCATAGATTCGTTGTAGCATACTACATGTGTCATATATGTACGTCTTGTCAGCTGGTGATACCAATCACCACATCTCTCACTTACGCGGTATCGGATGCTAGTTATCTAGAAATTACTAGCTTTATTTTACTATTGGCTTATTATAGTACCCAATACAGCAAAAACGATTGAATTACACTACATGTAGGTAGTACAATTGTCCACTCGGAGGCGGCGACGGAGATACATGGTTCTGGGGTCGAAGAAACAAAAGTAGCATTCGCGTGTAACTTAACTGAAAAAGCAGGTCGAATTATTCATTTGAGAATCAAATGGGGCAGATTGGGTCAGCGTAAAGTCGCGCCAATAGAGTGCTGACAGCTCTCTTGCGCTACCTACTAGGTCGCTCTCTAGCTGTACTTCATCTTTCTGTCAACGGGCCTGCTTATGTATTACCCACTGTGATATGACGGGCATCCCTGAGCATAGTGGCTAGTATACATATTTACAATAGCAAGACAGAACAAGGCAAGGATGTGTGGGAGGCTAGTGAAGATGGCGATTCGGGATATGGAACGCTGTTTCGGCCAGGACGTGACACGCCAAAAGCAGATCAAGAATCCTGTCAGACTCGTAAACATCTGAAATGGACACATTAAAGCCTCGGTAGCAAATAGCAAATTACAATGAGTCGGATTTAAGGGCTTTAATGGTTGTGTTCGAGTGCCAAAATTTCGTAGACGTCAACTCATCTCGCATTTGCCTTCCTACTTTCTCCAGCAAATGCAAATATTTACTATGTAAAGCAAGCGGTGACAAGACTATGCTCAGATAGGTTACCTTGACAGCATGAGCCCTTGTTCTATAGTTTTCGTGGTATTACATACTGTCTCTACATACGCAGTATACTGTATACCTTCTACGCATACATGTAAGTCGAAGTCCCGAGCCGTTCCTGATCTCCCGAGATCCATGCATTTACACCTAACCTACGCAGTGGAGTCTAGTGTACTGATGTACGCTGGGTAGTAGGCATGGATACCGTTGCCAAGACGTCACGCAGTGCTCGAGTCTGGTGAGTCTGGTAAGATTGATTAGGTGAGCCCCTGCATAAGTAAGTTTCCAGGAGGAAAAGTTCAGAAGCTGAACAGTGCACGCGGAACGGATCCGACGCCCCAGTCCTTTTCTACGGAAATAAGATGGGAATATCATACAAAAGTCCCCTCTTGCTGTCAGACCATCGATCCTTGTTTATAGGGTTTTCATCACTCTATACCTAATACCCTGCTAAAGAGGTTAACGAGAGTAAGGAAATGGCCTATGGGAGGTTATGTAGCTATTGAGAAAAAGCAATAAGTCAAGAATAGGGGTAAGTGGTTGCAATAGACAGCAGACGTTTTCCGAATGGTGTTGTCGGTTCAAGAACTAACATGTTGACAGATATTGCTCAAATCAGGAAACAAGATATTGACGCTGTTCTATAAAAGACAATGAGTGATTCTCATCAAGGCTGTGTCGTTCCATTAAATATACGGGCGTAAGGACCGACAAGATGATGGATGAGCTTGCGTTTGAATGCATGCGACTTGCAGTGATCAATCTCTAAGAGCAAGTACAATTTTTAACCTTTCTATCAATTCGTAGTCTAAGTTAGAGTAGTAAAAACTAGATTCATTAAGGGATGCGCTCATCTGATAACCTCTTTGTAAATGGTAGTCTTGCCATTTATTCAACACGCCGTTGCAAGTCAACGACGCAACATCCGCCAATACGAGAGAAAACACGGATTAGGGCATTATACAAGAAAATATTGCCGGCGCGTTACTATCTCAGAGCCTTTTCTAACACTAGTCAGAAGTATGGTGAGCGTTACTTGCTAAAGAGACTTGGACAGAATTGCACATCTTACCTCATATCTTAATCCCAGTGAAGTAGAAGCTTAACAGTAAAAGGCTAGCGAGTAACACCTCTTCTGGCTCGCATGTTCGATCGAAAGCTGACAGCTTAAGGTATATCAGCAGTCTAGTAGCGACGTATACTGGACGATCGACTTTAATTCCTCCAAGTTTTCTAGGCTACGATATTAGACGGAGATGGAAGTTATGTTGCCAGATCAGCATGAACTGGCGATCGAGAAGAAGTCCTCGAGGGCTAGTCCGGACGGCTAGGCCATCGTTAGGAATTATTTTTGACGGTGATAGATCGTAGAGATGTTCTTAGCACCTAGAGAGGTTGAAAACATAGTTTATACTCTAACACATTTCCTATATATATATATTCATGACCGAGCTGGGATCACGACCTATTGACATTACAGGAACTTATAAATGACCAGCTCAAAATGTCACGTTAGAAGGAGCGACGGTGTAGGTACATCAACATTACTATTTAACTGTACAGCAAGCTATTACGTTCTAATCGAAGATGAACTCGATGAGCACTGATGTGTCTCAGCACACCCGAAGATCACATTTAAGGAATCTGACAGGGTTATGGCAGATGTCAATGAGGCTATCATGATTCAAAAAACAAAAAAAAAGACTCTAAATTAGCTCTAAATATCGATATATCTGTTACACGCGCTGAATGGGCTGAGCACCTTGTGTGATACCCAAATGCGTAGTTCAGTGAGACACCTGGACCGTACTACGCTGAACTGAGATCTATTGAGACTGTCTCGCGTATTCAGAAGTGAAGCTATTCAGCCCTCGCTTATATGAGACATAGTGGAGGACTGCGGAGATTAGGAACGGTAGACCAATCCTCAAGAACAGCCACCAAGCCTAGCAGAAGCAAGGAAGAGAGGTATGGACCTTGGCCGCCATAACAGGTGATTGTATTCTGAATAGAGCCAAGTTATCGGTTCCAAGCCCTCACAGCAGCCCTTGTTGTAATATTCTACCTAGTTTATATGAGTGATCACCAAGACGCCTTGAAGATCAGTTGTGATCCTTTGGACGCAGAACGTGATGTCGAATTTTAGGCGAAAAGTACACAAATTACAGGGCAGAGCGTCCAAGTCTCAGAAGACTTCTGAAAAGCATTGGGTGTTGCTAGGTAAATTCGAAATACTATACCTATTTCTGTAGTGACTATTTACCCTTTCCAACACGTGCCCCTTTATCACCAACTAGTTAGCTACATCAAAGTGCTAGGTACATCCCGTTGGGTTCTCACTAAGATGAGTGTGTGGTTGGGCTGATATCGTACATCTACCCATTGCAAATTGCAAGACATGTTCTTGTACACTCTCTGGAACCTTGGTATATCAGTTACGATCTAGAGGGGAGGTAGGTAGTGTAAGGATCGGTAAAAGGAGTGTTCATTTCAGGAGACGAGTGATTAATCGCACCGTAGAAGAAGTTCCTAACCAAGAACACCACTCCAGAAGTACGTTGCAAAGAAGCCTATACACAAGCCTCAAAATCAATCGATTATTTGCCTTGTCGCTTCTTTCCCTAGAACTCCTCTTTCCCTTAGTTTTAGGCTATATCGTCTCTTCTTCCGCCCAGAGAGACCAAACATGCCGCCGGACCCTCCAGCCTTTTCGTCATCAAGGGCACTAGCATTAGTAGGCAATGTGTTAGCTAGATCGGATCAACTTCCCGTGTCTTCTAGGGTGAAAGACATACCACCCCATAGGCGATTGGACTAAACCGCTCTGCTGTACTTCAATGAGGTCGAATAATATGCCTACTCCTTATTCTCTAGAAGTGATAAAGTGGCTTATCATAATGAGTCAATAAAGTGTTTGGATTCCGTTGCAAGGCATGACAATGAATCTCCTATGGTCTGTATCGATGCTAGCAATTCTCTTCTAAACTCCTATGATATTGAAGTGGCTTTTGAACGTGCGAGTCATCGCAGCTATTTTGTTATCATTATTGCCTTGCATAAGTGCCCAGGACCCCTCCGGCAAGCAGGTAGCACGAGGTCGGGGGTTTGAAATGGCATCCGGCGTGGCACCGTTAGGGTTATGTCTAGGCAAAGATTCTCTTGTGGAGTAGCACTCTTGGAAAAGGGGTGCAAAGCCTCGGGCAAGTCTCTCCAGGATTTGAGAATTAATCTGCATGAGCTAAAAAGACATTCTGAGTTAGCAGGCCATCTTTTACGATCTTTAACATCCACTTGACCATTCTATTCTTTATACCAGCCCTCAACCTATAAAGCTGGATGGATGCGAAAAGATCCATCAACGGTCAAGAGTCAGCGACAATTTCGACAAGCTGCTTCATAATATTCGACCCGAACGAAGATGGGGCACAAGCCGCTGTGAGTGACATGGCGGTCATCAATGCTAGCCGAGTTAGTTATGATGCCATCATTAAGCAATACACGTCATGTCTTTACCTAACCTCCGCATGGATGATATTGACAGCAAACAGGAGAGAAACAACATCGAAAAAGTAAAATGCTCGATTGAGTTCGGTTGTCGTACAAAAGATCTACGCGAGGGTAGTACACCGAAGCGAGGTCGTACAAGTTGTATGTTTTAGGACGAAGGGGTCTCGGCTCTTGATATAGACTGTCTCGGCATTCGAATACCGTACTCGGTTATTCAGCCGTTGCTTAGGTTGAGACATGTTGACAGCTGTCACAACTGCCGAAGGCTGAGGGAGCTATATATATAGACGACTAGAAAGCTACCGCAAGGCCAGACGGACACTTAGCATCCCAAAAGATCGTTGGCATCCGAGTGTATTCTTCAAGTCTTTGCGAAATCCCTTGTTACATCGGCATACTACAGCGCATCTTGTCCTGACCGATTTTAAGTTTATTTACAAACTCTTACGTTGACCGAAGGCCGAGCATATGGTAAATCTTAACCAAAGCTTTATCGATTCCACTCCAAGGGCAGGGTTTCATGGCAGAAATATGTTGGGTCGAGTTATGTCAACACATGATTCTACAATGAAGAACATGTGACGACGGTATATACTTCGGGATAGAGGACAACCATATTGGTACTCGTCGGGGTCGCGTGCGGATATCCATGGAGCACACACGATGTACGCATGGCTTCCATTTTTAAAGGACGAGGTAACAATACTTCACGCTTCGTATAAATCGCTATGGCTAGAATAATCGAGCCGGGGTAAGCAGAAAGGACGTCACAAGCCACCTTAAGGAACGAGAAGTATTTTCACTTCACTGGCCATGGCTACACAGAATTTGTGAACCCATACGAGATTGCCTACGGCCGCAAGACTCGGAGAACGAGCTGCTGACATCGAAAAAGGATAGTTCATGGCGGAAAGTTCTACGGAATAATTTGACTAATGCATTCCAGCTGGCTGGATTTGGGCACGTTATTGGCTCACTCTGGGAAACCAACTACTGCGTACAGGATCCGCGTGGACATGGCGCATCTTATTTGGGACGCGGTGAAGAAAGGGGGTATGTCGAACGATTCTGCGTTCGCAGGGACTGCATACGCATAAGGCCAGCCGGCAGCTTCGGGATTGTTGGCTAGGGGAGAGACCGAGATGGTTGATTCTCAAAACATGCCACCACCGACCGAGCGCCACAAGGCTTGCAGCCTCTTCTTTAACACAAGGAGAAACTAGCAGGATATGCGCAATATCCTATACTCGAGTGATTAGGCCGGCGTTCGTGTTGAGTCGAAACCGCCTCGCTGGTTTCGATATGTGTCATTTCGGGATATAATAGGTCCGCACAACCTTACATACTGACTGTCCAATGCTCCGGCAAATTAAACAATCTTATCGCACATATCCGGGAATACCACTAAATTTATACTGAAGTAGTAATTGGTTGCACTGCCATCAGCCGAAGAGGTATTTGCCGAAAAGGTGGGGAGTTGCGTGGACTGTAATTGGCAATCTAGGGCTTCATACGACCTAGGCCCTTATGAAGTATACAGAAACACCTCTCATTAGATTTGAATGTTACATGGAAACCGGGTATCTGTTAATAGTAAATATGAAGGTAAATCGAATTGTACGCATGGAGTGTTGTTTTATTGTATGCTGTACTCTTAGCGACGCCACTGTTCCAAAGCAGACTTATCAGAACTTTTGTTACCCCCGACTTACAACCAGTCTTCCTAAGTCGATATATTGCCGGTACGCCTCTTTTTTTTATTTTTATTTTTATTTTTTTCTTTGGGTTGGCGGAATGGAGGATAGCTGCGAAACATTGACTACTTGTATGTTGCAAGATTTGGAGTAGATTTTATAGCTTAAATAGGGAAATTTCCCCACCTAGTGATCGACTAAATAGGTAATAAGACGGACAAAAACGAACACAGTGATAATTGCCAGAAACTTGTAATGTGAAGATTTCAGAACAACATGTTTCTGATCATGTCACGTTCCACACGCCTACCTATTATCTGTGCGTCATTTACACCAACTAGGTCCACAAGGTCTCTCGCTTAGTGATTACATCTTTCCGTTGCCATGGTTTGTTGAGTCTCTCTTGTCGGCAGGCTAAGCAAGATATGCAGATGTAGGTAATCCGCTACCGGCATAGTCGTTCCAATTCCTTGTTTAGCACTTGTAGCTGACCGGTCTATTGCAAGTGGCGTGCTAAGAGGAGGCTCAGCTTGTTCCAAGGGAGGAAACCTCCGGATTGTCGTCCGCACTTAGCACACACTTCGTTGCCATCATCAATCACCAGCTGCGTTCGACTCCGCGACGCCCGGCTTGGTGGGAGAATGAGAATGCTGTCAATTGTTGGGGGGTGTCTCACTATAAATCTGACGAGCCAGAGACATGGACATGGGACGGCTCTACCGGGTCGACCCGAACTAATAATAGGGAGTGTCGGACAAAGCAAAGAATCTTGGAAGCGAGCTGCAGGCCGAAGGAGCAACTTGCTGCACATTATTGATGTAGGAGGGCCACTGGGGCCGAGCGTTCCACGCCACGTCAGGGCAGAGCGCTGACTGCTGCGGCGTCTGATTTGAGGGTCGACATGGTAATCTAACCCGATGGCGCGTCGTCCCGCGCTAGCGGCATGTCGTGAACAATGTGGTCGCCAATGTAGCATAGTCGAGTCTATTGAGATGCATCTCCACCGGCGAGACCAGAGCCAGCAAACCGGAAGCAAAGGCGCCTAGGCTGAGCCCTCTACTGCTTACCCGGAATTCTGTCTTCGGCTCCCACCCACTTCCGCGCGTCTACCCCAGGCCCTGTTTCGACAGCCATCTTGGCACATCCAGATCACCTATCTGCATCGAGCGAGGCACGGTATCGTTCGATTTGACGGCTACGTGCATGCGTACTAGCACTGTTGCGAACGACAGTCATCTTGGACTACCTGCTTACGTAGTTTACTGCTCAGTAAGAGATCCTTTTCAGCGCGAGGAAAAGGAGAGGATAAAGCCATCGCCCAGAGTCAGCAACCGTCGGTCTTTGTTGTTGTGCACCGTACTACTACATATGGAGTATAGTAGACTCCCATGCAAATGCTAATTACCCTTCCGCGCTAGCAACTCTTTTTCGGCACGGCTCGGCTAGCGCAACGGTAACTTACTTATTATGTATGCTAACTCGCGATACGGGCTAATTACCTAACCAGCCTTGGGGGCGAGAAGCAGTTCATCAGATGTTGCAGAACTAGACTCGATGCCTAATGTATTATCTCCAAACGGCATCATGGGGGCATGCCTCGCACATGCTGCCTGGCTCATGCGAACGCCATAGCAAGGCATGTGTAATCATCTCATCTTCTGACTGAGCCAAAGCAGGTGAGAGGACCTGTAACAGCAGCCCCCGACGTCATCGCATGCGGCTATGCGCCCGACTGTCAAGGTCGTCTGCATCTCGTGCAGTGGAGGAGCTTGTTAGTTGCATTAATTATTTGTGTATACCCTATCTAGGTTACCTAAGTCGTTTACTCTGGGGTGCCTTGACAAAGACCTGGCCAGGCCGATGATCATTTCTGTTCCTGACTTCTCAGGGAGATGTTCCTGGCATCAATCTATGGATCACAACTGGGATCTTGCATCTTGCTAGTGAAAATCGCAGAGGTTTAGTCTGAACAGAGACAACTCCATCGACGATTAATTTCTTTTTCGAGACAGCAGTTGGCCAGCTGGTTAAGAAAGACAGAAGCTGTTCCATGTGAGAAGAATATTCCCACCCCCTAGACAAATCGTATAGGTAGATCTTATTACTCCAGCATGCAATGATAATATTCATTTAGCTACCTCGTCATGAGGTCTTTGGATGATATATATAAACTTGGAATCATAATAATAACCGATACAGATAATGATAAGTTTCAGGATTTTTTAAGAGTTGTTTTCAAGTCGTTCTCGGTGTTTTTTTGAGGAAAGGGGGGAGGGGTGTGAAATTTTCTTTTGATATGACCTCTAGTGTAGGCAGAGCTGGCCGAGGATTTGGCGACACACCCGTCTCCTTACTAGCGGCGCTGGGATATCCGATCGTAATATCATAGAAATCGAGTCCACCTGGGTGATAGGAAATGAAGCTTCGTGGGCCTGCTGTCACTCATTGGACGCTTGCACATGGACCCGTCGATGGCGACATTTTTTCGATGGCGGCCCTGAAGATGGAAAATAACACTCGTACTTAGATATAAATACCCGGCGTTCCATCCCGCTCAGGATCATGAACCTCATTTCACCACCCAGACAGAGCCACCGGTCCTTCTAGCTTCTAGCTACCAGCTTCTAGCTTATAACTCCGTTTCTTTACACTCTCTCGGCCAAAGAACCAGAGTTTCATTCATTGACCTGGGCAGCCAAAATGCAGCTCTCCGCTCTCTTCACGGCTCTTCTGGCCACCTCCGTCGCTGCTGGTCCCATCGACTTGCTCGACCAGAACTGGTACCCGACCACTAAGTCCACGACCACTGCTAACGGCGGCTACCCGACTGGGTATCCAACTACGAAGTACCCGACTACTACTGGCGGTGGTTACCCAACTTCTAAGCCTTCAACTACTAAATCTTGGACTACTAAAGTTTCGACTACCAAGTCGTCAACTACTAAGGCTTCAACGACTAAGGCTTCGACGACCAAGTCTTCGACCACTAAAGCTTCAACTACCAAGTCCTCGACCACTAAGGCTTCAACTACAAAGTCCCCGACGACAACCCCTTGGCAACCTACCTCTTCTACCACTACCTCGGGCCACCCGACCTCTTCTACGACCACTCCTTGGCAACCTACTTCATCGACTACTAAGTCTTCGACCACGAAAGCTTCAACTACAAAGTCCTCGACGACCACTCCCTGGCAGCCTACCTCCTCTACCACTACCTCCGGCCACCCTACTTCCTCCACTACTACTTCTGGCCACCCAACTTCTTCTACCACGACCACTCCTTGGCAACCTACCTCTTCTACCACTACTTCTGGCCACCCAACAACCTCTTCAACCACTACCCCTTGGCAGCCTACCTCTTCTACCACTAGCTCTGGCCATCCTACTTCTTCAACCACAACTACTCCTTGGCAACCTACCTCGTCCACCACTACTTCTGGACATCCTACTTCTTCAACAACGACTACCCCTTGGCAGCCCACCACTTCTACCACTACTTCTGGCCACCCAACAACCTCTTCCACCACTACTCCCGGCAACCCTACTTCTTCCACTACTACTACTCCTGGCGGTGGTCAAACCACTTCCACCACTACCTCTTCCACACCCTATCCTACGAATTACGTTGCCTGCCCCGCTGGACTCTACAGCGTCCCGCAGTGCTGCTCCACCGATATTCTCGGTGTTGCTGACCTGGACTGCCACAGCCGTAAGTTACTTCTCACATGTCCTCATTGCGTGAGATAATAGGATCTGACATCTCCCGTCATATAGCTTCCGCGGTTCCAAGCGGCCCGTCCGACTTCCAGGCCATCTGCGCCGCCGGTGGCCAGCGAGCCCGCTGCTGTGTCATCCCTGTCGTAAGTGTCATCCCCGATCGCCGAGTCTTTCCCCACTATAGTCACTGACATGTTACTTTACAGCTTGGCCAGGCCGTTCTCTGCATCACACCTATTGGCCTCTAGACGGTGGTGAAGTTATCTAGCCTAGAGACCTGCGACTAGCAGCTGCCAGAAGAGATGGTGGCCGAGAGAGGAAAAGGACTTCACTCATTTCATTCATGCCGTTGACTGATTAGTCGTGCCGAGCGTCTGCGGGAAGAAGTGACCGAGCTGACCTTGTAGATATATCGACAAAATTAGCTGCGTCTCTCCGTCATTCGTTTTTTCTTTTTAAAGTTTATATTTACGTACACGAGATAATTATATAATGTTAAATTATTTGATGGGACACTGAACGCTGTGGTTCCCCTATTCTATTCTCTTCTCCTCTGTCCATGTTAATTCCTGTTCTGCATATAGAACTGACTTACACATGTATGGTAGCTATAAATTTTATAAACTTTTCGATTTTTTCCTATATGTATAGCCATTGACATGCATTGAGGAAGAATTGTTGTCATGTGAATTACTAAGAGTGACAAGGGGGAAACCCAGTATGCTTTTCCATCTACAAATAAGCTTATTTTCATACCCCTGTCTCTGCTACAGAGTGCCGACAAAGCAAGGGTAAATTCATGTTTAATGTTATGCTTGTTCCAGGATCTAGACATAGTCGTAGTCTGTTGCAAAAATTTTCATCTTATACGAGCTACGGGCAGATAAAATTGACCGTTTCCGTCTTATAAATCCATTCATCTCATGGAAGTAAGGGACCTGGGCCTAAAGTCAGCCTCAGCACCGGCTCATCAAAAGCGGCGACTACGCTAAGCCCCAAAGCTAGAACTATCTCGGCACGTACCGTGTGTACCTACTCATGTAGGTATAGTGCATACTGCTCTAGCGAAATTTGGTATGCAATTACCTGGCTCCTCTGGGCTTCCGCGGGCGCTTGTGGTTCGTTTAGGTATATTACCCCCGTACCGTCTCTAGATCCGCGAAACGAAACCCGACGATCTAGATGAAGTTCATTGCAGAGTTGCAATTCGGGTGGAGTTGCTGAGTTGGCCAGTTGATGATTAGAAAGTTGGCAAAGACGGAGTCTGTACAAACAAAAAACGACGTAAATCGTTTGCACCCTACTACTGCAAAAGCCAATCATATCTAAACGAAGTAGGTAAATTTAACTGACTAACCTATCATATTATGATTACAGCATTTTAGTTTATATCTTTGAGTCAATTTTTCTTTTCCCTTCCTATTTATTTGGCTCTTTATTTGGGTTTTGAAGTGGTGAAGTTTAAGCGAGTTGTAGTATGTCTTATTTCGTTGTACCCACTCTGGCAAGGGGTTGATCGATCACGACATATCTATTCTATCTATTATAACCACTTCCTGATCGATCTTTCTTGATTGTTATTATTACCGGTATTTTCGTTGTTGGCTGCCGGTTGCTCTATGACGCGCCTATCTATCGAGTGGGCGGCATTATACTGTTCCACTGCATGAACCCGGCATGTACAGGTACTCCGTATCTATACCTAGCACTGGCAAATCCCCTGCATCAAGATCTCTTACAAGATTCCTATCTGGTGTTCTGGGAGCATCGAAGAAGCGATGTAGGTAGTATCATAGCGTACACTAGATACAGTAACAACTGCAAGGGCGAACACTGGACGGCTGGACTTGCTATTACTCAGGTTTAGGATCTTGCATTGGGGTCATTTTCGAATGACCCATAGTCGCAGACGGTTCATTACTAGGTATTAAGTAGCAACAGTACTGCATCGACGCTCGTAATTCTTTAAGTCTAGCTAGATAGTACCTTTAAAGATGTAAAAGAATTCCAGTTGGCACTAGATATATGATGTACAGCTGTTCAGGCTGTTTCATTGGCCAAGTCAGTACTGGCACGTGTCCTTTAACCCGCCCTTGATGTAGGTGTAAGTATTTGGTCGGTAAGCCTTATCATCAATTCACTAAGCCAACAAGGCATCATGTTAGTGGATAAAGTCAGTATCCCTACTTAAGTACCTATCTACTTCTATAGCCCCCACTAATTATACCTACCTGAAGCTAGCCTGGGAGGTAGCGTCAAAACGGGTGCATGCTGCGTACTTAGTAAAGAACACTTAAACATTGGCTGGCGGTCACGATAGCCCTCGCCTCGCCCCTCAACTCATCATCAACAACAGCTTGCTTTGCTTAGCATCGCCAACCCGAACCCCCTTGTCTCCGGCTGTACCTACAGGGAAACCAGGGCGTACAGACCTCATGTCGCCGTCGGCACAACTGGTTTCTGTCTAATTGATCGAATCGCGAGTTCTTTGTTCTCTGTCGGCGCCGGAACCGGTGAGCCCAGCGTCTTCACCGAGTCCTTTGCGCTCGTCCATTCGCCGTCCGCCCTGTTCTGGCTCTCCACACATGCATTCTGTTGCATCCTGTTGCCGGTGATGCCCTTGCCTGGCTCGGCCGGCTGCAAGTTGGCCCCATCGTGCTCGCTTGCGACGTCATGTCGCTTCGTTGGGCTGGTCGTAGCATGCGCCGTCTTGCTATCGCCATGGCTCGTGGCCCCTGTTGTGGCCATGCGCCCTGGTCGCGTCGCCGAATTGCGCCAGGAGACGGTCGACATGTTCTACCATGGCTTCGACAACTACATGAAGATAGCCTTCCCCGAAGACGAGGTACGCTTCGCTCTGTTGCGCTCCACCTGGCGCCTACATTTAGTTTAGAACCAGACAGCTCATACATGCCTCCCATAGTTGCGACCCGTCTCGTGTATACCCTTGACTCGTGACCCCATTAATCCCAGAAATGTCGAACTTAACGATGTCCTCGGAAACTACTCCTTGACTTTGATCGATAGCCTTTCCACCCTTGCCATTCTCGCCTCCGCTCCGCCCGATAGTAAGAATACCGGTCCAAAGGCCTTGGCCGATTTCCAGCAAGGCGTAGCTGCGCTTGTTGTACAATATGGTGATGGGCGGGCAGGTCCATCTGGCCGTGGAGCCCGGGGCCACGGCTTTGATGTCGACAGTAAAGTCCAAGTATTTGAAACTGTGATTCGAGGTGTTGGAGGTTTGCTGAGTGCACATTTGTTTGCTGTGGGCGAGCTACCCATCACTAATTATGACCCTCAAAGAGCGGGTGTGGACGTCGAAGAACATCCTATTGCCTGGCCTAACTCGTTTAAATATGACGGTCAGCTGTTACGACTTGCGCTCGACTTAGCACAACGCTTACTCCCGGCCTTCTATACTCAGACTGGCATGCCGTATCCTCGGGTTAACTTGCGGCATGGTATACCGTTTTATGTGAATTCGCCGCTACATGAGAACACTAGTCCTCACCCTAGCAAACTCGAGGAATCCTCTGAAATTACGGAGACATGTAGTGCCGGTGCTGGCAGTCTTGTCCTCGAATTCACCGTCCTGAGTCGTCTTACGGGTGATCCTCGATTCGAGCAAGCGGCGAAGCGAGCTTTCTGGGCTGTCTGGTCGCGGAGAAGCAATATTGGTCTAATAGGCGCTGGGGTCGATGCTGAAGAGGGGCATTGGATAGGAGGCTTCTCTGGAATTGGTGCCGGTATTGACAGCTTTTTCGAATACGCACTCAAAACACATATTCTCTTGTCCGGCCATGACCTACCTAACCAAACTATCCCCAATCACATTACTCACGAAAGCTGGCTTGACCCGAATCAGATTTATAGTCCACTTTCCGACAAGGATAACTCACCTGATTCATTTCTAGAAGCCTGGCATCATGCGCATGCTGCAATTAAGCGCCATCTCTATTCCGACATGCATCACCCCCATTACGTCAATGCACATATCTCCACGGGGTCTCCCCAAACTTTTTGGATTGATAGTTTAGGCGCTTATTATTCCGGCCTACTCACACTCGCAGGTGAGTTGGATGAGGCTATCGAAACACATCTTCTCTACACGGCACTGTGGACCCGTTACTCTGCTTTGCCGGAGCGCTGGTCAGTCCGTGATGGACATATTGAAGGCGGACTAGGTTGGTGGCCTGGTCGGCCAGAGTTTATTGAGTCTACGTACCATTTATATCGTGCCACTCGAGATCCCTGGTATCTATACGCCGGTGAGATGACATTGAAAGACATAACTAGGCGATGCTGGACGGAATGTGGCTGGTCGGGTCTTCAAGATGTGCGGACCGGCGAGAAAAGCGATCGAATGGAGAGCTTCTTCCTAGGAGAGACTGCCAAGTATCTATATCTCCTGTTTGATGCAGATCACCCACTCAACAAATTAGACGCGTCCTATGTGTTCACAACCGAAGGTCACCCTTTGATTATCCCACGTAAAACTACCCCACGCCGCCCTAAAACAGTGCGAAGCGAGAGGTCTCTTCAACCTTACTTCGACGAGAGCTTCACCAATACTTGCCCTGTGCCTCCCCCCCTTCCTCACTTGTCCGGCTCGGCTACCGCCGCACGAACGGATCTATACAATGCGGCGACCTTAATTCGACTTCATCAGGTGCCCAACTTCCACAATGTTGTGAAACTTGACTCCCAACCGGGACAAAGTACAGATGAACGAAAACCCTTAATCATCTCAAACCATACACATTTCCCCTGGACTCTTCCCCAATCTATGCTGCCGACCGATGGAATATGCGTAGCATCAAAGCAGCGACACACCAGTTTCATCGAGTTCCCTTCTAATGCTCAACAATCCGTAGGAAGTGCTTTGAACATCGTGTTCGGCAACAACAATTTGATTCGAATGGGGAGCGAAGGTATTGCCATTAATAGTCTCTCAGGCTTAAAAATGGGCATGGTATTAGAGGAACCTCCTATCACATCAGAACGCGGATGGAGAGTATATAGTATAGGCAACTTTCTTCTTGGAAGGGACGAAAAGGTCTTCATTTCCCGCGATGTTCTCTCGGATATTTCAGACCCCCTTTTTCATCGTGTGCGCGACGCGGTACTTGTCGACATCCTGTTGCAGATCGAGATGCCGAATATAATACCGAAGCAAAACTCGACTTCTACAGAATCGCCCCGACCTAAAACAAAACCTATTGTTGAGATGCAGGGATCAGATCTCGGGGCGACAAACCTGTTTAATTCTTTGTTACAACAACTCACGTCGGCTTTGCGCGAGCCGGCGGCCACATTTGGCCCCGAACCCGCACCGAAGATCGACTACAAGTATATAAATATTCCGGCAATTACCCCCGTAGGTGTGGGTGTGGCACCCCTGCCAGACGTTTTGGAGGCTCCAAACCCAAATATAAAGGCACATATAGAGTCGCTTTCGTGGGGGCGGGTCTACTTCGCCGATCAGGCGTGCCAAGGTAAACTACCCGATGCAGCTCCGAAACAGCATCAGATAATCGTTATGCGCCGGGGCGGCTGTTCCTTCTCCGATAAGCTGGCGAACATCCCTTCCTTCGCACCCCACCGCAACGGGTTACAACTTGTCATTGTGGTTTCAGACGACAATGAGTCGCTGAACGAGGGCGAAGAAGATGCCTGGGGCTTCAATTTGATCCGGCCGCTGTTGGATGAGGAGCAGCGGACTCCCGCGGGCATCCCGCGACACCATCCCATCCCCATGCTGATGGTGGGCAACGGGGAAGCGACGTACGAGCTGTTGAAGACGGCGAGAAGTATTGGTATGAGGAGGAGATACCATGTTGAGAGTCAGGGGCTGACGATTAGTAACCTTGTAGTACTTTGACAACATAGCGATGGATATATATACATGTATTGGATAGCAAAATAAAGCATAAGCGGCGTCATTGTGGGTGTTCGTTCTGCTTTTGGAGAGCCTATGGCATGTACTTCCTTTTAGACTTTAGATTAGCATCGCATATGCTTTGGCATAAAAGCCCTTCCATTTCCGACAGTGTTCTCCTGAAATGACGAGTCTTATCCCTTTGATATAGGCTCTTGTCGAGAAAAGGGGACGGGGATAATATCTCGCCTGGCTGGCGAAAACCTCGTGAGTCTGGAGGTTGATAGCGAGCAGAATAAAATCCGTTTAGTTCGCTAGTAGCCCGCTCTGCCTGTGACTAAGATAATCATCATTAGAGTAGGTAATTGGTTATTAGATCTCTTAAACATGAAGAGGCTAGCCGCAACAAGGCAAAACTGCTAGTATTTACTCCTCTCTTAGATGAGGTTTGCCTGCTAGCCTAAGATATATGAGTAGCTTAGGTACTTAGTTTGTACACATTGTGGGTGATTTGGGGGTTTGGTTTGTGCTTTTCCTTCTTCTCGAGGAGTCGGTGATCTCCTGTTTTCGTCATAGAACTTCACGGCCGAGGATGATATGCTCTTGAGGTGCGGGTGATTTACTCTACGATACATCTCATCTGGGCCCTTCATGCGGCTGAAATTATCGGCCTCCTGGCTCTGTAAGACAACGGAGGGAAAGCAGCAAGCGGCTAAACTAACCCGGCACCGGTAATTCCTCATTCAACCTCCTGGCCTACCGCATATATTGGCGATCTCGACTCTCAGCATTGATTTCGAATGCCCTCACGGTGACAAGAGGTAGATAGCCACATACCACATATAGAGATCTACACGGAGCAAAACTATTAGGATTCGGCAATCAACAGACAGCTTCATTGAAGGAACGCTCAGCTACACTTAACTACTTCCTCCTAAGAAAATATCCTCTGTTGCTTGTGCCCTGTCCCTATTGAATATAAAATAATGGTAGATATTCAAGTACGATGAAATTCACAACTCTCACGAGGTTTTAGAGAAGCACGTTATCAAGTTATTTGAATATGGGTAGTAAGCGAGTATCGTCATGTTGATTATGCCACCAGAGAATAACTAGTGCGATCAATTTACAATATCCACGGCAAGAGATATAAAATAGATCCTCGCGACATTGCTCGACAACTGCAATTACCTTTTCCCACGCCAGCTTGAAAGACCTGGTCGATAAATCCGCCCGTTCGTAAAAACTCCGAACGCAAAACCTGCTCCCTAGAATAATAAGACGCCGTTTTCCCTTTATCATCGTATGTGCGTCGTTCATTCATAAACAAAAGATTAGCTCAGTCATATCACCGAGCTATCACAAGGCTGAAACTAGTCCACGCTTGCTAACCAAAGCAACCGCATCCATTACCTGCATTTCCATTAAGTTCTCTCCTTTGCCTCTCCTACTCCTCACCCCAACCATCTTCTTCTACGTGTTGTTTGCTGCGTTTCCCGCGACTACTGAATAACCGGCGGAGGCCACTGACTTTCTTTTGAGCTTCCACAAAGTCCTCTTCGTCATTGTCATCCTCAAGCCCTTGCCCATGACTCATTCGCTTCACGAGGCTGGATTTCACCGCAAGTTCTGGTTCTGGCGACCCCTCCCCTTGGTAATCATACCACAGTCTCGGGACTAGCAGCCTGTATGGGACCGTAATGCCTGCCGGATCCTTGGGATTGACCTCGACGTTGAGACAAACTTCTAGACCACCTTCGGCGTTGACTTCGTAATGCTCTGGGCCGTGTTTCTGAAGCTTCTTAATGCTAAGACCCGTAGGCGTGCGGTGGAAGGGTCGAATTAGAGTAGCACCATCATCAGAGCCGCTGGTGTAAATTTGTTGGGTTTGTATTGTGTTCTGTATGGGTTGCGTAAATGCACGACGTGGTGAGCGTGTGGTAAATTGCGCCTCATCACCGATCTCATATTCATTACCGGCCCCGCCACGAAGCCCTATATCGTTTCTGTCAGCGCGAGCGGAGCGGAGCGGAGCAGGTGCTGCGAAGACATCCTCATCGTCTTCACCCCAAGAGCCGTTGATGCCGCCGTCGTCAGGCCGAGCCTTGCTGCTATTTCGACGAATGAGCTTGCGAGGGTTTCTACTGAGGGAGAAAGTGCGCATTAGGCCGTTAGATTCCGGGCGTCCCACATCATCAGAACTCGAAGCTCTGCGCGAAAAAGAACGTAGGAATCCTCCGGAAATGGGTGGGCGTGAACGATCAGTCGGGTCTTTAGGCACGTCAGGGCGGAGCGTTGGACCACGATCCTTAGACAAAGAAAGCCGGCGAAATAGTCCGCCCCGACTACCTGGAGGAGTAACCTCGGGTGTGTACTCAAACTCGTCCGGTGGTGGTGTTGGGGGCGGTGTGTGTCCTGGTCTGTATTCCCTGATGGAACACCAATTCCGATGAGGTAGCAGATGTTTGTTGTTACGTGGCTTGCCATCGACTCCGTGAGCGAATAGTGGCATCATATTTTCGTCAGTCTCCTTGTCGAAGTGATGTACCTTATTACGCTTATTCAATACGTCTGCCATGAGGTCTGGAGGTGGCGTATTAGCTATTGCGGAAGAAACAATATTAAGCATGTAGCGAAAATCCTCGTGCTTCGGGATGCGAAGCTTAGGATTCGAGTAAAACTGGCCCACTGCAGCGAGATGCACATCGCCACTAAGGATCGTCACACGGATAGACTTGTCTACCGCTAGATCCTGGAGATCTTCAATAACGACTTTCCGCTCATCCTTGTGACTTTTAGCTGTCCAATGGTCGTCTAAATCGTCAAGAACTTCAACGCCTCCATCGAAACTATTGATCAAATTGCCCAGCAGGCCAAATTTACCAAGAGCTTTAATGGGATCCATAAGTCTTGAGGTCAAACTACGTATAGGGATCAGCTCTGTTTTTATCTTCAATGGTCGATGACACTTACACGTTTTCCAACCAAACAAGCCGTGGATATGCAATCGGAACTCCTAATAATACTAGCAGGTGCTGAGTTCTGCCCTTTTCAATGTTGTAACAGCGATCCATCAACTTCATCCAAGTCTTTGGGTGCAAGACTTCTTCCTTTGTTCGCTCTGTCCGAGTATCAACAGCGAGAAGTGCAACCCTCGCTCCTAGAGATACAAACAAACTGCGACTCAGCTGATTGATGTAGGGGCCGGGCTTTACGCCCAAACACCAACTTGGTTCTGATTCTTCGGTTTCATTGGGCACACTCTGATGTTGGAACAACAAGTAGTACTTGAATGCAACATTGCCTAGTCCTGAGAAGACCGGCGATTTCATGAAATGATGAGGATAGGAACCAAACCCATCGATAATATCGTGGTCATCATACATATTGACCATAGGGATTTGGGAGTTGGCTAAACCGAAAAGGCCCTGCGAGAACCACATCATGTATCTTTCGAGATAGAACGCTTCCAACTCATCTTGCATCGCTGCCGTGAAAGGCGCGTTACTTTTATGAAGTGGATTCTTGAGCGCGATCCACTCACGGAAAAGTTTGGTCTTGTGGGTGACAGCGTCATTGTAGAGTTGATCTCCGCCACCGATCATGACATGGAATGGTCGTGTTTGATGGTCATTCAAGACGTCACGCCACATAGGATCTGGGCCGCTGAAATCATCTGGATTCACACTCTGGCTGAAACCATTGCAGCTATGAAACATAATGTTCATCGACTCTCCACGAGCTGGTACCCAAAAACCAGTAGCGGGTCCACGGTTGATGCGGTATGCTATCCGCTGTTGTTTGTCACGTAGTTCAACCTTAAT
Source organism: Xylaria sp. FL1777 (assembly GCA_022578965.1). Taxonomy (NCBI): domain Eukaryota; kingdom Fungi; phylum Ascomycota; class Sordariomycetes; order Xylariales; family Xylariaceae; genus Xylaria; species Xylaria sp. FL1777. The sequence continues at coordinate 207,126 of MU400543.1, read as the reverse complement.
GCTGAATCTCCAAAATGTATGGCCACGTTCCGCATGGAGGCGGACTCCATGGACATCTTTATATTTCCCGAGCTTCTCTCCATCCACCTCAATGCGTCTCTTACGATTAGGAAAAGAGCCAGGCGGATCATGAGCATCGGCATCATCCTCGGGTAAGCTCCTGATCAGTTCAAATAGGCCATCATCTGGTTCCACCAACGATAAATCTTTGGCCTCCTCAAGCTGATCAACTGGTCGGACGTATAGTGTTTCTCCACAGTGGCCCACTTTCGGGATACCGACGATTGGATCAACATACTCGGGTAAAAGTGGCTGTTCGCCTTGAAGCTCAGCTGGAGGAGGCGGGAGGAGTTCGATTGGTTGCACGAATAGTCGAAGAATAGGCACGGTGTCGTAAGAAGAGTCCGAATCCTGGGTGACTATCATGACGGAGCCTCGCCAAATTTCCTTCTCTACCGGAACATTATCGCTACTCATTCCCTCTAGTAGTTCCTCAACATGAATACCACAGTAGCGTAATAACGGGCCGCACCTAAGGTAAAGCGGGGGGTTAAAAGCTGTACGGGTTTCATCATCATCCTTTCCAGCATCAAACGCTCTTTTAGGTAGCTGCGTGGAAAAACTAGTTCGGCGTTTACTATCAGCCTCCCACCATGGTGTGTTCTTATCCAGCGGTTGAACGATGTCTTGTGCCAAATCTAGCAAGGGCCCAGACAATAATCCTGCCGTGCCTTGTTTCCACTCCTCCAGGTATTCTGGGGCTCGATACATGCCCTGCCCAGGCTTTAGCCCCTCATGATGTATGTAGTCTCTTAAATGGTGTCGCTGATGGGCAGTATCTGACATATTGTCGTTGAGTATTTCGGATTCATGTCCACCATCTTGAAATTTGACAGATTTCGTACCTCTCTCGCTAGGTTGGCTACCTTGATATGCTTTAGCAGGTGCGAGAATCTGGTGATTCTGGTTGAGCAGACTTGCCCGACTAAGTTCACCAGAAGTGGCGAGCTCGTCTCGACGTTTCAGAGATTCGTCGAAAGTATTTTGCGGCATGAACCGTCCACTTGATATCGGTATATTTTGAGCTGTATTTATTGAGGAAGGCCGCCGATCTGCTCCCATCGAGTTGGAACGCCTAAAGCCGATCGCAGCCGCTAGCCCTCTAATTCGACTCGGAGGTTCAACGTACTCGTCTTCCATAAAAGTTTTACCCCTGGCTGGTGGCCGCGGGGAATACTCTATAGGGTGTGACATGTTTCGTGTCATCCCACCTTCGGAGGGCGTCGCCAAATGATTTGCGTCGTAGTAAGAAGACCGGGCCCCTGCATGGTTGTCCCCATCAACAGCGTTGTTAAGTCTATTGTATGTAGCAGATCTCTCTGCAAATCTTTCCTCCGCCTCCCTGTGCACGTTGTACCAAGGATCACCGGGGGGGTTTTTCTTCAGTTTGTTACTACCGCTTCTCACTGGAACAAAATCCCCACTAGGCGTTGTAATTTGCGTAACATGGGGCGAGTCCTCATTCACCTCTTGTGGAAGACCACGTGCTTGTGTGGCCGCTCTTTCACGAAAACTCAAGTTACGCTGAGGCGTGCCGTTGATCGTCGTCGATACACTACGATTCTTGGGCACTGGGATTTGGGATCTTGGCGACTGTGTTGAAAGTCCATGGTGCCGGGCTCCTTCCGGCCTATCTTGGGACAATGTACCGTACCTAGTAGCGGCTGGTGGGATAGCTTGAGCGGAATCTGTTGTGACTGTATGATAGCTCTGCTCGCCGCCTCCTGATGGGACTTTATTCCCGAACTGCGCTTGCTGGCTGGTTTGGCGCTCGGGAATTGGCAGATCATGATCCACGGCCCTTGCAGACTTGCTAACCTGTGCAGCCCTCTCCCTTGCGCGCCTCTCCGCAGCTTCTACACGGGCTCGCTTCTCTTCTTTCGTAATGCTGTCGAGCGTCAGCTCTAACTTTTGTAGAGGTGAGCGATCGGCAGCCCACATTTTCTGCTGCGTTTCTTGGCCTAAAGATTCTCGTCGCCTCGTCGAAGCAGGGTCTCTTCTATCGGGCCGATATCCGTTTGGTGGTCGCCGAATCGAGCCCGACCTGACCAATTCTCTTTCTAGATGTTCAGGGGATACCACGCCATCGCTGAAATTCTGGTAGGCCCGGTCAAGCGCAGGCTGTCTCGACTGTCTCTCGGCGGGAGGAGTAGCATCTTTGTAGAACGTCTCCGGCTCCATATCAGCAACGTTAGCCTGCGGTCCTAGTCTATGGGATAGACGTGGCAGACCAGGTTGACCAGCAGAGTTGTCAGTATACGAGGAGCCACTGTTTCCATATAAGTGTTTATAGCTCATCGGAGGCGCCTTTGGTACGTCAGGAGCGGCCGGTGGGAGCGAGGCGTATGCAGATTCGTAAATGTTGTCGTCTTGATCTCGACTCGTCCGTCTTCGACGGTTTTCTAGAAGCTCCTGAGGCTGCTGGTCGTGTGTATACGACAGTGACGGTGGGCGAGGAGTTAGGCCGCTCCCAGGCGCATTTGATGCAGTCGGTGAAGCAAGCGGCGTGTAGGTTGAATCGGTAGGAGCATCGGTAATAGTAGTCTGCTCAGAGGCACGATTGGAGTTGTAGCGCGGCTGGGGCAAGCTGGAAGGGTCCAATGATTGTCTGTGATCTGTCTGGTCAGAACTCACTGAAAACCGGCGAGCTTGAGGAGGCGGCAGCTGGCCCCAGTAGGGAGTGGGCATCTTGGCCGCAGGGGATGACGCCCTCCCGGCGGTTAGGCTGTAAACGAGGCTGGGTCAGACTTTAGTCCTTCGTGCCTTAGGCGCTCGAGGAAATGCAGGCTTCGGCCAGAAATAGACTAATGGCACGCATACTTATGCGATGTGACCATGGCTAATTTGGTATAGGTATGCTGTAGGTGATTAATAGCTGGAGGAGAAGATGAACCGGAAGGCAAGAAGGGAAAAAAAACATGAAGCCCGAAAAAACGGTGGCAGGGTGTAGAATAATTGGTTGGTCATAGATCGGGGGGTGATAAGCATCCAGGATAATTAGCTAGAGAGCTTCAAGCTTCTGTCCCGCGCGCCAGCCGTTGGGGGCTGGGATACCGGGGATGCTGGTCTTGGCGGCCGATGGGATTCGCGCAAGGGTGCCACCTTGTGTGCCGGCTTCAGTTCGCTCCTGTTTGCAGCAGCGCGTAATGAATGCACAGAACTACGCATCGTATCTCGTGTACATAACCTCTCAAAGCCCGGGCATGGGGCGAGAGTCGGGAAGCGCAGAAAAGTCCATAACGCGATCCGAGCCGAACATACAGAATGTGTCCGGTAGACCAATTAGCATTGAGCTAGCCGTGACTGACGATCAATGACGGACAGCTAGACTGCCTCGAGAAGTAGCGGTCAAATCTTTCGCGAGCAGCATCGTCATTGTGTCCCCTCGAGACAGTTCGTCATAACGGGTGCATATTCGAGATAAATACCATCTCGGGAATACTGTTCGCCAGGCGACTTTAATGACCACAATACAACATGCTGTACGCAGTCGCTCTTCAAGACTCGGGTACCTGGCTGTTTGGTCATGTCTCTGGTTATACTGATTGGAGGTGGCTGGGAGCTACATCGTAGTAAAATGGCTAAGGACACCGACGCCAACAACCATACATAAAATTGCGTAGTTATGGAGAACAAATATCCATCAAAGCTTCCATTAAATTTACCTGCATTGTAAGGATAAGTTTAGGCACCTCAAAAACCAGATACCTACTACTAAACTATCCCTTTGATAAGCATATTTTTAGTCTTATATGTACCTAGGTAGGTTAGGTAGGTTAGATCGTCCGTAATGTACCTAGGTAGTTTATTGGCCCCAACAAATCTTGGTACGGTAGGTACTACTATATAAGTCAATGGTTGTTGGACATTTCCGTTTGCGCCTCCGTGTGGAATAATCAGATATAATTCTAGTGACGTATATAGATATTCCAACCTCATACATTTGATCAATGATCTTTTTCCCCTAATCTTTTGCTATGCCAACTGTAGGTAGAAAGAAGAGCATGCACTACAGGTTAGCACCTGGGTACTTTTAGCCTGGCACATCTTAAATCTTCAAACAGAATCTACAGTAGATAGACAAATGAAGTTCCATATAGCATTTCGTACGATTATGCCACTTTCAGTATTATGAGTTGGTTTCAATACGATGTATCTTGTTTCTATGAGTAAGTAGTACATATTGCTACATACATATATAAGGACTAAAAACTCGAGATAAACAAAAGACTTACGAGCTGCAAAAGATGTTATAGAACAAAAAAATCGTGAAAACCGTCAATCGTCGTACGAGAAGGAAGGAAACCTGCGCGAGGCGCTGTAGGGCATGCGGCGAACCTGGTCATAATGCGCGAACTTGTCAAAATGAGGTAGAAACGTCTAGTGAATCAGATTCTGAATAGTTTGAATTGATTGTACGAAGAGTTGTTGAGTTATTTCTAAATGTGCGTACGAAGGTCGTAAAAGGTGGTCCATTCAATCGGGTGGCCAAGTCAATTGGGGGATGCATTAACTAGCTAAATATTATCCCGATACATTTTAGCCAAGTAGTGAAGAATAACTACTAAGGCCTTGCAAATCTGAAAGGACTTTGCAGTTTGAGCAGCGAAATCTTTTACTCCCTGGTCAGTTTCTTTTTGTCCTTTTTGCATAGCTATCTCTGTAGCTACACCTGGATATGTGTTTATAGTATTGGCTAGCAAGCCCACGATACTATTATATGCTTCATAATTTCTTGCAATAGAAGCATTCGGGTTTGAGGACACTTGTTCCCTATTGTCTACCCACTGAGACCAAGCCTGGCTGTTTTTGTTGTATTCCAGCAGCTGAGCTATTAATCGAGCTCGATCTTGATTCAATCTAGCCACGTATGTTGTAACTTCCAGGTCTAAAGATCTGCCTAACTCTTCTTTAAGAGTTAAGTGTAGGTTCCGTAAACAGGTTGCGATACTGTGACGGCGTATTCGTAATAGACCCTTTTGAAAAATCTCTCGATCATCGGTTGCGTCTTTTTGTCGTTCCTTATCAAGATCCCCGCTCAGAACTCCAAAGTTAGTGACAGAACGCATGCTCAATCGACGCTTGTCCAGAGTGGCATCAGCATATGCCATAAATCCTGCTGGTGCTGCTGCAGAGGAAGTAATCATTTCAGCACAGTATTCTATCCGCAACATGTCTTCGTTGGGCTCTTCCGACAATTTTAGGCTTGCTTCTTCTGCTTTAGCCAAGATATGTTTTGCGAACAACAGAACATATATGCCGCAGCCGGATGTTGTCTTTTGTTGAGGGCAAGCTATGACGCGGGTTTTGGTGATACTATATTCTAGCGATGCAGATGACATTTCTGCAGGATCCAGAACCCTAGGCTTAGAAGGCTTATTGAGAATGTTTATAAAGTTTTTAGCCCTTTTGATATATGCTTCGTAGATTGGCTTGGAACTTGTATCATCTCTTAAAGAGTCCCAAATATCAAGTATCTGAGAATCTCGATTCCAGCAAAGCAATATCCAGTGGTTATTGTTGACGAAGCAAGGGAACAAATAGGTCTTAAAGATAGAAGAGATGAACCTTGAACCAAACCGAGAATTCCAAGAAATAGATTTATCATCTTGTAGGCTATTAACCACAAGACAAGTTTTGGTTGTTTGACGATTTAAGACCGACCTAATAGCATCGTCGCTAAGCCAAGTGTCGGGTTTGAAACATTGAGCTTGATTATGTATACGCTGAAGGTCGGAACGAAGATCGGTTCCGGTAGCTGTATGAGGCTTAAGCTGTTTATTTTTGTGAACCTCGTTGGTTTTTGACTGCTGGCATACATTAGAGTCCCTGCAGAGATCGGAATCAGAGGCTTTACGCTTGCGTGAGCTGGAGGCCTGATTTATGATATGGTTGTGTGAATGGGATCGTAAGCTTGATGGACTTAGTGTTAGCACCGGAGATCCAGGACTTAACGTTGGGGATCCTTGTAATGCAGTATTGGATGGATGATGACTTGATGGAGATAATAATGTCGGAGCTAGTTCTAAAGGAGAAGAACCCGATTGTGTTGAGTTTTGTCGAGGTATTGTCGCTGGAGGTTGGTTGCGCAAAGGGGTACTCGATATGGCAACGCTTGATGACAGAGAGCTCATATTTCTCGCCTTTAGCCGAGGCGAGTCGGGCGGAAGGTAATCAGAAGGAGCGTTAATATCATTAACCATTGGCTCAGTGTCAATTTCCACATCTGACTCATATTCTTCAAAACCAGGCCCATCTATGACATCTTTTGGCTCCTCTGAATCAGAAGAATCCAGCGGCATATTTTCAGTACTGATAGGCTGATAGCAGATAAACAGCAGACGCAATAATGGTGGTTTCTCTCTGAGTGGCCAGATAGTAACTAAAGTGGGGATAAAGAAGGAAGGAGCTACCAGACTGCCAAGGAAGGAAGGAAGGGCTACTCACACAGCTGACTCATCCACCCCTCCAGCCACCGATTCTGTTCACTCAGCCACTCTCACCTGCCACAGTACCTAACGCAGGTACCTTATGTATAAGAGGTCATATATTGGGCCAAGATCACATTTGCTTACTACCACTTAGTAGCCTCGGTACATCTATTCGGTATTTATGTGTGTACCGGCATATATAGTGTTGTGCAATTTGATATGAGCCTAGATTCGTTCAAGTTGGGTTATATACATAAACCTGTTGTTACTTTTTGAGATCCAACACGTACTTAGGTAGCGCAATGAGACTTCATGTTTCTCTTGGCAAACAGCAAAAGTATCTATCTAGGTACCTGCCTACCTACTTGGGTAGGTACATTATTATTAAGTATCATAGTCATTCATCGCAAATACATACTTACCTACCTACCTATTTACTTACTTTGTCATAATGTATGCAATCGTGCATTACATATGTAGCCTTACGTGTAGTCAACAATTCTGCATGTAGTAAGATGGGTAGACCCGGGTAGGTACAATAAAGACTTACACAAAGGTACGAAGTAGGTAGGCTAACAGATTTCATATGCTCCACTTTTCTTGTCTCGGAACACTTGGCCTGAGTCCAAACGTCCCGAGTCCGACGTTGAGCTGCCTACTAGTTACGTACTCCCGCCTCCCTCTACCTAATTTAGAAAGTTCCTATTAATTCAAACATCAACGCCTCCCTCCTGATATAGCGGCCGTCATCTACCTGTATTCATCATCGTCGTCGAGTCCCTTCAACGAAAGCCTCGCGCCCATTCATCTTTTTTCTTGTTTATTGCTCCAGTTTGCTCTCTCGTGCATAGCGTGAATGAATGGTTTCATAGATTTCTTCTAATTACCTTCCCGGAAAGGGATCAATCGTTCATCGATTGCATGGTCGCCGTGGTTGTTCATTTCTTTGTTTGTGTCTTATCGTACCCAGCGGTCTCGTGTCCGTCGCTTACTCGTTCGCTGGTATTTGTTTGACAGACGCCGTCCACCGACCAGCCTGAAATGAAGTTCGCCCCCATCCTCGGCCTCGTCGTAGGCAGCCTGGCTGGACTAGGCACATCGTCCCTGCACCACCGTGACTTCGATTCCAACGACTACTACGTCCTCCACCTCGATCGCAGCACAAATCCCGATCACGTCGCCTCGCGTCTAGGATTAAGAAACGAGGGCCAGCTGGGCGAACTGGCAGATCATTTCATATTCCGCGCACCCAGAGCAGACCACGATGTTGTTCGCAGGGAAGTTCAGGAGCGGAGGAGGAGACGGTCCTTAGGCGACAGCGATATCCTTGACGCTGTCAGGTTCTCTCAGAAGCAAACGCTACACGCGCCCATGCAGAAAAGGGTCATACCGCCACCTCCGCGCGGCTTCTTCCCGCGTCAAAAACGAGCTGATGCCGCAAATACTGAGGCTCTACAAAAACAAAAGTCGGTCATGGAAACTTTGGGTATCAGCGATCCCATCTTCGATGAACAATGGCATCTTTTCAATACTATCCAGCTTGGTCATGATGTCAATGTCACCGGCGTGTGGCTTTCGGGGGTCACGGGCAAGAACGCAACTGTTGCTATGGTCGATGATGGGCTGGATATGTATAGCAATGATTTGAAACCAAACTACTACGCATTCGGTAGCTGGGATTTCAACGACAACCGAGCAGAGCCACGGCCAACTTTAAGCGACGATAAGCACGGCACGCGATGTGCTGGAGAGGTATCGGCAGCAAAAAATGATGTTTGTGGTGTGGGTGTGGCGTATGACTCTAAAATCGCCGGTATTCGCATTCTCAGCAAGCAGATCAGTGATGCTGACGAGGCTGCTGCCATGAACTACGATTACCAACACAACCAGATTTATTCCTGCTCTTGGGGTCCTCCTGATGATGGAAGATCTATGGATGCCCCTGGCATTCTCATCAAGAGAGCTATGCTGAATGGCGTTCAGAAAGGTCGCAATGGGCTTGGGTCTGTGTATGTCTTTGCCAGTGGGAACGGCGCCCAGAGTGATGACAATTGCAACTTCGATGGCTACACCAATAGTATTTACAGTATTACCGTCGGCGCTGTCGACCGACAAGGGCTGCACCCTTATTACTCAGAGAAATGCTCTGCCCAGCTTGTGGTAACCTACAGCAGCGGCAGTAATGATGCAATTGTAAGCTAATTCCAAGCGAGAAGAAAACTTGAGGTCTAACCATTTTGCAGCATACCACGGATGTTGGAGAAAATCAATGCTATAACGGCCATGGAGGCACATCTGCCGCCGCGCCTTTGGCTGCTGGGATTTTCGCTCTAGCGTTAGAGGTCCGTCCAGATTTGTCATGGAGAGATATGCAATATATCGCTTTGGAGAGTGCCGTTCCAATCGATCTCGAGACCGGCGAGTGGCAGTCAACTACTATGGGCAAGCAGTACAGCCACACCTTTGGATACGGCAAGATCGACAGCTATGCCCTTGTTGAAACTGCAAAAACTTGGAAAAACGTCAAGCCTCAGGCTTGGTTTTACTCCCCATGGCTCCACATCAAAAAGGAGATACCGCAAGGCGACCAAGGCTTATCCGTAAGTTTTGAAATTACGAAGAACATGCTCCAAGAAGCCAATCTAGAGCGACTAGAGCACGTAACCATCACCATGAATGTAGAGCATACTCAACGCGGTGATCTGAGTGTCGACCTAATCAGTCCTGATAATGTCACCAGTCACATTTCAGCGACTCGGAAGCTAGACAAGAGCGATCTGGGTTATGATGACTGGACATTCATGAGCGTGGCGCATTGGCAAGTATTTTGTACGTCCTCATTCAAACGAAGCTAATAATCTGCAGGGGAGAATCAGGTGTTGGCACTTGGACCATTGTTATTCGTGATACACAAGTCAATGATCATAAGGGCACCTTTATTGATTGGCATCTCAAACTATGGGGCGAAAGTATCGACGCTTCGAAGGCTACACTACTCCCTATGCCAACAGATGAGGATGATGTGGACCACGATGTGACAACTACTGCTACGCCCACAGTGGTCACAACAAGTTTGCCTCCTCACCCGGACGCCACTAACACTGCTGTAGCGACATCCTTACCTGATGACCACCCGGAAAGACCCGTGAAACCTAGTAAAACAGATAGCGGCAGCGAGTCGTCGGTGACCAGCACGCAATCTGCAGCTGCCGAAACTACCACAAATAGCTCCTGGTTACCATCCTTCTTACCAACATTTGGCGTTTCGTCCAGAACGCAAGCATGGATATATGGTGCTCTTGGTCTGATCATTACGTTCTGCATAGGACTTGGCGTCTGGTTATGGTTGGTGCGCCGCAAACGCCTCCGGAACGACCCTCGAGATAACTATGAATTCGAGCCCCTGAATGCAGATGAGTCAGCAGGTCTGAACAGTGGCCACGAGAAGGGCGCCAGGCGGCGGGGAGGTGAACTTTATGACGCTTTTGCTGGCGGAAGCGACGATGAAGAACTCGACGACCGGGACCATGGCAGTTTAGTAAGCGGAGACTCCGACGATGAGGGAGACGCAGAAAGGCCCGGGGAACAACAGGGCTCAAGGCTGCTTGGTAGTCGGACATAGGTCCAGGAAATATGACAGGTAATTGCTTCAAGCCCCTACCCCGCTCCTTTAGCTTTATAGTGAAGCCGGGTCTCGAATAGCATGATTTCTGCTTCAAACACAACGCATGCATGGGGTCTACTATTGTCCTATAGAAATGGAGTGCACTTTCAATAATCTGTACATAATGAATTTATTGGGAAACATGGTACATGCCACTGCTACATAGGTTTGGCGTTCGCATGTTTCATCCATCTTTAATTTGTGCTTATTTGAATTGCACCGACCTCTGCTGTGTTGTGGTCGAATATGAATAACGCGCAAGGGATCCTGACCCAGCTACGGTGCCCGTATGTTTGATGAGCTACGCCATTTACATAGCTTTGCACACACACCATGACCGCGACAGTTACTTTGTAGTCATTCCTTGAAGGTTATCTTCGCGCAGCTAGACGCATTATGTACATGGATAAATAGCGAGAGAGAAAAGTATAGAAGGTATGTTCAACACAAGGGGATGTCTAGACATCCGAGAGAATAAAATAGTCTAAAACTGGACAGTCCAACGACCATCTACAAATCTCGATTCCAAGTTGTTATACGCCGGAACGATGAAATTCCAGGTGGCCCAGGTATCTGGAGACCGCGTGCCCCGCCTGACATCGCGACGCTGCCGTCGCAAGTCTTCGGCCGTCCTCGTGATCTCACGGAGCCAAGGCGACGGGACCGCGACGTTGGACGTAGCCAGATGATGGATTATGTTGTCTACCAGGTTGAGGAAGTCTTCATGGTTGAAGTCTTCTATATACCCCTCGTCGTCCCGCGTCAGCGGATTAAAGAGCTCGCTCGGGCCTACGTCGATGGCTTTTTTCAGCCTCCCGGGAACGGTAATCGACTTGGGCTGGAGATTTTTCGCCTTTGCCTCAATGCTGGGGATGAAGTTGAGGGGGCGGTCGGCGAACCTTTCGAGATTTTTGACTGTGGCGGGTCGAAGCGGCATTGCGGCCGCCATGAGCAAGCCTAGGTAGGAGGACAACTTCTTGTCAGCATGCGTGGCACTAATAAAGGGGGAAGGGGGAAGCTGAAGCAGACGCTAGGAGCCCGGGACGTACCAATGGCGTGGTAAATCCATGCAACATCGTCTGCAGACTGTGGTGGCAACCTGCTGAGATAGTGCTGTTGGCCACGATCCCAACGTATCTGCATAATGAAGTTCAAGGCGATCCGTCCACATTCTATCTCATCCTTCCGAGCGAAGCCACTGCGGAAAAGAATTATGCTTTGCCTCTGTTTAACACGTGCCCACTACCACATGTGTTGCCGATCAGTTAGCAAGACGTCTTCAACCAATACAGCCCAGGGGCTCCGGGGTGAACTAATATTAGACGCACCGCTGTCGAACGCCAGGTTTCTATGTCCTCAAAATACCAGGAACCGCGTAGCGCCAACCACTCCGCCTGCCGCTCATTCCAGGCCGCAACCATTTCCCCCTCACCAGGATGCAACTGGGCTGGCAATGGGTCGGCGATCACAGTTGGATTAAACGTCTGCCAGTAGTTGCTGCCGCAATATATCGTTTGATTATTGAATACCTCGTTGAAGTGGAAGCCGTTGTCGCTCTTCCTGAGGATCGTCGCGTCGTCCCAGAATGCCGATGACAACAGCCTCGAGGCGTGCAACGCCGGCACTCGTGCAGTGTGTATCCAAACCCCGTGTTGAAATTGCGGGTGGGTTGTGATTTTAAATTCACCTTCTGCCATAGGTTCGGGCCAATTTACCAACTAAAATGTTTAGAGTTACTCGTTCCCGTCTCGTAGTGCTACGAAGATCTGAACTACGACATAGAAGAAAAAAAGAAGAAAAGGAAACATAAAAAATAGAGAGAGAGAAAAGGAAAGAAGATAAGGGCTGCAAGAATAACTTACAAAAGATCCGATTGGTATGTCATTGCAGTTAAGGGCTATCTAGAGATTAGCAACAATGTATCGTGATAAGTTGTCAATTTGAATAGTATGCCGCGCTTAAAACGAAGCGACGAAATCGAATAAGCTTCCAAGAAGAGGAGGAGATGTGAGAGACTCACGACCAATGTAGAACTGGCCACCAAAGATTCGCTGTTCAGCAGCATAGCCTAATTCATTCAGACCATCGAAGTCCACATACTACCTCCGATGAAATAAATAGCGTCAATATTAACGTTGATACCTCTTGGGAGGGGGGTTCTAGAGCGATTCGAGAAGCGGTACTCAACTCACGCATTCTGAAGGGTTCAGGGCGGCTTGCCAATTTATGGACGGCAGATCACTCGGCCAAGTTAGATCGAGCTTTCGGAACATATGGAGAGAGTGGAACATTTCATGTATGATCTATGATGGGTTTAGTAATTGAGTGGTCCTTTCGAGATTGAACACAAGATAGAAAGGGGGGGGTGAACGTACTGTCGCTGTAAGATTAAGGTGTAGCAGGCAACGCTCTGCTATTGTTATCTCATTACTCATGAGGCTTTTTAGAGGATTGACATCCAATGCGATCAATCCCCGCAGATTGTGTATAGTGACACCCCAGGTACTATTGCTCTCGTCGAATCTTTCTATAAAGGTAAAGACTTGACCCTTCATTAGAGTCTCCAACCTTGTGGTCCACTCCGCCGATGTGAGTGTGTCGACATAGTCAAGGGCACATGGCTTCTGTGCAGCAACACAGATGGCCCGGTGGAGTTGACGTGTGAGAAGTACATTGGCCCGCGGGAAGGGTTTCGGGTCGTTAGATACGTCTTCCCAATCAGCCATCAAGCCGTACAGTATAGTTTCAATCCTAGAGGTCTTTGGTCAGCCAGCTTTGCTTGAGTCGTACCCTGGATATAGCGACCAACATTTCGTGTTTATCGGCTATTAAGGATTTCATCATCCGGTCTACTAGGTCTACTGAAATTTTCAACACGTCCCAGACCTTGGGATTGTCCACGCTCCAGTTACTACCGTATAGCAACGGTTCAGGTTTGACATAGTCGTACCACCTATCCTTTTTCAAAAAATCCAACCAATTGTCTTCGTCGACTTGGATCCTCTCCTCGTTGAATACTCTAAGGACAGCGTCTTCCTTTCTTTCACCCATTACACCACCTGCGACGTACTTAGGGGTTTCATTCTCACTTATATCGACCGGGCCGTAGTCGGCTTTCTGATGTCCTCCAGGTAAGAGACCGAATCTGTCCGAGAACCAGACATAGCGCATCAGGGGCCCAGCTTGCCATGATTCGAAGCCTTTGAGATATTCACTCTGGAACGCTTCACTTAAGTAAAGGGTGTCTGTCTCTAAATTTGTCTTGGTTAGATTTTCTTGACTAGGCGAGTCTGCGTAATATATTGGATGCAATTTTGGCAGCTCGGGTGCCAGCCCAGAGTGAATTTCTTGATCCTCTATCAAGGGATATCGGCCACCAGTATTATATCGAAAACGCTGCGCCCAGGGGGACAGTGGTCGGGTTGGAAGTGTAGAATCGAACCGTGATGCCATAATGAGTGTCACGTTTAAGAACAATACCAGGCCAGAGTATAGACGAGGTCGTCGTTGGCTATTACCAAAAGCACATTATCAGTGGATCGGCGAAGAGCCACCTAGTAGGTTGAAAATTACAAAGAAGTGACCGAGCAGAGGATAGTCAAAGAATGCATGCTAATTATTTTACTTTCCCAACTGTCTGTCAATCTAGCTTTGTTCATATTAATTGTTCGATCTCAATTCACGTTTGCGGCTTATTGCCCCTTTGTTTCCCCTGACCACAGCGACCGTGAAAAAGATGTGATTCTGAACAATTTGAGTAGCATTGTATATGGTATATAACAGTAGTTGAGATGAGATAGTAGATAGAAGCGATAGAACCATAAGCTGGATCTTGAAAAGTAGTGTAAAGGCAAGAGATTGTGCTGATCCATGCAAAACATATAATCTGCTGGTGGTTTTTGAGGGTTAGGTCAAACTAGAAAATGTATAGATGCAAAGGTGATGAATAGGTAGACTCTCATCTATACATCTACTATTTTTCTAGGCAAAAGAAGAAGAAAAAGCAAACCCTTGTTGTATCTCTCTTGCTTGGCAATAGCCTCAACTCCTTGTCCGAGACTTCTAGTAGATCTCAACCCGTAAAAACCTTATGCCAATATGGCTTGAGGCAATGATGAATCGTGCGACTACCATTGCGCTTGAACCTTGATTTGAGTCATGGTCTATTCCGCATAAGAAAGCATTGACTTCTATCCTTGGATTCTCTTGTTCATACAAATGTCGTATTACCATCCACGTTCCGGGTTAAACGCAACTCCGAAGACTCCTAACACTCCGGTGCTAACGCCTCTCTAAATTACCAATTGGCTGCATGCAACACATGGTATGTTTCTCAAAAAGTGTCATAACACCAACATCCACCGCATGCTTCAACCCAACCACGTCTCAAATCCTTCACAAACTCTTAACTATCACCAGGAACCGCAGGTGGCTTCATCCCCTCCTTTCCCGTGTCGCGAATGTACTGCTCCCATACGTCGATGATACCTCCGTAGAAGTCGATATGGGCGTCAGCAAGAGCCCCGAATTGGCCTTTGAGCTCAATGCGTTTGATCCGCTCAAAATCAACAACCTCTTTAACGACCTCCTCATCAAACATTTCCGAGGTCTTCTTAGCACGCTCGACTTCTGTCGTCAGCTCGTCAATGCGGATCTCAAGTTTCCGCTGTCGCTCCCGCCGACTCGCTTCGTGGTCTACGCCACGTACGTCTTCGATCTTGGATCGGATAAAGCCGCCGGCACCACCAAGTGCACCAGAGCTTCCGTGTCCTGAGGCTAGTGAATCCCGGTCGAACGTTGACTTGTTCAGGTACTCGGTCAGCTGTTCGTGATCTAGCTGCTTCTGCTCCCGTGCTTTGAGAAGATTTTTAAGTGCGAGGCTGTAAGCCTGCATATCGCGTAAGCTGCCAAGGTAATCTTGGTCCGTGTGCTCGCGTAGTTTCCTCAGCCCCGCCGCGGAGTCCTCGATACTAGCAGCGAAGCCATGTACAGCAGATTCGACGCCAGGCTCCAGCGTGACAAGTTTTTGGAATTGCTCTGTCAGGTCTCGCAGATCGGTTTCCAGATCGGTCTCACGCCGTATAACGCGGGCTACGACCTTTTCCACCTGGGCGAGATCCTCGTCCAGCTTATCACTCTTCTCCCGCACCTCAATAAATCGCTTGTCGTGCTTATGGACCTTTGTAAAAGCGTTGATAAAGGTATCGGCAAAGTTATCGAATACACCACCACTCCCTTGATCGGAGGTAACGCTTGTCCTACCAGCGCGAGACCGCATCGTAGCATTCCAGTCAGGAGACTCGAGGAAGGTGTGTAGAATGGGGGCGCGCCGCAGAATTGGATGAAGGGTTATACGTGATAGGAAACGCTGGAGCGAATAGGCTCGGCGGTTTGTGAAGTCTGGACCAAACCGGTCTCCTCGAACATACTCCATGCGCTGTTTATCGGGTAGCGGAGGGACGGCACATGCCGGATAGTCTTTGGACAGGGTCTTGGAGAGGAACAGGAAGTCGGTAAAGCGTCGGCGGGAGGTAAAGGTTGGTTTCTGGAAGGAAGGGAAGGTTGACTATATCGATGACAGGTCAGCGGTCAGTGGTCAGTGGTCAGCGACAAGAGATGGACGACACGACACGGCACGGCACGACACGATGTGACAGGTCCCTTGCCCGGCTCAACTCCCACACTCACGTTTGTAGTGATCAGATATGACACAAAGGCATCCTTGGTGCCGTCGCTCTCCTTGCGCGGCTCCGAGACTGTGCACTCCAGTATGTCGCCGGACAGGCCGGGATCCTGGCGCTGCAGATCTTGGCCATGGTGCTGGTCCTCGCTGCTCGGCGGCTCAGCTTCGATGTTCGGCATGGAAGCACTCGACTCGGCAGCCTCGACGCCGTTGTTGGTCTCGATTTGCCACGAGATGTTGGAGAAGTTGTCCTGGTCGATGACGGCCATGGTGCGGGCGGGGTCGGTCAAGACTGGGCGCTGCCTGCTCCGACAATGTTGTGCTATGTTGTATTATGTTGTAGATGTATGATGTAGTATGTGTGATGTAGTACGTGTGATGTATGCGTTGTGTATGGAGTAGGCAATGATTTGTCCGTCACGCAACCATCCACCGTAGTCCACCGTATCGCACCGTATCGGTGTATCGGTCGGTGTATCTTCGTAGAAAGATACTTGTAATGTTATCGTGTATCACCGAGGCCCGCATAGGCGATTGGTTAGTCCATAGGTGAGACTGGGTAATAGAGCGTGTTCAGTCTGTTTGGCTCACGGGAGCGACGGGAGGTTGGCTGTGGTAGGTTAGGTCCGTAGTAGCTGGTGAGAGTGGACGTTACGTATGCATTTAGGTAGCTCGGATTGGTGGGGAAGACCACTGCCTCGTTCTGTATGTTCAGATACGTACCAATTACAACGGCATACGTCACGCCTCTTTATACCGGTTGGTCGGTACCGTATGTATATAACGGGGATTTCAAGGTTTCGCTCTAGATGCTCGTTGAAAACAAAAACCGAGGCGGGGGACATTGCTAATTCATTTCCATGGAGCATTACGGTAATTTGAAAATATTAAAATAGTCTATTGTTATGTTCATTCGATAGTCTTACATGGGTAGATTTCTTCTATCCTTTTAGTACAAAGTTCATGCTGTCCCGGTCATCATTAATTACCCGTCCCCATTCCAATAATAACCTAAACAGATACACTTCCATGTCTTCTGTCCTCATTGCCTTCTCGGCCCATTTCCGACCTTGCTGGGCGATCCATTTCGCGTCTCCTTTTCGATCTGGTGTGATCTGTTTTCGTCCGTTGAGCGTGCCGCGGCCATCCAAGCCAATAAAGTACGACATCGTGCTATGAAAACCATGGTATCGTGTGTCAATGGGGATGAAATGGACCCAGGGCATCAGCCGCTCTGTGAACCATTGTTGGAATATGGAAGAAAGGACAGGTACGCTGTTTGATCGCAAAACCTGCAGCAAGTTTGGCGGTGGCCCGTCGCTGGTATCGAGTAACATTACGTACCGACCATCCACCTCGGTGGTTGGCTGTTCTAACCCGAACTCGTCCCGTATAAGCTCACAGTTCGCGTCTTTGCAGCCCTCCGACGGGCCCGTCATAGAGATCTGCAAAGGCAAGATGCTATTTCCCTCCGTAGTGGGCACGTGTTCGTATCGAAACCTGCTATTTAGACCTGTTCCTATTCCTAATAGCATGGGGATATTGTCCGCCGCCGTGGCATTCTGGACAAGATGTACCAAACGCAGTCTATGGCTACCGTGAAGGAACCCGTGAGTGACCGTTGGGATGTCTTTAACATCGCCTTGCCATATGACCACATCTTGCTTTTGATTAAAGGTTGTCCTCTCATAGTCTTGTTTCAACCCACCCCGTGGAAAAGGGATCAAGAGATCGCTGAAACTGGCGGTTTTCGACCCGCTAAATAATGGCAATAGATCTTGATAGAGTTCGAATTGATGGGGAGTAGTGTGAAAATCGTGCAGATTAAAGATATCTGGCTGATGACACGGGTCGAGTGCCCCATGCCAATCTTCAAGGAACTGCTCCTTGCTGTGAGGCGACGTACATGAAGCGCAGAAGTCTCTTACATCCCAATTGCCACCACTGCGACTTGGTGACCCGGGAGGGCATGTGAGGGCTACAAGCTGTCGAAGCTGATGAGCTGCAATATAGGGCTGGGCTAGACCCGTTCTTCCCACTCGCCCGTTGGTTCCGGAATTGTCCACTGTAGAAAGATAGGAATCATCACGTTTACCTACTCGACCGGACATAAGCTGGATGCCCTGCTGGCTAGCTATCGTTCTTAACTGGTGCATTTCATTCCAAGGAACCAGAACCCTCGGTCGCTCCTGCAAATTAATGGCAATCTCCATCGCCGGAAGATGCTCTACGAAGTTAGAGATTAGGGTAACGATCCCGTCGAGTATTTCTTGCTGCGAAAGATCGGCTCGGTTATTGTGAGACGCTTTGTTATTGGCAATGCGGATGATACCAATATTGGGCTGGCTTTTGAGGAAATCGAGACCATTTCGAATATCTTGCGGTCGTTGACCCCAGAACGGCAAGATGTCTTTTTCCATTTGATCGAACTTGTCGATAATGACCGATTTCTTCTGTCGAGCAAACTCAAACCATTTGTCGAAATTCTGAGGAGGCTTACGCCCATTGTGTCTTTCTCCGTATTCCTTCACTGCAAGTTTCATAGTTGTGCTAACTGTTGCATGCCGTAGCCATCGATCCGCTTCTATCCGGTTCTTGTAGACAAGCTCATCAACAGGATGACGAATAAACAGTTTTTGTGCCAGGGACACATAAATGGCTGAAGAAGCCAGTACACTCAGCAGTAGCATCAAGAATAACACGCGTCTTATGAAAAGAATCGAACGCATATTGTTGACGTATGTGAAAATGGTAAAACCGAGTGAAGTTGCCCCCAGGATGAGTAGCGGTTGTGCTGCGGATGTCTGCTGGTATGTACCGACGAGAAGTACATTGCCAACGCTAGCAAATAGGCTATATGCAACGGTAGCGATGGTAATGGGCTCAAGAGGCGATGTATCACAAACCATAAGGGATGTAGATATAACGAGAACAGCCACAACTATGCCGGTGCTCAGAGTGTCGAAAATATAAAGTGGATTGACTCCTCTAAGAGACTGGTGGCGAACAATTTCGCCACGCTGTGAGAACTGTGACACTATTAAAGGAGCGCATGTCGCGAACGATGCTATCAACAAAATCCCACCAAGTGTCCGCAGCCGACTTTTAGTTGTTCGTGCCCAGGAGAGCACTCTCCAGGAGAGGATGATGATAGTTGCTTCCACAAAAAGGCCGATCAGTTGGATAAATACCACGAATGACCCCTGGTCGGCCAAAGACGAACAGAAATATGTAGATCGCATTGTAAAGTTGCTGGCCAAAAACGCACCATAGCTGAGGAGGATAGTTCCGAGGAGCAGCATAAAAGGTGAGCCCGTGAGCCAAATCTTGAAGTCCTCTAACACGCTTCCCCACATGTCTTCGGGCTCATCTGATTCTATCTGTGGTGTACGATGAGAGAAGAACCTATGAGCCACCAATAACAACGGCAGAAATGCCTGTGTGACGGAGTCAGTTACATTACTTGCTTGCTTCATAGGGGGGATGCTGACCTCGATGCCTGCAGCGGAGCATTGAAAATCTTGCAGACCTCTGTAAGAAAGCTCAAGTCTGAAAATGACGAGGATAATAATACAAGGTACGTAAAATCGCCGTGGTCTTGGAGGCAAGGAAGACAATGATACCTTCAGGACAGTGTCGGAATCTATAACCACGTTAACTGCCTCGCCTTCACACGACCAAGAACGGACAAACAAACCAAATCTTCCATGTGCTCCTGGAAGCCATTTTGAAAATATACTCACGACAAAAGCCGACGAGCCAGAAATCAGAAGCAGTAAGAAGGACGATAAACGTGGCTGATCTGAATACCTCGTCAGCAAGTCTCCCTTAGATTACGGAAAGTGAGCATGTACTGATCAAGGCGTGTCTTTGCGAGGAATATACTAGCCAAGCAAACGAAGCTAAGAACCTTTTCTCCAATTAGCGGGACATGTTTTTTTCTCGTTGTCGTTGTCGTTGTTTTTCTTCTTTTTTTTGCTCTTGCTATAAATATGCAAGGCTTCAGGAGGTCGGGGAGAAGCTCACCAAACGCCTGTCAAGCGCGCACCGCTATCAGGAGCCATCGAGGTGGCATTGGCGCATAACAGCTCTGCTCAAACCAGTTGCACAATAACGGGATTATGGCGTAATCATATCATCTAACAGATTGTTCACGAGTGGGCGGGAAATATCAGATCTGGACTGCAGCTAAGTGCCTAAGGTAGGCAGATAGGCAGGTATGGTTCTTGCGGTTCTTGCGGTTCTTGCGTAGTGGAGGTACCGTTGGTAGCAGTACAGTACTAGATAGGGGGCACACTGTATTTATCAAGCCTGATGTACTTAAGTACCTGGCTACCGGATTTTGGTACAGTGTCAACATATAGCGGCCGAGGTAATTATATTTCGATCGTTAGAACGCACAGCCTCCATCGAATCACATGACAATCATTCAGGTCCATTTGGTGACTCGGGCGAATGGTCTAGGGGTATGATACTCCCTTCGCATCACTGAAGAGTACAGCGTCTGGGAGGGGTCCGGGGTTCAATTCCCCGTTCGTCCAGTGTCTTTTGGTACCATTGTGTATCTTTTTCTTGCTATAACATCTATCCATTCATACATATGATTTTATAAATTACCTGCAGGACAGAGACAACAAAAACATCATTGCTTCGTTGCGTAGTTGGTGCCTTTTTATTAACCCCTATAGCGCTCAAGTTCCTATGCCAGTCACGCTTCATTATCCATCTCACTACCTAGCTAAATCTTATACAGATGAGAAAGAACGGTTAATTTTTGAACGTAACTTGAACAATGCCTAAAAATTGGCAGATTTGAACGCCCTGGGCTTCATGTGTACCAGTTTTAGCTCGTTGTTTTCATTCTTTAGGTGCAAGGTCGACAACCAAGCATAACATATGATACCTACTTTTTTTTTTAATGAGGCTCAACTCTATTGAAGGCGATTCGAATTCGAGTCCATAAACTGACGGCAATCAGGTAATATCTAAGGATACATACTTAGGACTAAGCTATTGATAGAATTACTCATGTACCATAGTAATACACAGACAACTAACAACCTGCTTAGGCTAGAGTTTATCGTATCCGTTTAGTTTATCCGTACTTCAAGTAGACGAGCAAGGATAATATTCAACTTCGTTTGGTTCGCTTCGATGAAGAATCCCGGTTTAGGCTGACTGCATTTGCCAGCTGTCGGCTTAAAATCAAATAGAGCACCAGTAGTACCCAGATCAGCCCTAAGTACATGCGAACCCGGATGGCCACCTGAATGGCTATCTAAACTAATATTTGATATACCTAGGGCTGCTGTCTGCGCCGCAACAGTACTTCAGTGGCCCTAAAAATAACAGCATATAGGCCTATGCTGATTACGCCTCATAACCAAACAGTAAGAGGCTTTCCCCTTATAATACTGCCGTTGCCCCCAGTAAACAGAGCTGACCTGACCTTATTATGTCCTTTCTCATGTATTACATAGCGCAGTTTCTTGAGATGAACATGCGCTAAATACCCTTCAGGTCTTCATAGGTCGCAAGATCATATGGTCACAAATGAGACTGACAAGACTAAAGACAAGTAGGGGCAAAATAACCAATAGGCAAAGTTTATGTGATTCAGAGTCCTTCCAAAGAGCTACCCACGTTGAATGGGAATCACTTTAAACGGCTTGTCATTGATGATAAGCCGTCTTCCGACAGTCTCAACAACCACACCACGTTATATTTGACATGGCAAATATCGAACGCAACAAGAGCCACGAAAGCAGCGACGGCGATGGGAACAGCATACCACTATCCCTTTCACGGCGAAAAGACCTGATCGAGCCCCCGCAGCAAAATGATCCCTTTTCCGAATGGTACCTCTGCACCTCGGACGTTGAAGTGTGTTCACCATAGTCGATGACGCATGAAAGCGAGTCATCGTTTCTTCGAAGATCAGGCCGACCCACGGTCAATGTCAGTATCCATTCGCCTATAACTAGGACTCCAATTAGCAACAGTTAATATACTCGATCTTCGGTCCACAAGTCTAGCGTTCTCTAGCAGACTACTTCAGAGTATATGTGGAACACGACCAGTATCATAGCAACTTCACTCTTTCAGGCCGCGATAATCCACGCATACTCGCACCCCTCCGCCGGCTTTCCAGGAACGGAATTCCGTCTGGCGTTTCTTGATGTCCTTAGTGTCGCCATTGAAGGGGTCTGGGTCGCGTAGGGAATTGGTATCTGACAAATTTTAACAGGACTGCTGAAGCTATAGGTTATACCGTATCATGGTTTATTAAGGGACCACGCCCAACAGTGTGAGGACAGAGTCACCGAAGACCAGGTCCTAAGGGGGGATCAATACCCCAGATCCGAAGATCTAAGAGTGCTCCGCGAACGACAAGATTGAGAGTGATGGTTGATCGCTATGATCCTCTTTAGGAAAATAGTCCAGTTAATTAAACCAGAACAAGACGATGCTTTAGCCGATAACCCAAATGGAAATGACGAAGATGAAAGGCGCAATTGCATAATGCATGGTCTCGAAGGCCAATATATCAAGGACAGCTAAAACAATCGACAACTGCTTGGTTAGCAGTAGCCACATTACTACCGCCCCTATCCCCTATACACTATCCACCAGCGAGACTTGGCCTAGATATCAAGGGAGACAACAATACCAATACAGCCACTTGGTATATGGCAATACGATAACTATCCCAGTTTGCCGAGGCGTAGTCGACGTCCAAGTTATGCTAGCAAGGGGCGGACTAGTAGAAGAAGTTGCAGGGTAGAAAGGTCACGAGTGGTGGGATTACAGTACTCGACGTGATGCGAAAGATCAAACCCGACGAATAGACAGAGAGCTCGGTGCGAGATTTCCAGTTCATCGACGCGCTTCCGAGTCGCTGACTGTCCAATGTCAGCTCTCATTGCCTTGGCTCTTGGCGGCGAGTCCCAAGAACGTGTTCAAAGAATCCGAGCAGCATTCATTCTTAAGACATCCAATAGTATGGACAACACGCCATGGACGCTAACCAGTCTTATAGAAGTACACTACTGCCGGCGAAGGCTATCATATGTCAAATCGAATGAGGATGACTAAAAATTAGAACGGGACTTCCCTTTTGGGCGGCGCGAAGACCATCACGACAGTCTTGAGGTCCGGGCTATATCCACATACCCACGCTACCTAATCACGGTCGTTCCATCGTCTGGTTTGGATTACTTGTCTGCTACTCATGGCATGGACAAGACTGGTCGATCTATCCGGGCTAGGTACACTACGATGTAAGTGGTAAGATTTTGGGGAACATGCAGGGTCAGTGTATTCGAGCCATACTGAAGCTGAATACCTATATACTCACTTTTCATATGGACACAATGAATAATCACTTAGGAGTCAATTATGGGGATAATAATCGGGTAACAATGTGGAAAGGTAGCGCATTGCCCCGAGTTCTGATCAGGATGACTAATATTAGAAGTGCGCAACCTCATCTGTAACGGCGTTAGACTGGCAGGCGAAGCAGGTACTTAGGTTGGTGCCTTGTATGCAGAAGGAATTTCTATCTTCTTACCCAAGCACCGATCGGCATTTCCAAGTTCGAAACTCCACTGCACCCCTGCCGTGTGGATGAGTTGCTCATTTTAAAATTATGCTTATGCACTAGAAGTGCACCATAGAAATCCTACAGAAAAGGGGCGCCTTTTCATGAGTTTGGAAAATTATGCCAATACAATGCCTACACTAGCAGCTTGGACGTTTATTGTGGTGGCACTTGAGTATTAGTAGTTACACTTCTAATAACTAATTGCCTCCCAAGCTTTAATCGCTATACTCTCCTACGGTTGACAAATCTCGACCTCACTTACACTAGCTGAGCGCCTGGTAATCACCTGTGCTTGGAGTTTACTTAAACCACAAACCTTGAAATTTTATTAGTTAGTCTAACTTCATTTTGGCCTTAGGTCTTGGCGTCTTATGTCATATCTCGGTAGTAGCCTACACATCCAGGGGCCCCGGTCATGATTGAGATATGGAGCATTGTTTGCTATGTATTGTACCTGTATACGAGTAGATGTAATGTGAACTGTAGTATACTACGTCGTGGAATTCTTGAATGTGCAGAGCAGCAGAGTATACTAAGGTTCAAAAAAAGCAACACTATCTGATCACCTCAGCTATTATGTGCTATGTAGGCTACTTGATCAAAGCAGCAACACTATAAACCAACGAGCAAACTAGGCCGACACTAAGTCCCCAACTACTGGTAGTGTACATGCGGATGGCAGACGTCTCAACTCCAAACCAGGATAGGGATATATGGAACTCTCCGACATTGGCTAATACTAGCCAAAGCAGTTGATCATAGTCAGCTTGATTTCTCCAGGGACACTAAGAATCTGTTCGGCACCTCCACGTTCTCCGGGGCATCGATGGCACAGTAGACAGTCAGCCTCATCCACAAGAAACGCTATAGGTTCTATTTTGGTTGAAATGCGCCCTAACCCTGTACTAATACCCTTTCTGTAGTCATAATGCAGGATCCCAAGGCTGGGCAGTTGATCATGGGTAATGGGCTTGCGGAGGAAGAGACTGAGCTGAGCTGCAAGGCGAGTTGAATATATAAAGCTATCCAACGCCTCATGCATACTACAATCCTCCTTCCTACTCTCCACCCCTCTCACCACATTCGCTCATTTACCTACTTATCTATTCGCTTCTCCTGACAATTCCTTGCTCGGTGTTGTAGTTCTAATTGTTCAAAATGAGGTTCGCCGCTGGAGTCGTTTCTACACTGGCCGTGGCCAGCGCCACAATGGCCGCTCCCTCCAACAAGAAGGGAGCGTGCCTCCCCACCACTAAGATCGCTGGTGTCGAGGTTGTCGACACCCAGATCGTGAGGGACGCCCACAACCTGGTCAAGGAGTTCATTCCTCTCCAGCCCTACCTCTACAACCACGTTGTCCGAACATGGCTCCTTGGCGCTGCTGCGCTCAACAACAACGCCACCCTCAAGTCCCAGGTCGACCTTGAGCTCCACGCCGTCGGCTCTCTCCTACACGACCTTGGTTGGGACCGTAAGTGACCTCTTTTTCAATTTCTCGGAAATTTGTTTTCTAACTTGGGTTCTCAGAGCGTGACAACTCTCCCTACAACAGCCACAAGTACCGCTTCGAGATCGACAGCGGTGTCGGTGCTGTGGACTTCGTCAAGAACCACCCTGACGGTGTCAACTGGAACGCCGCCCGTCTTGAGAGGCTCTACGATGGTATCTCTCTACAGACCATCATCGGTGTTTCCGACTTCAAGAACATCGACACCCAGTGGATCGTCAAGTCCATTGGCTTCGAGTTCCCCCAGCCGCGGTCTCCCCTCATCCCCAATGAGTTCTACGACAGTGTCCAGGGCAACTTCACCAACAGCACCCTTTTCCGTGGCACCAACGACACCTTCACCCGCTTCGCTGTCAAGGACCCCGAGACTACCTTCAACACCTTCCTCGATGTCTTCGGTGAGGAGTACGTTCCTGGCTACTCAGAGAAGGGAGCTCGTCTGTTCGATCTCATCCAGGGTGGTATCGCGCTCGAGGTTGCCCAGTACCCCGACGTCGCCTTCACTCCTCTCCCCCCTGTCGCCTAAGTTCGCGCGGTCGATTCCCTCTAAGGGGTTATTATTCATGTAACTATGTTTGCTCATATACAAATAGACTTGAACTGAGGTGGTCGCAATCATGGGCATTGTCCCGGGCTTAATGTGTTGTTCCACGGTTCAGGGAGTTACAGCTTTCTAGCGATATCAAAAAGAGTAATAATGAAGCCATCAAACACGGCCCTGTCACGATTGAGGGACATGTGAAGAACCAACAGTTTCTCAACTCACCGGGTTTGCCGCGGAGTTTCCGGTGGACGAACGAATGAACAAGAGTCGTGATCGTACCAAAATCTCACAGCATGCAGACCTCATCTCTGGAATGACGTTTCATTGCGCACTGACCCCCGGCACTCCAGGAAGTCTAACCTAGGCGACTCTAGGTAGCATTTGCAATGTGCGCTAACAGGAACAGGTGGATATAAAGTACCTATCTCTCTTCATTTCCAAATTTATTGGCTCTTGGCATGGCAGCATGTATCCCTGACGGTCGGGTCGTCACAACAACACTCAACTCAGGATTGGCTTCGCAGCAAACCGAAGTCATCGGCTCGAACCGATGTTTTCGAATATATTTAACCTTAAATTTAAGCTTGAACGGGCCTTTTTGGTAACGACTAAGTGGTCAAGTACAGTTTACTACGAATATGAGGGGCCGATGAGGCAGCTTAGTTTGAATCGGAGTGCGCCTGAAATCGACTAGTAGGTAAGTAGATATTGTCCCACTCTTGTTTAGTCCTGCTAGTATACCATGCTAGATTTTCCAAGTGTGTGTGGTAAGAGGTTCGTATTAATCATACTGCCTACCTAGGTAGTCCCGAAGGACAAGGGTGGGTTACTTGAGAAGATCAACGTTTACTTACATACCATAAGTAGTAGTTCCAATCTAGCAACAAGGCTTCTTCGTTTGGTATTCCTTACTCTTATTACTTAACCGCGTCACTCAGATCCCTTCAGATGTAGCTCAAGTGCATGAACATGTGTTTGTCCAGAAGCATTCCAGGCGGAGAAGAAGGAGGAGAAAGAGAGGCAAGCAAATCTAGAACGTTTCATCTATCTGGAGCATAGACGGTAATCGTTTTTATATTACGCTAGTCTAGAAATCCATGTAACCCACTGCTTACTTGCCAACATGGAGACGGAGCTCGTAGTGTAATCCCTATACCAAGTCCAAAGTTGACAAGGCGCTGTCTAAAACATAGAAAGCGTATATTCTCTTACTGCCGCCTAGGATCCTGCATTATACAGTATACGCAGTAAAGTGAATCCCCATGCTACCTATAAGAGACAACAAAGAGATCAGGACATATTTTACTACTGCACAATATGTAGATCGAACAGCAGAAATGGAATATATGGTCCATGCTCGAATCAAGCGTTAAGAGATGTCAAGTTGATCCCATACTCTTACATCGTGAATTTTGAATGTTGAGAAAACGCCAGTAGCCACGAGCGGCTTAGATAAGGCAGCTCATTACCTTTCACTACCAATGTCTCCCTAACAATAACACAAATTAAATTTTATACAATTATTGCTTGTGTATAGTTGACAAAGTATTATAGGATATTTCTCAAAAATGACTCTGAGGCGTTAACACTGCAGGATTGATAATAGATGGTTGTGAAGTTCGAATATATGGGTTTACACTCAATAGCTTTGAATGGCAGAAGTAAACTGACATCAGACTATACACGCAGAACCCCTGTCGAGATTTAGTGGAATTCAATGTGCAATCGCTATTATTGCGCTATAGCTCAATTAATGCCTTCTAATTCTTCTTATTCTTGTCATGATACAGCCGCCTCAATCCTAGTAGTCGTTGGCAACGTTATCCTGGCCGGGACATTACAACTACTATAAGCCCGACTGGGCTTTTAGATATGGCCAAAGCACACGCCTTGCCGGTGATTGTTTTAATGTCCCGATCTCTCGATGTCTTCACCCTTGCGTTAACTAACATAATACCATTTGGAGTTAACATTTGACATGTACAAAGTCATATAACCAAGAGCCAAAGGACAGCGAGTTTGCTAGATCATATAAGCTTTATTTGAGCAGAGTGCTTTTTCCCTTAGTAAGATATAAATTTCATTTTCATACATTGCAGTCAGTTAGCATGAGCTACCTACTCATAGGCAGTTCTGAATTTCAATTGTAAATGATACCGGTATACAGATGTATACAGATAGCTGTTACGAGGTGGAGAATTTGATATCGAGCAGGGCCATAAATTTATTGGTGGGGTAGACAACAGGGAGCTCTATCTCTATCTACAAAAAACGTCATCTGGCGAATTGCACTCTCTCTATTATGATTATCTTTAAGACTGCGACACACTACACAATCCGTCCACATAAGCTGTCTGCACTAAAGTATATATTGGCTTAAGCTTTAACCCATCAATCGACTGATCATACTATAAAGCCGAAATATTGCCTTGGAGTCATTCGTTCTCGAACTCGGCAACTGGCCTGGGCCATCACTTCTCACAGCCAATCCAGAATGGGCGCAAAAGCCTCGAAACCCGTGCAGACAGCATCGCGCAAGTTCCCGACTAGGACCCCGGGCAGTGCCGTGCCGCCCCGAGGCCCAGGAGGAGTGCAAGCTAGACAGACGGAACCGAGTACCGTGAAAGATGATGGTGAGTGATCTTTGAGTGTTCAGAGTATTCAACTAGGCCTACCGATCGGTGTATTGCGACAATTCTTCTACAATTGCAAGGGCCTCTAACTATAGAACCCTGGGAGTTGATCTCGATCCTCTGAAGGGAGACCCAAGAAGCTGAGCGAGCGAGCGAGCTACGTAACTAACGCTTGTCCTGCTACAGCAATCCGCTCCGACGGCCGGGACCCAGACTTCGACCTCAACGCGAACACGAACCCGGCATACTCAGAGCGTCTACGAAAAATGGGCGTAGCGACGCCGTTCCCGACACTGTCGAACTCCTCGACGGCGGGGGCCTTCTCGTCTCCGTCACCATCGACACACACACAGACCTCGTCCTCGCCATCTACGCCGTCTCGATCCCCAGCACCCAGCAAAACGACCACGACATCATTCTACCCCTCGCCCTCGCAGAACCGCACCCTTAACGCCCTGGAGGCACGGCGCGATCTGCAGGCGCGTGCCGACGCGGAATTCGAAGACCTCTCGCGCGGCCGCGAGTTCTTGGATGCCGGGACGCTGAGGAAGGCCTTGGCGCTCCAGAGCCTCGGCGTCGCTCCGGGGGAGATCGAGGCGAAGCTGCGGCTCAAAAGTGGCGTGGTTGCGCGGTTGGGCCCTAGGGGTGTTGCTGTTCCTGTGAAGGCGTCGGAGATGAATAAACAGACTTGGGGTGGTCTGCACGAGTAAAGAAAGAAAGAAAAAAAAGAAAGAAAAAAGGTAAAGACTAATGTGTTAATGCAGTGGTGTGTAGATGATGGCTTTTCCCTGTAGGATATAAGAGAAGCGAAAAGTTTTGAGGAGAATATTGAAAAGCCCTGTATATTGTATTCTATGTCTCTGCGATGAACCACGATACAATGTGTACTATTCGTAAAGTATCTAAGTGGGACTAAACATGCTTCGCAGCCTGTATAATCAAGTATACACTGTTAAATAGGGGCTATGGATGGGGATGAGCCCTTCCCACTGTCAAAAATATATAATCGAAGCTTCTTGCCTGGACTGGAGTAATAAAAGAATATTATTATAGTTCTTAACAAAGATTATGCAGCCGTAATGTGAGAGCCATCGAAAGATGGAGATAATGAATCTGCACAGTCCGACAACTGTCATATACGTTTTAGCCCTGAACGCCGTCTGACTCCATCGCTATGTGAAATCATTCTTGTCTGTCTTTTTCTTCTCTTCGGGACTTTCCCTGTCCGCCAATTACCACTCTTCACTTCGATTTAGACTCCTCTTCTTCTACCACGCGGCATGTCCTCCATCTATTCGCAAGTCGGCGCCTGTCATGAATCGGCTAGCATCGCTGAGCAAAAAGACAGCGGCGCCACGGTAATCCTCGGGTTTACTGAGAGCGTTCAGCATATTCTGCTTGGGCCACTCGGTCTCACGTTCCGGGAACTCTGTGAAGAGCTTCTGCACCATCTCCGTGACGATGTAGCCCGGGGAGAGGGTGTTCACTCGAATTCCCTTGGTGCCCCATTCCATTGCTAAGTTGCGCCCCAGCTGGATCACAGCTGCTTTCGACGCATTGTAGACTCTGTAATTTAAACAAGGGTGTTAGCGAGATTGGTTCTTCCTGTCTTACTTTTCGGATCTTCAAACCTCAACAGAGGAGGTTACGGGACGATTATGTGGCATGGGAAAATGCGGCGGGCAACCTACGGGCAGATCAGTCCGCGGTTGGCAACCGTGCCGCTCATGCTGGCAATCAAGACGAAGCTACCAGTTGATCCGAGACGAGTCATCTGGCGGGCGACTGCTTGCGCCGTCATGAGCACACCCGTGACGTTGATGCCCAGCATGCGATCGGCGTCGGCAGCCGTGTACTCTAAGGCGGAAGTCTCCTGCTGGATACCAGCAGCCGCGATCAGGCCGTCAATGCGTCCATGCTTCTCGGCAATCTTCTCCACGATCGAGTTGAGGTTTTCAACACCTGTCCGCACGTCGACCTGGTGGTAGAAAATCGCCGTGCCCAGCTCGTCTCGCGCCCGCTGGGCTACTTTCTGGTAAATTGAACCGGCTGGTGGTTCCGATTGTCGGTCGAGCACGTGGACTGATTACGCGAGTCAGAAGCCTTACCCGAGACTGTAAGAAACCGCTTGCGAGGGATGCTGACCTGTGGCGCCAGCCTCTAGGAGTGCTTCCGCTTGCACAACACCCAATCCCTGAGCCCCGCCAGAAACTATAATTACCTTGCCGTGTAGACCAAACTCGGGTAATATTCTTGTAGTAGAGGATGGGGATATATGTGCAACATCCGGTTTGGCTGGCGGGGAAGAATGTGATGACACATATCGTAGGTAGCCATCCTTTACATATTTTGTCCTTGGAGGCACAATTCCCGCCGCTCGAAGAGCAATGGCACCTCCTGAGATGACCCTGGGTGTGGCTCTGGAAAGCCCGCCTACTGAAGACGCAGCTCGAGATATTCTAGGGATAATTGTTGCCATCGTGGTCATATATCACGAGTTTGTATTCTTGCAAATACTGTATAATAGTGAAAGGTAGGCTGTGCGTACCGGAGTATGTGGGAAGACGCTGTAGCGAGAATGACTTGGGAACGATAGTCGTTGACGATGCAGTGATGGCAACCTACAATCTGGCTTTATACTTATCGCTATGGCTATCTAGGAACACAAGGGTGGACGGGAAGGGAGCAAGGTTGTAGACATCCGCGGACACAGCCATATTTGCTAAGCACGTGTGGAGGGAGGATCAAGCTCACTGCTGTCACGCGTACAGTCGATATTTTTCTTGACAAACATGTCTCTAGACGGCCAAGGAAGCTGGTCCTGTACAACGTCATACGGTATAGAGTTAGACATCTCCAGCATCCCCACCGCCGTCCCATGGGGCGAACATCATGGTATGCCTGGTGTCGAGACAGCTAGCCACACCCTGGCATCGCTCGTGGAAGCTCGCAGGCGGTAGCGGGCAGGCATAACTCCGAGGGGCTACTTGGGTAGTAGAAGAATTGGCGCCATCATCCAGAACCTGTTATTTTCACACCAAAGGTCCACTTTCCATACTGCCTAGGTAAATACTGGTAAAGGGTAAAGGGTAAAGCTGTGGTGAGGGGACCGGTGAAGAGAAGCCCCTCGGGAGGACGATGGTGTTTGGCAGGACCCGAAGGTAAGTAACCATGAGGTCTGGGAACGCCAAGGACAATTGAATGGTCAATTACACGTGTATGCGTACATACGTCCACTATGCGACCAGGGGCAGACTCTGGGGATGCGTAGGATGCGTAATACGTACTACCTACCACGCGGGTGAACGAGAGGGGGCTTTTGCAAACCGGTACACTACTGCGTACGCTAATCTGTCGATCGGATTGCCTGAACAGGAAATCCAAGCTGCGTGGGAGGCGGGGAGAACAGTCTGGCCCATCTTGATGGGGGTTCCAGCTTATAGCCGCGCTTCCACTGTTTCTTGAAGTCTACTTGGTAGTCTGTCTACTGCGTAGGTAGACGGTTAGGTAAGTATCCAGTGCATATATCGTGCCTGATATCATGACCTGTCATGACATGCTGTCATCGAGCCGACTCTCCCCGATTCGCGTGTCTGAATTGGCAAAATAGGGGTTTCTCAAAGCCGCATCACTGCCATGAGGTTTTGTCCCCAGATACTGTCCTTGTGTGGACTGTTTCTCGTGTATCGCGGCAGTGAAATGCAAAAGGTTAACATCAGCCAGGCGGTTTTTAAGGTTGTGCTCCACGCGAGAGTGCTACTCTGCAGGAGCACACAGCCACAAGATCGCGAAGAAAGTCCCCGTACAAGTCGATTGAATTAACTTACAAAGCAAATGCAGCTGGGAGTGTTCCTTGCTCGACTGCGACAATGATCCACATATGATATCCCTCTGCAGTACCCCATATTATGTTACTATATCTACTCCTGTCAGCTATAATCCCTACGCGTGTAGACGGTAGCTGAGGTTTCAACTCTCTCTCGTCCACCGGAGCGCTGTAGTATAGTTCATCAATATCCGATATAGGAGGTGGGTTGTATTCATGCCTAACGGCGAAGTGACAACCACTACGTCCTAAGGGACGTCCTGCCGCTGTAGCGTTCCATTTCTTCTTAATATCTGGAATACGTCTATACATTCACTCTGGATTCATTTTAACATCTATACCATGTCCATTATCACATTATTCGGGGTAACCCGATGTAATTGGTTCCACTCTAAGCAAAAGTCCGGTAAAGGTATAGACCTGACCACGTTAACTTTGCATGTGTAAACCCTTTAGACTAGGAACACGGCTCGGCGCAAGGGAGAATTATAGGCCGTGGAAGAACTTCATTGTTCCGCTGCATGATACATCAAAAGCTCGTGGTGTCACTTTTTACGCAAGCGGAACGGTCTCGTACTGCAGTGAGACCCACGATGTGAAGGAACAGCTGACGAAAAATACTAGAACTTCGCTCTTTTTAGAAAGCCGTGCCTAGTAATCAGGCGACGACAATGGCAACAAGCCGTGTCACGATAACTGTGCGCTTTTTTTGGTTGTCTTCGCCCTTGGACATGGGGTGGAGATAATTATCTTGGAATGATACATCTTGCTCTCCTTCGTGGCTGTACATTCATTATGGTTTAGATAAACTCATGCGAAATATGTATTCATTCAAGGGGTCGTATATTCAGATCTATTTCCTAGAATGGTACCAGAAGACGTAAATGAATACCATCTATCATAGCAGATCTCATCGTTGACCTCATACGCCACCTATCCACTAGATTTGCGGCCGGGTTGCTCTCCAAGTTGCGGGATGTGACCGATATCTTGATCGCTATTCTGATCACATGTTTTCTCCGCTTGCTTGCATTTGTACGGAACTGCCAACATGGCTAGCTCCTCCAGGTGACCGTCTTTGTCCTCAAATACTCATCCAGCCCAGCAGACGCATTGAATCTCCCGTAGCCACTGGCCTTGGCTCCCCCATGGGGTAAGGCCGGTTCATCGTGCACCGACATGTTATTGATATGGACCGCTCCGGTTTCTATGTTCTTGGCGAATCGAAGTCCGGTTCTCAAGTCCTCGGTGAATACAGCGGATGCGAGCCCATACTCGGTGTCGTTGGCAATGCGCAACGCCTCCTCCTCGCTATCGATTTCTAGCAAGCTCACCGTCGTACCAAATGCCTCTTGCTTGTAGATGTCCATGTCGGGAGTAACCTGAGCGATGACGACGGGTCTTAGTCGTGTATTTGATGACTCTTCAACGTTGATATCCCCGGTTAGAATGGATGCACCTTTGCTGGCTGCATCCTGCACGAGCCTTTTATTCTTTTCGACGGCTTGTGGATTAATGTGGATGAGTGCTTCAGGCCACATCTTTAACACGGCCTCCTTTAGCTTTCCTTGAAATGCCTCGCTGACTTTCTTGTGGACAATGATCCGTTCAGTGCTCACTACAACGCTCGTGGTTAGTATATTGCCATTTCGAGCGCCGATTCGAAATCGGAGTCTTCGTATTTTAAAAGTCGCTAAACGAGAAGCAAATGACTCGCACAATTCACTCACTGCAAATCTGGCCAGAATTCAGAAATGACCCCAATGAACAACACTCCGCAGCCAGGTCTAAATTAGCATCTTCCCAGACAATGGCCGGTGCCTTGCCACCAAGCTCTAAGACGACTGGCTTGAGATGCTGACCAGCTAATTTACCCACGATCCTACCAATAGCCGTGCTCCCAGTGAAATTGATTTTCTTAACGAGCGGGTTGGCAATGAGCGCCTCAGTCACAGTGGGTGCATTGGTTGGGTTGGTTGAAATATAGTTCAGCACACCCTTGGGCAGACCAGCTTCGTGGAAGATAGAAGCGATGGCATGCATGACCCGAGGCGCGAATTCAGACCCCTTAAAAACCACGGTACATCCCGCGGCAATGGGGTATAGGACGGAGCGGGTACCCAGAATATAAGGTGCGTTCCTGTCGCACCACGTTATTACTTATCTCATCAATATTTCTTCCATCATCGAAGTACCTACCACGGAGCAATTGCCAACACCACACCGTACGGTTCCCGCCATACCATGGCCCCTGTATTGGGGTCGGAAGGATTCGGCACAAAGCCACCAAGCGTTCCCACGCGGCCGGCAGCATCTTTAATCAGGTCGATGGTAACGTTGAGGTTGAAATCGGCCCAAACTTGGGTCTGGCCAATCTCGTCCACCAAGTATTGCCCCAGCTCCGGCCGCCTCTTTTCCATGATACCAGCAGCCGCGAGGAGGACGTCTCTACGCAGACTGGTGGGAGCATCTCGCCACGTGGTGGCGGCAGCGGCTGCTGCGTGAACGGCTGCGTCGGCATCTGAGGTGGTCGCTACACCACATAAGTGGACGACGTCGCCGGTAGCCGGCGACCTGACTTCGAACGTGTCATTGGCAATGCGCTCCTCGCCATTGATGATGAACGGGACGGTGTATGGTGCCATGGTTGGTAGGCTTGCGGGGAACGGGGAACGGGGAACTCGGTGTCGGCAGTGCGACTGTAGACTGTAACGGTGGGTGAGGGGTTGGTGACACGAACCTGCGAAGGCTCGTTGTAGTCGACGGAAAACTTCAGTCCTTATTTGCTAAGTCCCTTTCTAGGTTAGACGGTCTGGCATAGTGGTGAATTACACGGTGGTTCTGTGGAGAAACCATCATTGCATCGTGTTCCATCCTTTTAAATCGACCCTATCATTACCATTACCATGTAACTGCCGGGTACGTTCCCGGCTAAGGTGAAGTCGGGGGAAATAGTACCATTTGTAACGCTTACATATACAAGCAGACGAGAGTTGGAAAAGAGGGGAGGGAACAATCAAGACAAACCGAAGATGTACAAACCCCTACCTATTATTGCTATTATTTACTATTAATATCGAACTCCAACCTGCAGCTATGTTATTGAGTCAGTGGCATGAAACATCTGCTAGGTTAGGAATGCGATGATTACTCATTTGCCAAGCTGCCCAGCTTATAAACGTCATTTCAACTCTTACTTATCAAGTAAATGTTATCATCACATACGTACCTACCTTACGCGTAACGGGGCGCGCTCAACACGACTAAGTATGCATTGCGCAAAACCCTACACGTGTAGTTTTATTCTTCCTTATTACATCTGACGCAATCGTATGAGGATACGGTTGATCTACTGTGGGTGATCATGACTCAAGAGCGCGAACGACAGAAGCACGGATTGCTACTCAAAACAAGCTGGCGACACTGAACATAGTCACATCCTTGTCTCACATTCTCAGAGGTATTTCTCTCATATTTTTCTAACTCTTTAAGAACCACTTTCAATACGTATACTTTTACATGATCGATTGTAATTTCTTGTTTGACCTCTTGGAACGGAATTACATCTCACCCTTCTCCTCCTTGTGAGCTCTTATTTATTACCATCGACGTTTTTATAGATGATTGCTAGTTAGACCATATACAATAATTATTGACGCCCACATGTACTATTTCGTATTGATAAAGCAAAAGAATTTGAAGAGGGCCGATAGAACTAATCCAATAATGAATGCTTTTATTTATCCAAGATAGGTAGGACTTGTAATCATCAAGGATTGCAATGAGTGATATAAGAGCTGACAGATAAGATCAAGGGCCGCGTAGAAGATGAATCAGACTCACAGACTAAATGATTAGAACGTGGAACCTGGACCATCTTAACATTCGAGGCTATGAAATAGGAAGTGTGGAAGCAACATATTCCCGCTCAATAACCGGATAAGTACACAATAGAAACGTAGATAAGAGACTGTAAGAAGGTGATTTTGGTGTCGGTCACTCCGTCTCCTTGTGTTCTCTACAATTGCAAAGAACCTTTACCCTTTCTGTCATTTCCTTTTTGGAAAACAATTCTTTAGACTCGAAGTATATGTTACTTTCGCTATGTCATGGTGGGTTTGATGCGAGGACGGAGCGTCAGGAATACGTCATCACGAGCAACGCTCATCCCTACATATACAGTGTAAACGCAAAACATGAGTAAGTTGATTATCTGAAACGGGCCTATTATCTGAAACAATTAGTCTCTATCTATCCAGTCCGTATAAACCGATGAGCACTCGTGTGATGGTATTGAATCGATGGTGCTATGTTGCTTTGATGCTGAAATCAAAGAAATCCGCCGGGTCCAATACTGGCTTCCCGCGGCCAAATGAGTATATACCAAACACTAACGAATGAAAGTTAGTATTTGCCATCACATATATCTCTTAAAATTTCTCATCCAATGACGAAAATGAGAAAGCCATTCCGGAAATTACTCACTGGCGCCGCAAAATGCACCACCAATAGGAGGCATTATGGTGAGATCCCTTGCTTGGATACGGAACATGGATTTGCAGCTCTGAAATCTGAATGACAAAATGTATTCTGTCGGATTCGCCTCGATTCTCAGCTGTATCGTATTGCTTGGAAAGCTCTTGGGTACTGTGCCCTCTTTATTGGGAGGCTCTAAGCCTAGGTAATGAAGCTACCGTATGTTAGTCATCATTTATGATTTCGCAAGAGAATCCGCTTTTAGGGAAACATACCGCCATCTCTCCGGCCTTCCCCGTCGGAATACGAGAGGCCATCATGAGAGCCTGCTCTCCATCCATGCGCTGGTGTAGCGTCAGGCCGTATGTAGCGTACGAGAATTGGTTCCACCAAAGCACAACTCCAGCTTCGTAGCCTGATTTCCGTGGACTAAACTGCAACTTTACTTCAAAGCTTTCGGTATACGCCGACTGTTTCCGAAGCAGCATAGCTGGGGCCTCGGGACTAGCTAAGTCGTAGCAGTTTCCATATAGACGTAAGTAGCCTGGTCGCTCGGTTAGGCTGTAGCAATGCTTGAGCGGTGTGTCTAATGCATACAATTATTAGTATACGGTATCGCTCCTTAGTGTTTATAACATAACTCCATTACGAGCACTCACTCTTCTGGTACCAGCCTGGGTCTAATTTGTGCTGATTTAGGTCAGGCTGCCATTTGACATCGCCCGGCTGAATCTGAGTTATAGCTTGCTTGATGGGTTCGCGGCCAGCAGTAGCCAGGGTAATATTATGCCCTTCGTTGAATAAAGGCCAATCATCGACCCAGTCAACTTTCACCAAGAAAGTTTCACGTCCTATAATTGAAGTTAAAGAAATATCACTTCGAGTTGGCGACGGTATGGACTCACCCATTTGCGGTTCTAGATATCTGTCATCCTCGTCCTTTACTGGCCTCACTCCAAGAAAGACAGCCCACCAGTTTCCCTCACCATCATCGATGATATCCGCATGTCCTGTACGCTGAACCTCCTCATTTGGGCCATTATACCATAGAGGCTTACCCTGCGACTCCCAAGGCCCATACACCCCCTTGCGACTACGGAAGACCCATTCTTGATGACCCCCCTCAGTGCCCCCTTCGGCTGTGAAGAGGTAGTAATATCCCCCACGGCGTATAATATGCGAGCCTTCAGCAACCCCACGAGGGGACTCACGAATGAGTTGCGGAGACGTCAGCGTGCGGCCTGTCCCGAGCTCGATCTCCGATATGTGAATCCCGAAGTCTTTGAGCTTGGAGCCGGGCTTACGGTTAGCGAGTCGCACAGTTGTTGAGAGGTAGACTTTGCCGTCGTCATCCCAAAAGAGCTGTGGGGGCACACGGAGAGTTAGAGTAAGTTACATATTCGTTGGGGTGTGCCGTGATGATCAGCTAACAGATTCGTAAGAATAAAATTGGCGAGAAGCAACTACTCACATCCTGATCGAATCCGGGATTGTCGAAATAGACCGGGTCGGACCAGGCGTCGTCATCCCAAATGTTGTCTGTATAAACATAGAAACCACGTGGGAATATCCGTTCCTGAAAGGGGTAATATCAGCTTGGTTACGTCTGGCCAAAAGCCTTTGTTTATCCGAAGCTCGTCTCGCCGCAACTTCAGACTTCAGCATGCGTCTGCTTGCGGGTGATAGAAATGTTCCGGCTCGCATCCACCTACATCCGACCCTGGTCGATATCTTTGAAAAACCCCAGTGGCAAGGTACCAGCGTTTCTCTTGTAGTCTATACCGAAGAGTTGAGGCCCAACTGCCTGCGCCGGGTTCAACTGTTCGCATCTCAATCTGACTACGGCGTGTCACTACACTCTGGATCAGCTATCGATATTTTGAGCTTGACCTGCGACTGTCTCGGAATTGTAAAAGGCTTTAGGGGCTGATATTAACCCCAAAGGGACCCTTCTACTCGAGATATCGCCCAAACCAAGAAGGCAAAGACATCGAAAATTGCTTACGGGCATGCCCGATCAACTGCCAATTCACGAGATCAACTGATGTATAAATAGGACATCCCGGAAAATATTCAAAAGTGGACGTGCTGAGAAAGTACGTAGTAGGTGTCGTCTTTGTTGCCGGTACTACACATATGGTTGGGTCCGGATTGAAGCCCGGGATAACCGGATTTTGAAAGTAGTTGCTAGAGAGGGACATATTATTATTACTGCGATATATATTGCTTGACCTAGGTTGAGGTAATGGCTAGAATATAAATTGCTGAGGGTAGTATAGTCCTTTTTGAGGGAATGTATGCGTCAGGTTGATTGACTCTAGTCTAGGCTCTTTCGGTCAATCGGCCTAAATTTCCCCATCAATCATATTACTCTATCTTCTTAGTTCCTATCTATTTCGATAGAAGTACAGGATGTCTGTTATCAAAATTAATGTTCGCCTATGGATTCGCGACCCTATGTGTTCTGCATTCCATCCGTTGCTGATTCTAGAGGATAAGTGATTGTATAGCGAATCCTAAGGGTCTACATCTCTGAGATGAGAAGGACATGTATGCCACACACATGAGTTTGCTTTAGTCGCCAATCATCGCACATTCTCCATATACCATGGAAACAGTGGTCAAATAAAACATCATAAGTTCCGTAGGAAGGGGTTGGTTGGAGGAAGTGTCGCTTGATGTATCGTTTCGAAAGTCGGGTATTGACATGTGATCAATTCTCCGTTCTCGTTGAGCAACATACCCGGTTCTTGAGGATGTCAGCGTCTAAGCTAGACCGTGGACACACTCGAAACACAAAAGAACGAGCAATATGATATTGCGCATATGATTGTGCTACCACGAAGCTAGATTCATTCGAGGCAGTTAAAGACGATCCCTCGACTCAGGTGCCATTGTGACACTGTTAGGATTTAGCTGTCCTAGATGTCGCAATCTGAGCAGCACCTTATAAGACCGGACGTGACGTTGACGGGCTGTGGTTGTATTGAGCCCGTGAAAGTTGACGGACTAGATCTCGAAAGGAGTTTCGCAAGGCTTCACCGGGCGTTGGAATAAATATCCCCCCGCTCCCAGATGGAGCGGCTCTTGACTTGGCTAGTGAATTCTTCGACTTCCATCTTCACTATGTGCTCACCAGGTATCACAACGAGGCCTAGATATATTGAGGCCATGTCGGCTTTGATAGTGGTTGAGTTTGCATCCGCAGCGGCGGCGGCGGAAGCAGCCTCTATAAGTTTTTGTTGAGATGGTTGTCGGTACTCATAGGTGAGAGAGATGACAACATTGCAGTCCTGTATATGCTCGAACAGTTAATAAACTAACGACTGGCTTCTACGTGTAGGCAAATGCAGATGGACTCACGGTGTCGGTGCATTTGAAGGTCCCAATGAACATACGGCCATCAGTAACATAGATGCGTAAGGTCTTGTTGATAAGCGATTTGAGGTAAACCTCGGCTTCAGCTTTCGTAGGAGCATCGGTCACCGTTGCTCGGTCTAGCTGTTTGGCTACAGCTTGCATGTTCGACTCTAAGCTTAGGTGTAATTGGTTATATATGTGTTTTGAGTCGATTCAGGAAGTAAAATGAGAGTCTCTGGTAAAGAAGAGTGGGAATGGAGTATTATTGATGTTGTGATGTTCGTAGTGGCCATGGGATGAGAGAGACTCGGGAAACTGAAACTGGAGACATAGGGTGCCTACGGGTACAAGGTACCTGCCTATAGGTACCTATCTAACTCTAGGTATCCAATCGATAAGGACCATGCCCCTCAATCGGTATCTACAGTGCCTGCATGTCCCTATTTGACGCGATCGGTAGCACCCCTGGTGCCTAAGAGAAGAGCTGCAGGTGGAGCTGCATCTCGGCGTCGAGTCAGCTTCTCGATCTTTGATCTTCACGTTCGCCTCTTTATCTTGGAATATGAGGCCGGGGAGGTGCAGTACTCTTCTTTGACATCTCGACTTGAGAAATCATAGCAAAGGACCCGGACGATTCTGCCGTCGAACATGTTTTCGAATATCCCGCCTTAACATCACATCGCTGGGTTGGCTTCGGTCGCCATCTCGTCATCGTCGTCATGGGTGTGAATGGTCTCTGGACTGTCCTCCAGCCATGCGCGCGGCCGACAAACCTTGCTACTCTGAATCGCAAACGTCTCGCTGTCGATGCCTCCATCTGGATCTATCAATTTCTCAAAGCCGTACGCGACAAAGAAGGCAACGCTCTCCGCAACTCCCACGTGGTCGGCTTCTTCCGTCGCATATGCAAGTTGCTTTGGTTCGGCATCCGCCCTGTATTCGTATTCGACGGCGGTGCGCCGGCTTTGAAACGCCAGACTATTACGAACCGCAAGCGAAGAAGGGAAGGCCGCCGCGATGATGCCGTGCGAACCGCCGGCAAGCTGCTGGCTGTGCAGATGCACCGTATCGCCGAAGAAGAGGAGCAGAAGCGCCGCCGCCGACTAGAGCTCGAAGCCGACGAGAGACCCGAGCTGGAAGAGCCTGTTGAGGAGATACCCGACCTTGAAAACCTCGTTTACGTCGATGAATTGGGCATGAGCCAGCAGGAGCGACAGAAGACGAGAAAATTCTACAAGCAAGATGCCTATCATCTTCCCGATCTGGACCGCGGCATCGAAGGCATGGGCCGACCCGAAGATCCTCGCATCATGAGCATCGAAGAGCTAGAAGAATACGCCAGGCAGTTTCATAGCGGTGAGGATATCAATCTTTACGACTTTAGCAAGATCGACTTTGAGGGC
The DNA here is from genome assembly GCA_022578965.1 of Xylaria sp. FL1777. NCBI lineage: Eukaryota > Fungi > Ascomycota > Sordariomycetes > Xylariales > Xylariaceae > Xylaria > Xylaria sp. FL1777. Next base: position 165,936 of record MU400543.1, on the reverse strand, counting down.
GAGTTTTTCAAGAGTCTCCCGCCTGCTGATAGATACAACATACTCAACGCCGCGAGACTGCGCAGCCGGCTAAGAATGGGATTGAGCAAAGACCAGCTTGACGGCATGTTTCCAGACCGTATGGCTTTCTCGAGGTTTCAGATTGAGAGGGTTCGAGAAAGGAATCATCTGACCCAAAGGCTGATGCAAGAAGCCGGCATGACTGGGACTGATCTCACACTTGGCGTCAATGGGCGCATCGCCGGCGAGAAGGATCGCGAGTACATTCTCGTTAAGAATGAAGGAGCTGAAGGTGGGTGGGCTCTCGGTGTCGTGAGTAGAGAAAAAGATAAAGGAGAGATACATAAGCCTATTGATGTCGATGCCCTTGAATTTCAATATCAGGCGAAAGATGAAGATGTAGATTGGGAGGAAGATGATTTTGAAGATGTGCCGATTGAAGGTCTGAACCGGCTCCCGAGAATTCGTAGTACTGTTAAACCCCAGAGAGCTTTGGATGATGCTATTGTTGTGGACAACGAGGAAGACTCCTTATTCGTTGACGGGGGTACCACAGAGGACAATATCGTTGGTGTTCGACTAAGCGATGAAATCTTATTTCAAGACGAGGAGGAGGATTTGAACCGAGCAATCGCTCTGTCACTTAGAAATCAGCATGGGCTCGGGTCTTCCGCGCATGGAGAAATGGAAGAGGACGAGGGGGAGGAAGAAGAAGAATTTGAGGATGTACCCGCTCCCGAGTGGACACAAAAGGCGGTCGAACAGCCAAAACCAGTAACCTCGACAAGTGGTAGTATCATCGCTCATATCGTCAATAATCGAGCAAATGCGGCAATCCCGAAACGTCGAGAGAGCAACGCCAGCAGCGACAGCGAGGTAGATCTTCGGTCAGCTGTGTCCGCTGCGAGAAAAAAGAAACTAGTGGCGAGCAAGCCCCAACCGCAGCCTGTTTCTATGGTGCCTAAAGTGAATAAAAGCTCTTTTGATGGGCCCCTCCCTTTTGAGAAGCTGGACTGGAAATCCAGCATATTTGGGAAAAAGCGAGAGACTACGCAATCTTCAAGGGAAAATGCCGATAATGGCCCGGACGTGGACGAAGGCCTTGCGGGTGGTTTCCTACAAGACTTCGAGGGCGATGACAAGCCCCGACCATTGCCACCATGGATGATGCAAGATGACTCGGATATTCGAGACTCAATGAAAGCCCAACAGGAACTTGAAAGAGAGACTAACCAAGCAGACCTAGAGGCTGCGATGGAGGAAGAGAAACAACGACAAAAAGACGCTATTATAGAAATTGAATCTTCTGATAGTGGTAGTGACAGCGATATCGAGATAGTCGATGCTCCGCCACAGAAAAGTCCCAAAAAATTGGCTGCATTTAGCAGCTCTTTACGGTTATCCCCTACTACACAGCCAAAAGTTGACTCTCCAATGAGTGTTACTGCTTCATCCCCAACAGAAAACGCAAAGCGAGAGGCAGATACATTACAAGAACAGAGTAATGGAGGAGATTCGCTGAATATGACTATGCCAAATCCGCAACTAGCATCTAAATCCGCCTCCCCGGATCCAGATTTTCAGACAGTTGAGATAACACAACCTCTGGAGGAACTCGAAGACAAGCGAAGTAGTTCTCAGGCTACAATGTCACCGGCGCCTCAGAAGGTAACCGAGGTGAGTCTAGCGGATGAAGCACAGGGGCTTTCAAATGAGGCAGCCATAAAAGACGTCAGCAATTTATTGCTTGGTCAAGATGAATTTGACGATGAATTTAGCGACCCTGAAGAAGAGGAGTTACTCGCACAAATGGCCGAAGAGGCGGAAGAGCACGCACGTTTTGCCAGCCAGTTGAATAACAAGTCAGAGAAAGAGAACCAAGAGGCATATGAACGCGAATTGAAAGCCCTTCGTACACAACAAAAGAAAGATCGTAGAGATGCGGATGAAGTCACGCAGATCATGATCACTGAATGCCAAGCTCTCCTAAGGTATTTTGGCATTCCATATATCGCTGCACCAATGGAAGCCGAGGCACAATGCGCGGAACTTGTTAAGCTTGGCCTGGTGGATGGAATCGTTACAGACGATTCGGATATTTTTCTCTTTGGAGGAACACGTGTCTACAAAAACATGTTCAATAGTAACAAGTTCGTCGAGTGCTACCTTAGCAGCGATCTCGAGAGGGAATTATCGCTTTCTCGCGAACAGCTAATTTCTATTGCCCAATTACTGGGTTCCGACTATACAGAAGGGTTGCCTGGCGTTGGTCCCGTCACAGCGGTCGAAATTCTTTCCGAATTTCCTGGTAGAGATGGGCTTAATAAGTTCCATGATTGGTGGCAAGAAGTTCAGGTGAACAATCGCCCGAAGGAAGCTGACAAAGCGTCGAGTTTTAGAAAGAAGTTTCGCAAGTCTCAGGGCACGAAATTATTCCTGCCAACAGGGTTCCCGAGCCCAGCTGTTTTCGACGCTTACTTACACCCAGAAGTTGACCATAGTACAGAGCCATTTCAATGGGGCTCTCCCGATGTCGAAGGTCTTCGACAGTTTCTCATGGCTACTATTGGCTGGAGCCAAGAACGGACTGATGAAGTCCTCGTACCTGTTATTCGCGACATGAACCGCCGTGAAGCGGAAGGCACACAGAGTAATATAACACGGTATTTTGAAGGGGGTGTTGGTGTTGGGGCCAAGGAAGCATTTGCGCCAAAGCAGAGGGTGCAAAGTAGCAAGCGCATGACACAAGCCGTAAACAAGCTCCGCGCCCATGCAGTCATTAACGACGTTGGCTCAGACGGTCCGGTCGACAACGAGAGCCCTGTGTCAAAATCGAATAGACGGAAACGTAAAGCTAAGGAGATCACGGTCATCGATGACGATAACCACGAGCAAGATGAGGACTACGAGGCCATCGACACTGAAACTGGCAGTAAACGGAAGAGGAAAGGAAAGAGTAGGGGGGATGGCAAAAGGACCGAATCTTCCATGTAATATTAAGTGTAATGATACTTTTCAGCAAGCACCTTTCGCGTAATAAGTTCCTCTCCGTGACTATTTGTTATCGCTAGAAAGATGGGAAACATGATACAGATCAATGGACCTAATGATCATGACGGGAGAGGGTTGATTTACAGTTATTGCCCTCTTCGCCATGTCACACTATCACAACTGCCTTTCACCTACCAAGACTAGCAGTCGTATTAGGCGCTACTTGGAGAAAGACATCGTGAAGTAGAGAGAAGCTCTATTGCGGTTGCTTAGATCCTTACTCGTAATGAAAACATGAATATCACAAGAATTCGCTAATTCTTATACTCGGTCCAAGAGGGAGCTCCTCAGCTCCTGCTATCATACCTTCAGAACTTACCAGGATCGAGAAAACTGGTTTCAACCTTGGCGGCAGGGGCCATGCTTAAGTTAGCGATATCTGGCTCCAAATGTCGTAGACAGTCCTCTTGCTAAACACTACATGATTGAAGATCTTTGGAACTGTAAGTTCCAGTCCCTGTGAGAGAGCAAGGAGTCCGTTTAATCCCAAGACACAAGGGTCGTACTCGGTAGTCCGGACTTTTAGGGGGTAGTACCTAGTCATCGATCCGAATACGACGACAGCTCCAACCACGATTCACCCTACAGGAGTAACGCACCCTCGATCAAGGCATCTTCGAGCTTCTAGCAATTCTGGCGTGTATGCCAGGGAAATTATCATCAATTAAAACCGCTGTCAGTTTTTTTGGCCCAGGCGTAACTGGAGACTCAACGGCCACCGACGCGCCTTGCTTCTTTCTAGTCAATCCCCGAGCGAACACGCGAAGATTGATGGAGGCCTACCAGAACAGTGGATTCGTTGCTATGGCTGCTGCTCAGGCGAGACAATAGTCTTGTAGCTTCGTTTGTTTCTATGGTTGAGCCGTTACGATGCCAATGGTCTAGTGTCCGCGACGGTCTCGGGGACTGAGCATAATTCAACATTATACCTTTAACATAGCCACCATGTCACAAGTCTGTGCCGAAGGCTATGTCTTTATGTTTTGTAGAAAGTTAGAAAGAAATCCCCTTCGCGCTTTCGCGCTTTTTCTTTATTGTGTATCGTTATATGAATGCCATCCCGAGTGGTGAGTTATGAGTTCCTATAAGCCGAGAGAGGACGACAACCTGGACTCGTGTGGTCATAAGTACTGACGTAATGTAAGGACATATGAGCTTATCTTATGTGAGTTGTTGGTTGTAAATCTCGTAGTTATGTTCTTTTTTTTTCTTTTTTTCTCTTTTTTTAGGGGTAACTAGTACATATTAGTCGAGTCCCGGATTCCATGGCAACAATATAAGACAACATAATCACTTAGAAACTTCAATACGTAAGTTATTATGTTATCTGTGTGGTTTGTCATCGAATGGTGCTATACATAAAGCTTCAAATTAGTAGAATTAGTTACAAGGCCTCCATTCATTGTGCGGTCTGCAAGGCCTAGTTGCATCTAAGCTGCGCCTCGTATTTCGCTCTGTCTAATATAATGTCACAGATCCCTCGAGTTTCAATCCCTTCGAATAAACTGCTCCAATTTTGCCTGGAAAATTTTAATAGTTTAGAGGTCTACTATGGAATCCTAATTAGGAGTTGTTGTACGAACGGTCTGTGCGACCGAGAAGGATTACGTGTAACCCCCTGCGCCAGACCTAATAGTCGTACGCACTAAATGCAAGGTCGTATGCGATCTCGACGTCTAATATAGACTGTCTCGGTGAGGCTATTTAGTGCTCGCCTATCTAAGACATATTAACGGCCTTCTTAGATGCCGAAGGCTGTGAGAGTTGCATGTAAAAGCCTAGATCGCCAGTTGAGTTGCCAGAAGGCTTCCGAGTGGCCTATATGGACACTTGTATTATATAAAATGATTATAATCTAAGTAGAAAGTCCAGGCCTTTGCTCAAGCCCTCGTTATACGAGTACGCATAGTAGATATGAACATCTCCCACTATCTTCTCTTATCTATATTCCTCGATATTCTGACTTGGCCTCTATTCGATTCGTAGCAGCAAGCCAAGAGCGCTCAACTATGCTGGGAAAAAGGGGGAAGGCCGCTTATACCAAATTGATTAACTGCATATGCTAATTATATATCGCTTCACCATCCAACCTCCTCATTCAGTCCCGGGAAATCAGGAGCGTCACAGTTAGGCGTCCCCCTGCAGAACGTCATGGCATGAATCCACCTTATCTTGCCCTTCTCGACTCGGAACTCGTGACTATCAGGACCGAGAATCCCAAACTCACTCAATATGTTCACCGAGCCAACAGACTCATCTATCACGTAGCGCCGATCTCGCATCTCGACGCTGAAAGGCGGTAGTCCGGCATCGCATGTATCGTTCGCCAGGCCCTTGCCCATGTACGCGCCGCCCTCCAGACGATCGCAGGGGGTCCCCCACGGTACTATCGTAGATCCGTTGCTGAAATATGCGTAGTATGCGTCCGCAGCGGCTTGTATCGTCGCGCGCGAATCGCGGTTCGAAGGCGCAAGGGGTGCCCAGTCCTCGCGCAGGAGGTAGTGTAGCGCGTGCGTGGTGTTGAAGTACAGATCCCCTGTATTCGTCACGATACTGTCAATCTTTGTGATTTTCCTCGTGTTCGGATCGAGACGCAACTGAGTCCCGATCTGGTACCCCGAATTCGGTGTGAGGGATAGGAGCTCGGAGAACGAGGCACATGCTACAGTGTCGTATATGTGCCGTGCGTGCGCGATTGCAAGCGACTGACCAAGAACGAGACTTTCTACTATTGAGGTTTTTACGTTGTTCTCAATCAATATTGTGTCTTCGGAGAGCAGCGCCGATAACCATTGAGGTTGTCCTGTGCTTTGTGCCGCGATGTATCGGCTTGTAGCCTCTTGCAGAAGCCCTCTGTCGCAGGTTTGGTTTTGGTACCGCAGGACCTTAGCAACAGCGGCTTGTATGAAGAGTATGAATGAGAGCTTCATTCTGTTTATTTTGTGAACGAATAATAAATGATGCCACGCTCTCGAGTAGAGGTTGAGCAGGTGCCGTGGGATGGCAAAGAGGAATGATATCTAAGTGATCATAGTTTATTAGATGAGTTTGTCCCAATCTCATAATACGTATGCAGTACATCTGGGTTTTATAATCGGACGTGATTTTACTGTCACCAATCGTCGCGGCGGCTGAAAGCGCTGGCATACTATGAAGGGCTTCTGCCGAAAAGGGGGAGGGGAATAGTTTGACATATAACCGACTCGGCTACGCAAGTATTCGAACTTGGAGTAGGTACGTTGGAAAGGTCCAGTGTCACACTGCAGGCTTGCGTTTTATTTCGCGCGTAATTAAGAGTGCTGATTTTAAGGATAGACCGCAGGCATAAATCAATACGCTGTGCAGTATGAAAACGTAACGTCATTCAGAATGGCAGGCATACCGGTATATCTTTTTCAAGTTTTATGTGATGGCTGACTTCTGAGATACATGAAACATGGCGTTTGTCTAAGCAATGATAAGGCCAATTATGATCTTAATCTATCTACGGAGCTGAACAACAGTAATACGGGAAATACGAGCTATTTTCTTTTTCCTTTTATATGACTGAGAACGTAGAGGTAGGTACCAGTGCTGCCTAGATTATTTTGTTATCGAGAGATAATAATAGGACTTATGACCACATATCTACATAAATGTCTAACGTTACTATTGCATGTACCATCATATGCCATGTGTTCACGGCCCGGGTTAGCTCTCAACACTATACTTATGTGCACCGACCTCGACGTCTAGAGCTAGTTCAGCGCGTGTGTTAAACTAGCTCTCTGCTTATTGTAGTTGTTGGTTCTGCAGATGAAGCTACACTGATTTCTTGTCTAGTTTCTTGATCTCGCTTGGTACTAAGTATAACTAGTTAGTTATAGTATAACGTCTTTAAAAGGCATCAAGTATAAAACAACAAACTTTAGTATAGACTTCCGCTCCATCTAAGGACTTATAGGAATGGGAGTCTATATTACAACACAATAAAACCGATTCGCGAGACGATACGGACTAATAATACCGGATCAGTGCGGAGTCCGAGCCGTCCGAAAACGAATAGCCAAGACATTCGAGATGGTGCACGCAACCTCAAGGAAAAATGGAATATGCCTGGCTGTTAGCTACGAAGTAGTATACACTGTTGGTTCTTTAGTTGTTTCTCCACCTTCTCAGTAATCTAAAAAAAAAACACCCCTAGCAAGACAGCTAGCAAAACATAGTGGACACAAGAGGAGTCAATAAAGCATGAAGCCTCTATCTACTGTGGCTAGGATGTAAGCTTTTCGCTAGACTAGCGGTCGCGCGAAATGCTTCCTTATTGGGTATCCGAGCTGACGAGGCAACACATAAATGCGCAAGGAACACCAAGACATCAGGCGCTTCATTAAATTTGCTGCCTAGGTTGATTTTGTTATAAGAGTCGTCATGGAGTCTCCTCTAGGTTCTCAATCGTGCCTTCAACACATCATCAATAAGTGTCAGATACTCTCGTGCCATTTCCGATTGCCGTCTCCATTGGACGCTTCGGACTCATTACTCATGTACAAGAGGAGCTCGTAGATTCGCCTATACTACCTCACCATTTCTACCTTTATATTGGCCTCCAGCAAAGAGTATAACGCCGACCGTACCGCTTTAATAGTTCTCGATCTACAGCCGCTCACGCCATCCCTTTGACAACGCCTGTTAAGATCAACATGGCCCCAAGCAAGTTCCGCGTCATTATCATCGGTGGAGGCCCAATTGGTCTCACTATCGCCAACGGCCTAGATAGGGCAGGCCTAGATTTCCTAGTCATCGAGCGTCACCCTGACCTCCTCTCGGAGTCCGGAGCAGGTATCATGGTATGGCCGCATACTGCGAGAGTATTTGACCAGCTAGGACTCCTTGGGGCTTGCGAGGGTCGTTACATGCCTGTACACAACCAGGCAACCATGCGCCTTGATGGATCTCTGATGAGAACAGGTCCGATCTTTGACCATATCAATGATAAGTACGTGGCCTCAACGATACCTGACATCGCCTCTGCTAAATATAAATCTAGTCATGGCTACCCGTGTATGAACTTTTCGCGGCCGTTGTTAATTAAAACATTACTTGAGGGTTTGGGTGCAAAGAAGGCCAAGATCCGCACTGGTGCAGGCCTTGAGGACATCAAATTAACCGAGAACGGAGTGCGAGTCCACCTAACAGATGGAAGTTTCGAGGATGGTTCCATTGTCGTTGGTGCTGATGGCGTCCACTCGAGAACTAGAGTTATCATGCAGAAGCTAGCTGAAGAGGCAGGCGAGGATTTCGCGAAGGAGGAGGACCCTATCATGTCCAATTATCAGATCATGGTATGTATTAAGTCGCCTATTACTTGTCTCGGTCTATTGTTGTGTGGTACACCTCCAGAAGTTCCATGTTATATTTCCCTATCTAGTTTATTATCATCGCTTACGAATGTCATCCACACAGTACGGACGAGCAAAGTATGTTCCGGGCGTTCAAGTCGCGACATTCTTCGAGACACATGGTACCTATAGGAGTTCGCAAATATCGGCAAACAACGAACGTATGCACTTTGGTATCTACCGGAAGTTACCGAACCCAACTACGCAGCTGAAAAAGGAATACAGCAAAGAAGAAGTGGCCGAGTTTGTAGAAGCCTTCTCCGACGTCCATGTCATGCCAAACCTATCCTTCACGGAGCTCTATAAGAACTGCGAGTGGACTAAGCTAGTCAATCAGCAGGAAGGTTTGGTGAAACACTGGTACTATAACCGTATAGTACTAGCCGGTGATGCGTCTGTCCAGATGACAGCAGCTATGGGCATGGGCGTTAACAATGGCATTCAGTCTGCTGTATTCTTGGTGAACAAGATCCACGAAGTATTGAGCAACGACTCCGATCCAGACACGGCAACACTTGGGCGTGCCTTAGAAGAATACCAGGTTAGTACATCAGAGTCCCTGAATTCCCCATTCAATATGTCTTGGAAGCAAGAATTGCAAATAGACGGGATTCTGCTCTTGCTACCCCCGCAAGCTCTGAAGACAATTGACACTATTGACCGCGGATGGCGATCGCTAATTCCAATTTCTTAAATAGAATACTCGCCGTGAGGAGTCACGAGTCATATATAAGCTCGCAGCAAGTGCAATCCGTGCCAATACCTGGGACAGCTATATGGCATGGTTTATGGCCGATGTCCTCATGCCTTGGATATTGCCAGAAGACAAACTCGCAGGGAAAGTAGCTGATCTCGTCCGAACAATGCACAAGTTCGACTTCATAGAATCAGAGCTCAGATCAGGAAAGGTGCCATGGGTAATTGCGTAACTTAGGAGCTGGAGTTGGATAAGGAATGAATGTTTAATCTAAGATTCCTATGAGACGAAGAATCTCTACTTACTTAAGCTTAATTAATCTTATTTAGATATTATATCTTACTTAATCTCCGGTAATCTGATCGAGAAAAGCGATTATGAAGAACGGTAGAAGGCAGATATTGTAATGAGCGTAGATATATAATCTTAAGTTCCCTTATTTAAGGGACCTGCACCGCACAAAAGGGTGTTTTTAACGAAGTGCTTGTGGGTTCTGTTGGAACTAAAAGGAAGTTTAAGGAGATGTTTAGTACCGGTCAACCGCGATTTAAAACTACGTTACCCCGGTTCCTTAAGTATTATAATTTATAAACGGGAGTAGGTGATAGAAGCCATGACGAGATCTCTTCTTCCGGTATCCTCTTGTCTAGAGTAGGAAAAAAAAACAAGGTGGAGGGGGTTCCAACATGTCTCCATGCACGCCCCCCCCGGCTCAAACGTAACCTCCATCGGCTTCCATTCTCCTATACTCACTAGACACCACTAATAATATGAAAGTAACATTGTCGTGTCATTATTGAAAAAGGTGTTAGCAAATGCTTAGGAGTTGTGATCCTTACGCAACAAGACTCGTAATTGAACTCATCTTTGACTGCTTCTTGACATTAAAGGGCGATCAGATTTTTAGGGGGGCTTGACTTCACAAAAATATTTGTCGTTCATTTTCCCCCAAGCTAATGATAGTATTTGACTCCCTGCTGCTCTAGATTGAGGTAACGCAGTAAAGACAGAAGGTAGTAATGTATAAAATGCATCCTAAATAAACAATGTATGTAACTTTATACGGTTCAGTTACAATACCGTATACGTATTCCTTGTTGCTAAATATAAGCTGTCTGTCTCTAGAACCAAGGAGCAACATAGATAATGGTCTTATATGTCATTAAAATTGTAATTACTTTATTGTTCTATTTCTTAATAGTTACCAATTTAGCAAGGCAATAAAATACCAGAACAGAAGACATGAATATAGAGGTGATAAATATACGGATAGCAAATACTATAAACTTAATTTCGTTGCGGTGTAAGGAAGTATAATTATGGAAGCATATGTCTTTTCACTCCAAAGAGCACCAGTATTATAATCGGACAAATAACTAATATATCAAAGTTATTGCGGATGCTCCTCGCCTTACAACATCGTGCTCCAAGTGCGTGAGAAATGTTTGATTTGAACTTATATGGCTAGAGAGCAGATGTCACTTTTAGAATAGGATGTGAACTCCATTGTAGCTCGGGAATTATAAGTCGCCATTCATGCAAAGATGGAGACCGCTTAATTTAAGAGTTGTCTGCTGATAGACCAATTTTTTTTATACCGCGTTTACTTAAAATGTTGTTGATAATATGCAAAAAGGATCTTTAACAAACAGATGGTAGTGTACAAAATGCGATACTCGGTAAATCATTGAAGGAACCAGCTCCAATCGTTCTCGGCGCCCGTTTCGCCTACGCCATCATAGTGCTGCACCTGAACTCCGGGCGCCAAGAACTAAAAAAATTATGTACGATTAAAGCTAAACATGTAATACAAGACGCAGTCTAGATTAGTCGCGAGTTTATCACCACCATAGAAGCCCCTAGTCTTCATATCTAGCAGGCCGGCGTCTCCGGCGCCGGCGGTCAATAGGACCCGAGTCATCGTCACTATCGTCTTGTCCACTAAGGTGTCTAACTCCGTCACTATCCGTCCAACTACAGCCATTATACTCGTCATCCCCGGTGCCGGTCTTTCTTCTCCGGCCCCTTTTGCGCGGTTGCGGTACATCAGAGTCGGAAATCTCAGGTTCGGGGCCCGTATCGCCAGGCGTCGAAAGGGGACTGGACTCTATGTTTTGGTTATTTGCGCGTCGAGCCCTGAGACGTGATGGAGTCTCGTCGAGATGAGATCCATCATCCAGCTCAAGACGAGCCTCAGTATGGCTATAGCGGCCACTATTCTGAATACTAGTCCGCGTAAAGTTGCTCTCTTGTATAACGGGTATCTTTTCATCGTGCACTATGAGATTATCGCGGTTCTTCGGCTTCCTACCTCGCCGTTTCGGAGTAGTAAAGATAGATGCCGGTGGATTTTCGTTGGATCCTGCCGTTGAGGTATCAGCGAATATACGCGATTTTTTAGCTGCTCGTCTTGGTGAATATTCCTCTTCTTCATCTTCAGCACCTTTATCCAATTCGACATAAGAACCAGCAGCAAATGTTCCATTGGGCAAACGCTTCCTTTTTATTTTGCCTACTGGTGTAAAGCGTGGCTGAGAACGGAACGGAATGGCTGGTGCGGTACCAGATTGTGTGTCATCCTGGGAATCAACAATATCAGGCCGGTACTCGGCCGAGTCTGAGTCGTTGATAAGTCCTCGCTTTCGTTTACGTGGGAGAGGTGGATTAATGGTAACGAATGGGTTCTCTATGAGCTCCTCGTTAATTCCATCATTTTCCCCTTCAGACTCAAAAGAGGCGAATGTCTTCTTTGGCTTTCGACCAGGCTTCCGACCCGGTTTTCTTCCTGGTTTTCGACCCGGCTTCTTCTTGATCTTTTCCCCATGTGCTAACGTTGCCGCCTGTTCTTTGGCTTTGCGTCGTTTCTTTTCGGCCTTTTCTTCTTGTAGTAACTTTTTCGTCAAATTGGGGAAATTATCCCCATAATGGAAGAATAGCTCGTCGCCAGCCTTAATGTCGCGTAGTGATGTGAACTTGATACGATATTCACCATTTACGTACATGATTTTAGGCGTCACGTTGCAGTTAGTATCCTGGTGATTAATATACCGACTAAGGTTTCCATAGATTGCGGCGTCAACCCAGATACCTTCTTGCTCTAGCAGAGTGAAGAGGTACGAAGAATTTGAACTCTCGTCGAATACATCTCCGCGCCGCGCCTCACGGCGGACTCCTTCGTCCTGACTGATAAGCTCACCTACGTATTCGATAACAAACTCATCTTGAGCAATATCCTCGGTTGTGAAGAGGCCGTACCCGGAGACGGCCGACTTTCCAAGGACGACAGCTTTCGATTTGCCGCGCTGAAGAGCACAATTTTGGCATCCAGTTTCATGTAAGAACTCATTGTTCGTATTTTTGGGCATTGCTCTCTCATCGGCACCACATGTTCCACATAAAGCAGGATCGCATTCTCGGTTGAGTAATATACAAATGCACGGGCGATCTTTCTGCTTAGGCATGCAGATTTTTCCAAGGGCATGGCATGCACAACCAGTAAACTTGTTGGCGCAGTTCTCTGCTGTACAACGGCAGAATCGCTCACACATGATACGATTCTGAACACAAGGACAGCTCCTATCACAAGGACCATCGTGATGGCATGGGTCGAAGTGGTCTTTCCGTTGATGCTCGTGAGTTTTGGTGTGTTCTTGCCAATCACCTATAAGCATTTTTCTATGTCGATCGTACCATGGCAATGGCTTAACCGAGACCGGCGGAGGCTCAGTAACATCAGGAAGGGACAGATCGAGCTTATCCATCTGTCGTTGTACGTCCCAGCACGGGCGACCGGTAGCCACAGCAGTAGAGCATTGCACTGGGATAGAAGTGCCGTGGAAGCTCAAATAGAAAGACTTGAGAAGCATAACTTCAGTCTCGTTCCAAGGACGAGAGCGCGTGCCTGGACGGCCTTTCAGAAAGCACTCTTCGCCACAGGGGATCCTAGCTTTCCGTGGAGAATCGCCATCGCTGTTGGCACCTTTGAACCTCTGGGCTAGCTGTTGGCGTATCATAGGTGACAGGCCGCCAACTACTTCGACAGAGAAACGTTTCCGTTCGTTGTCGACGCCATACTCACCATGTTCACATGAGTGGCTAGTGCAAACCAAACAACCAAGAAGGGAATAAGTTTCTAGAAATGATTCGACTGACTTATCCTCCTCAGCAGTCTTGGCTTGGCTAGGAGTATCTTTCATATATTTTTTGGAGTCAACAATTGTGTCGACGGACTTATCGAGCAGCAACACGTCCCGAAGTGGGACAGCGTGCTCGCCTAGATCCTTGCTATCGAAAACTCGATCAAATGCTTCAGAGAATATTCGGACTATCTTGGCTGATCTTGGCGAATTGGAATCGTCATTATACGAGTTTAAAATGCTTGATTTCTGTTGAGGTGTTACTGCGTCACTCTGGGTGGCTACATGGCGGATGAGTGCCGCCTTTGTGCAGTGCTCGATCCCGAGTTTAGCTAGCCAAAAATCGAGATACTCTAGAAGCGTGGTGGCGCGCTCCTTCTGGATAGTCTTAACTACTTTCTCATGACGACTTAGGGTGGCAAAACCCGAAGTTTTATCCATGGTTTCCAGATTTTCAAGCCATCGTGTATAGATGCTTTCTTCGTTATCAGCTAGATCTCGTAGATGCGGGACATAAGTGAGCATCGTATTTGGTGAAAGAATATTCTTCCTGATTTCGACATGATGAAAGCTGTATCGAGGAGTTGGCTCCTGGTCGGTCTTTATGCATGTAACTGGGTAGCGCTCTCGCTTTTCTTGCTTGCTTGACCTTCCTTGGCCAACTTGCTAGGCTACCGTGTTAGGCATTTCTTCACGGTGTTTTAGAGGAGAAGTGTACGAACCTTTGTTCTGATTCGCATTGTTTCTGACGACTTGCTACCTGGGTTTACGGGCTCAAGTTTCACCCCAGCGAACCAGTCCTTCTTGCTGACCAACTGTTGCTGTGGTGCATCCCTTTTCCAGGCATCATGGATTAGTCGCGCAGTAAGCTTAGCATGATTGAGGCCGATCTCCTGGGAGAATTCGCGCAGAGACAACTCTAATTTTGCCAAGCTCACCTCACCCTTTTTAGGGGTCTGCGTCCTGGGTGTCCTCTGATTTGCACTTTGTTGGTGAGCAGAGGCGGGGTTCACCTCATCGTGAATAGTACTTTTGGTGGTACTTGATGGCCAATAGGGTAGACTACTTCCTTTTATATCAAGGCTGGCCGATTTTTGTGAAGGGCCCAGGCTGGTCCTCGATGGCGTAGAAGTATGAAGCGGTGTTAACTCAGTCTGGCCAGTTCCCGATGACTGCCGAGTTAGCGGGGGAGGGCTGATAGGCTTGCGACTCCGAAAGGCGGGAGAAGATATCATGTCATCAGGCTCACTGTCTGAGATGACATATTCGTGATGGAGGTCCGTTCGCGCCATTATGAGCAGTCATGCCCTGAATGCCGGATGATACTTGGCTCCGGAGTCAAAGAAATATCAAGTAACACCCGACGTTTAAGATGGCGTGGTTGGAGGCCTGAATATGCCAACGGTCGCTATTCTTCTTCCAGCGGCCTCTTTCCCGTAAAGGCCGAAGGTAAAACCACCTCGTTGTTTAGGAAGTGATGCAAACTTGGACGAAGCACATCAGACGAAGGTGCGGAGGAAATTATCACAACTAGGTGAATTGGTGATCACAGAATGAACAATGAAGCGAAAACTCAATTTCTCTAACGCTGTTGCTGTGGTTCCACAAGCGCGTCCTCATCGCCAGCAAGGTAGCCCAATCGAATATCTAACGGGGGGAGTTAGCATATTGTGGGGAGGAGGGACGGAGAGACTCTGAACTGGAATATTATCTTACGTGGCGACGTGTGAAAACATCGTCTCTGGCAGGGGCGCCGGGCGGAAGGGGATAGATGGATGAGATTTGTATGCTGCACCCTGTACGTGGCTCTCATTCAGAGACGCGCTTCTTTCTGTCTTAGGAGATGGAGTAAGTTTATAAAAGTTGGAACAGGGGACCCTTGTGACCCGAGGCTGATGAGGTACCTACCTAGGCAGTAGGTTATTGTGGCTTGGCTGAGCTAGGTAGCTAACTGAAGAGACAGTCTACCCAAAGGTATTGTGGCGCTATTCCTACCTACTTAACTTATAGCGTACCCTACCTACTTAAGTACCTAGGTATGTGTAGATGTGCTTATAATAAATGTTACACTAAAAGACTCTTGAAGAGAATGTCGACATAAATTTCCAAAATGAAGGAGTTTAGTAGACGTGAAATATACCTTACAAATATTGAACATACCTATCCATTTCTACGATATACCAAGTACCTACCTGGGTAGCTCAAGTAATCCTTGCCCCACCTTCCCTTTTTCTCCCTTTGTACTGTTATCAACATTTGTTTGTTTTGTCATTGAGCCTTATAACACGTTGACAATGCAACAACATGATTTCGAAAAGATAAGCACTAGCTTTAATGTTGTCTTAGCTAGTATTCCTTGAGTACATATTAGTATTTAGTAGATAGGGATTTCAATGTCCATGCTCAAAGTGAGATCTAAACCCTGCCTCTTTGAGATGATAAGTATCTTAATATACACTTTGTAAGTAATTGGTGGGCTATAATGCAGGTGGATAATAAAATAAGTTAGATAAACGTCTTTTTTTGTGTTCTCACTGTTATAGGAAGATAGACCACATCAATATTGAATACTCCTTTACCACTCTTCTATTCCAACAACAGCCAGTGCAGGGAAAATATATAAAGAGTACCGAAACTCAAGAAATTTGACAAGAGCCTGTTGATATGCATTCTTGTTGCACGCGAATTTACAACTTTGCTTCCCTAGGCTTGTGGTGTCTATTCTCTTAATAAAATAGTGGTAGCCGGCAAGGGCGTTGTATGATGCACTGTCAAATGTAAGTCCTCATAAACTAATATGTTTTTGTCTACTTAAATACGTTCTAGGATTCATTGTTATTACCACCTCGTCCGCTTAAAGACAAAGATACGCAGGGAGCAAGATATGTAATAGCTATAGATGCACTTATTTCCGAGTAGAGAAAGCAAGTTGGCCTCTTTGTAAATGGCTGTCATGTCTGTAAAGAATTCCCTTTGTTACACCAGACTCTATGTGTGTAGAAAATGCCGGATTTGCTCATTCTGTTGGCTCCAAGATAAAGATGAGGGAACGATGATGTCCACTGTATAGATCCTGCTAACCTACTATAGAAGTACCTCACAAAGCTGATGCCAGGTAACGTACCTAGGTAGTGTAGCGCTGCTTGTTACTAAGTCATCTATGCCACTTAGAGTTTTACTTGCTGATGCTCGGCGACTTATGATTGGCTTACAATACTACATGTAGCTTCAATTAGGCCTACTAGATAGGTACTTTCTTACTTTACGCATAAGTATACAGCCCTAATCTCCACACCTAAATACGACTATGAGAACGCGCCATCTTACCGATTCAGTACCTAGGTATGTACTGCGGAGCGCTAGATGACGTAGTTCTACATGTAGGGATCACTAGACTGGTTACCCCGGCCACCAACCAGCACCCTTATTAGATGTCTCTCTATTTCCGTCCTTATTTATGTGCGACAAGTGAGTCGATCACTTTAAGCCTAACTACCATCATCCTTCTCTTACCGTCAGCTCTCGTCCATTCCGCCTCGTCGCATCGTATCAAATAGCTTTGGATTGTATCGCGCATTCAGGTCAGCTCCCATTGATCTCCAACCCCTTACCCACCACGCTTCATTGAGCTCGGTTCGCCTCGAGTCGCCGCGATGGACTACATCCCCTCATCTCGAAGTCTCTGAGCTAACAAGTAGACGTCATTCCAGCCCCTTTATTTCTGCCGCCGCCGCCGCCGCGCTCTACCCGACATACTCGTCCTAATAACCGAATCCTCCTACTACAATGCATCGGACATATTCCATGCGCCAGTCCAGGGCGCCCACTGCCTCCCAGATCCAAGTGAGCGAATGGTCCTGCCTCACGCATTGCTCGTTGCTCTACAACGACGAGGCGCTGACTTCGCGCGCAAATAGAATCCCCCTCCACCGCCATCCTCAACTAAGTCCGGCCGACTCTTTGGGAGAGGAGGCTTTGGTATGTGGGCATGAGCCCTCGGAAACAGAAGCTGGTTTTTGCTTATACTCTCTCTAGGACATGCCCTCCGTCGAAATGCTGCTGGCGCATTTGGCCCCGACCTGGCTAAGAAGTTGACCCAGCTCGTGAAGATGGAGAAGAATGTGATGCGCAGCCTAGAACTAGTTGCTAAAGAGCGCATGGAAGTTGCTGTATGTAGCCCTCTACAATTGGGCCATGTTGCTTCCCTAGCTAACAGTAGACTCTAGCAACAACTCTCGCTCTGGGGTGAGGCAGGCGACGAAGACGTTTCTGATGTTACCGACAAACTAGGTGTCCTCCTCTACGAAATCGGCGAGCTTGAGGACCAATACGTGGACCGCTACGATCAATACCGCGTAACCATGAAGAGTATCAGAAACATTGAAGCGTCGGTGCAACCCAGCAGAGACCGTGAGTATAGACGGGCAGTTTGAGTCGTAATAATTCGACATTATGGTGCTAACATGCGCTCAGGGAAGCAAAAGATCGCCGACCAGATTGCCCAGCTCAAGTACAAAGAGCCGAACTCACCCAAGATCGTGGTCCTCGAGCAGGAGCTTGTCCGTGCCGAAGCTGAGTCTCTTGTCGCCGAGGCACAGCTATCGAACATCACCCGTGAAAAGATAAAAGCTGCCTACACATATCAATTTGACGCTCTACGCGAGCATAGTGAGAAAGTCGCCATCATTGCCGGGTTTGGAAAGCATCTTTTAGAATTGATTGATGACACTCCAGTTACGCCTGGCGAGACTCGTCCTGCGTACGACGGTTACGAGGCGAGCAAGGCAATCATCCAAGACTGTGAAGAGGCACTTACCAATTGGGTTTCGTCAAATGCTGCTGTTAGTGCCAAGCTCTCAACGCGGGCTAGGACACTTTCGACTAGACGCCGTAACAATATCAAAGCCAGGTCAGAAGGCCTGGACTTGTCTAGCCAAGATGTACCGCTGAACGACCGTGACTCATGGGTAGCAGCTGGCGATCACAAAGAAGAAGAGTACGAGGAGGCATCTGATGTAGATGACCAAGCCCACTCCGTTCTCGATTCCGATAGTGGCCTGAATGGCGGTGAGCAGCGCGGCAGGCAGCCGGTTGCCGCCTAAAAAAGAAAAAGGAGCAAGAAAAGAAAAACCCACTTAATGTCTAATACGACCCAGCACCTCTCGTAGAGGTCAACGAGAGATATCCATATCACAGCCTTTCGGCTCTACGGGATGAAGTCATGGATATCGATGGGCTGGGCCTGGCGGATTGCTTTACACGTATTGGAATAGGAGAAACGTGAAGATACTTTCGTTCGTTCAGACCAGCTATGAGAGAATAATAATAGGGTTTCGTGTACTGTTAGTGAGCTATTCTTCGCCACTGCGAATTTTGTTTTAGGCGAGGGACTACCTAACCTAACGACTTGAACGTAAAACTATCACCGAGTCGCCTCTTTCTCAGACGTTATGGTGAAAATATTCATGAGATAAGTAACAAACTTCTGATTGAGTTAATTACTCAGTGTTCAAGTTTGAGACAATAAGTTCGCCGTTTGTTATGGGGTTTCTATCTATTTACTCATGTATGTATACAACTAGTCATAGTCTTTAGGCATGCCTACCAAAATTGCATGAGATGCAGCTTTATTCGTAGAATTACCGATACTATGTGTTGCCGATTTATTACATCTCATGTAGTCTAGTTATACTAAGATCTTGCCAGTCTCCTTGTTGTTACCCACCATTTCCCAGTAGCCTAAGACTTCAACCGAGACTTATGTCGACTGCCTGCACATATATCGACTATCACGCTCAGCCAGGGTGTATGATAATGATGGTCAAAATATTTTTTTTTTCATTTATATTTATAGTCGCAGGCACCCTCCCTCACTTCGGTCCCCTGGACATTTATCGTCTTGATCCCTATTCTATATTATATTCCTTTTGCGCCAGTACTCAAGTTAAAGACAAAGTAGCTATGAAGCTCTCCACAGCGGTCAAGACGTAGATTCATCATAAATATGTTACAATGTGCGAGAATCCCATAAGGCTCTAATAAACACCATTTACTAACAATACTAATAACATACGATCACTATTTTTGTCATATAGGGCCCCATGTTATAATAATAAACGTTTGTGAGAGCAGAGACGACGTTCAACGTTGACGTCAAACGTAAGAAGTGAGCATCAAGTTATGAGTTTTTGCAGTTAGATCCGGAACTATCATGAATTTACACTATAGTCCATCGAAGGTAATGGGACACAGGCCGATATTCCGGATCCCTGTGGCTAGTACGATGAGTCTCGTGAGATGGGAGCTTCAAGGCGAAAAATTATATTCAAGTTATCCTCACGATCGTCGATGGTGAGCCTTGGTTGGGCAGTGATTTACACGCTGAATTTGGATTTGTATCACTAGAACTTGTGGGATTTTATGTTAGGCTATGCTCTGGTTGGGACATCGCGTTTATTGCCTAGTATAGCATTTCCAAAAACCCCCGACAGTATATCCAGATAAGTAATCTAGAAATTCCCTTTGTAATCTGGAGAAGATCTCTAAGCGAGACAACGCCTTGGAAAGGCAAGCTATGCTATTTGAACAATGTTTAGAAGTCGAGGGAATGTCGTGCTTAGTGATTCAATACCTAGATTGTATAAAGGCCTCAGCGGATGACCTAAGAGGGGATGTGTATAGGCTTTAGGCCAGTCACGATGTTATTCATGAATTTCTCTATCTACCCAGTTTCATAGCAGATCGTGGCACAGAGAACCTACTATTCCAATGCTGAGATCACGGATGTGATGTAACATCGTATTCACTCTACTAAACCCGGCTTTACTCCTTTATTACAAGACAAAATTCCAGTCTATTCTTATCAATTCCGCAATGGTGCCTGATCCCAGGGCAAACACGCGTATCCTTCTCACTTCGCATATCCACCACTGTCAGCATCAATGTTTCACTCTCCGTAAGCTGTAGCCGTTTGTATCTGCCGTTTGTATCTCTACCTGCAGTTGTCCCTGTACCACACATGGTGACACATTCCGTGGCTCTGTCTTTCCCGTATTGGTCTTCCATGAGACGCTCGCAACAATACGGCTCATGCTTACAGTGAGAAGTAAGATGCTATTTACCAGTAATGCTATTGTTGGCTCAATAGTCGGAACAATGGCTGAAAATTAATCAGAACTATGCCCATGTAAATTCAGTCGCTATCTAAGACATAGGTATTGATATCCTCTGCGCCCCAGTAGCCATGACGACATCCACAAGACCGTTTCAATAAAGGTTTCTGCCCGACAGCAGTTGTCTAGAGAGGTTGCTTTCTATCATGAAATCTATCATCGTCATAGGAGACATCGTTATAACAATATGACTCTAGCCTTTTGCATGCTGTGAAGGTTACGACGTATTCAATCGTCAACGCATCTCAGGTTTGCGGCTGAACTGGCTCCGGTTACGGATACATTGGCCATGGATGATGTGCTTGGTTTGCTGTGGAAACTACCAAAAATAGAGTACCTACCAATGCAGAAAATATGCATGGTGCTTCTCGTAGTCACGCCCTTTGGGGTATTCAGATGCGGTGGAACGCTGCGGTGACATTGATGTGGGTTGTCATAGCTCAGCTACACATGTATGCGTAGGTATTCGGAATCATGCGACAACTGCCCACTTATGTACCTACTTGACGACCTCAGCCCTTTTCCCATCCAGGAGATGGAGGATATGAGACTTTCCGGTAACCTAATAAGTACCTACCTAATCCAGCATTCAGCTGTGCAAAGGGGTGACAAGTATCGTCCCGTGCTCCACAGCCTCCCAGCAGGTAGTTATCATCGTCTATCGTTCAGCTGATGTAATACGAGACTTATTGGTTTTCAGTATTCCCCAGTTATTGGCAGTTGTAAAACCAATATCACATCGGCATATACCTACCTACCTGCCTCGATCCCGAGCCCTAGTCATGCATGTATGCATGCAACGCTTAGATGCCCCAAATGGCTTTTAAGCGCTTGCCTGCCTACCAACAAAGACATCAACGGTTGGTGTTTTTCAGCATAGCCCCCAACTGTATTGACGGGCGCATTGGATATTTGGTGACCCGTTTCCGGTGGTACGATAGGGACCATACCAGTCGGCTGCCAGCAAGAAGCGGATAGCAGAGCCGCTGCCGCTGCATACCACCAACAATTATCCGTCTTCGATAACAGGGTTCGTGGGTGGTATTGACGCGGTTGTCGGCAAGGGGGGTGTATACAATGACAAATATATTGAACCCTTAACATCTTTCTACTAGGTAGATTAGAAAACTAGATACATAGAAGAATACCTACGTACGTGAGCAAGCAAGTACACCGGTAGACGCGAGCACACAATAGTCAAAGGAAAAGGACCTGGAAAAAAATGAATAACATAGAGCGCTATCTAAATCAAGGATGAAATTCCAATGCATTAGCAAATCGCACCGCATTCTCTCCAACGCCCCCATCACATCTCAGCCATGTGGGCTTGATTCTCCACGCGCCTCGCCTCCAAGAAAGCCCTCAAGCCCCCCGTCTCCGTCAATGCAGTTTTCTTCTTCTTCCTGCCCAGCTTGGCCATGAATCTCGCCACGAGCCCGCCCTGCCTAGGCGGTCCGTCAACGCCAAACGACTTCCCCATGTACGGCCCTTGCTCGGTGAAGGTGACGCGCTGGACGCGCGCCCTCCTGTTCCCCCAGCCGTCGTCCGGGCCGTCGGTGGCATGGTAGACGGCGATGATGTCGCCGTCGCCGAGGTCGAGGAAGCTGCCGTGGCCCGGGCCGAAGGGCCCCGGCCCCGAGCGCTTGCGCGTCTGGAGCAGCGGCGCCCTCGACTTCTGCCAGGACGACGCCTCCAGTGGCTCGCCGCCGCGGTACCGCAGCGTCGCCATCTTGTACTCGTGCGTCCAGGACCCCGCGCACGAGTACACGAGCCCGCGCCACCGCCCGTCGGGCGACGCCAGCCACTGCGGCCCTTCGTTGATGGCGTGGTCGCCGTTGTGGTCGCGCGTGATCTCCCACGGCTGCTGCGGCAGGCTGATGGTCACGGGCCTGCTGCCGGCCGTCGACGGGTCGCTGAGGCGCATTAGGAAGAGCTGCTGTACGAGCCCCGAGGTATCGGCGGTCGTCGTCGTCGCGTTACCTCCGCTGCTCGCGTTGACGTGGTGTTCGTGGTGCTCGCTCTCTTGGTCAATGTTGCCTAGATTCTGCTGTAGCGGGTTCGTGTGTCTGATGTAGTCGTCACTGGGACGGTGTAGTTCGCTACTGTCGAGGGGCCAGCCCGAATATGCGAGGTACAGCTGGTCCTCAAGTTCGAATACCGTTCCGTCTATTGCCCACTGGTCTGGCATGTGCTGTATTCGCCCCAGAAACTCCCATTGCCCCGAACAGGGGGCTTCCGTCGCCGGCGGCCCGGCTAACACATATATACGGTGGCTTTTGTTGCCCTTTTTCGGGTCCGCCGCTGCGTAGTAGATGTACCATCGGCCGCGGAGCGCATGGAGTTCCGGAGCCCATATATCCGCCGAGTGGTTTGTTGCGTGTGGTGGTTTCCTAGAAGTTGGCTTAGCTCGAGATTCGCAAGAGTGGCTGCTAATTCATGTGATATAATCCTATGATCAGCCCCGGGCTCATTTGCGTACCATACGTGATGTCTGACCCCGGATGCTTCTATGTCCACGAGACTGTTTGAGGACCAAATCTCAATTCTGTCTCCTGCAGTGTATGTCTAGATTTATTGTTAGCGAGTGATGCTCGAAAGCGGTTCTTACACCTAGCTCACTAGATAATATCGACCACAGAAGCTCTTGATAAACGGGTCCGGCGTCCCGAAGGACGTAAGGGTGAGTATGGAATCATCGTAGGGTTGATGCATGGCTATGAGTCCTCCTAGTGACAGGAGCCAGAATAAGACCCGAGTAAACGCCATTCGCAGGTGGACATTGTTCGCGGTCAGTAAAGGCCAGCCCATATCACCAAAGCTAGAGGCATGACGCAGTTAAGATGAGTGGATATTTGTTGATCGTCCAGACCTGGCCGATGTTGGAGCAGGGGCTTCTTAGATAGAGTTTGGCTTTGAGCAAGACACCGCCAGGTTGGTATCATGACCGTCCGGCCGGGAAAATGTATACGGAAGGAGATTACGCAGACCGGGGATGGCGATTTTGATAAATTCGGGATGGACGGACCTCTTGACGGAACTCTTGACGGAACTCTGGTAAAGCAGAAGTCCCCAAACCCAGAAAAACACCAAGAATAACGAGAATAGTGTCTGGTAGTGTCTGGCTAATCATTCTGCCCGTCTAGCTTATTCGAAAGTACACGGCTTTCGTAGTTTAGTGGCACCTCTCGCAGGTTGGGGAGCCAGTACCGTCAACCTTATGCGACCTTGGTTGCAGGCGGCGTTCTAATCTTTGTCGGCCTTTAGCTGAGGCATAGTAGGAGGGAGACGTGGCCCCCCCTTTTAAACTTAACTCTGATCGCTTTAAGTGGCTGTTTAACATTATAACTGCGTATGTATATTTTCAGAGTAGTTTCGATGTGCCTCTGGTGTTGTTGGGGTAGATTCAAATGTATAGCACGGTTCGTGCGCCGTGAGGAGAAGATCCTAGTACCTGGCCACTTATATAATCAAACTGCCACAGTAGTAAGAGGATGGTGAATCTCACGGTATCTACTGTATCTCAGAACGCCCTTCCTTCATATTTCCACCAAGGACTCTGACAATACGGCGGATAATTGTAGATACCAATTGCAAAATTATCCTCATTTTCCCCCTTCTTTTTTTTTGTTCTGTTAATATTACTCCATCTCCCATGTATCATTATCGATAATAAGGGTACGGTAGGTTGAGGTATGGACCTATATGTCTACTATAAGATATATACACAGAAATAGTCTAAGCAATATCCCCAGAGAGGCCCAAGCTACCGACTATGTATAAATAACGGCTCACAGGGTTATGGCTAAGCTGAACTAATAAGTGTCGTTGTCACTAGAGCAAACATGTCTCAACATTTCCGAAATAGTGGGAAGAAAGGGCTGTGAGAAAACTTTTGAGTGGCTTTATTGAAGCTAGAATATAAGAGAAGCACTCCGAGGGCAAGACACAAACATGAATCGCGAACGCAATAGAAGAACCGTTGCAGCTATTAAGTGTAACTTATTGCCTGCAACTTTCCTGGTATATTTAAATAGGAGGAGGGGTCACATCGCCAGATTATCTGTCTCAGCTGTGCTTCTTCTCTTCTATTACGCACATATACTCATTCGATTATCAAATCGTCTCCGGGCCAGCGCGGTCCTCGTCGCCACACCCCCACCGGTACACTTACTTACTCACTTACTCACCTACCTACTTATCCCTTCGCATTGCACACCTGCACTGATACTACCTTAACATCCCGCTACCTTAATCATGCACCTCGGCATCTGACAAATGTCAAGCTACACGGGTAGAGCAGGGGATTTCGGGATATAGCCGGAGGCCTGGGGCTACGACGTAACCGTCGTTTTCGTAGTTGTCGTTTTGTAATATTGCCGAGGGAGCTCGCTTCGTTCGTCTCCGGGAACTTGGGCGTGTCAATCTCGCCTATCCCACGAGAACGAGATACGAGTCATCAGTGCAGCCTTACGGATTTGTCATTGTGATTTGGCTGTCGATCTCTTGCCTCGTTGTTGCCTCACAAGTTGTTTTGGGGTCCTCCATCGATCTCGGTAGTGTGCCCGGACTCAGTGGATACCCACTAGGCTATCGCCCAGCGGGCACTAACTGGTAGGCTTACTTAGTACCGGCAGAATCCCGCCCAGAGAAGGTTATATAGGTGTACCTACAGTACATAAGTGCAGATGCATACCTACATGAGTCCTCATGCCGGAGACAAACTTCAACGTTGTGAAAGAACATTATCGCTGGAAATCCGAAAGCGTCATAGGTTAAAAATAAAATAAATAGAAACCTACTAATACATGGTATTCACAGCAATATTCAATATTGAGGAAAGGGAGAAGGACAAGGACACATTGCTACATACAATAAGCATAGGCCTGCTCCCTTAGGTACCAATCCCGTGGAACGAACCAGTCGGGGGGCCTTTTGCGGTGGTGGGCTGTGTGTAGTATGTATGCTGCTGAGCTGATCACGAGAATACCTATCCCTACCCTTCTAAGGTTCGATATTGGTTGTCCGACAGATACGAGGTGGTTTTCGTCGCCAGCACACATCCCTGTCCCCGTGAGTCAATACTGACTGACCGCTAGACTTACTATCTAGGCTTTGGACATGATTGATCATAGACGCGACGTTTGCTACACATCTTCTGGCCAATCACTTTATTTCATTGCTGAGAGAGTACAGTGAAAAATCACTAGATAGTCTGACTGACACACTAGAGAGAGCACATGATCATGAAATGGGTATCTGAGGGCGCGGCTTTGTATTCGTTTAGCACGACGGTGTAGCTACCTATTGAATTGTCTAGGCATAGTTAAGCCTAAAGATATTTTCTATATCGTCATCATCGCTGAGGGTATCACTCGCATTTATTCCCAGACATTCCATACGCCCGATCCATTATATCCCCATACATACCCCGACAAGTAGATAGCAGTCAGATAGCAGTTATACCTAGTAGCCCGCCGATGAATCCAATCAGCGAGCAAAATATCGTAGTTCTACATCAGCCGGTGCGGTGAGCTGAAGTCGCCGGCAAACGCATGTTCGGCTTCCCACTTCAAAAAGTCGCCTAAGTCATGCCCTAGATTGTATCCCATGGGCACGACGTCTAGATCGTCGCCACTATCGCTTCGGATGACCCGTAAGTCGAGCATCGGGCTAGGCGGTAGGCTGTTCACACTTTGGCGGTTGGCCGTAACTTGCTTCTTCTCACCGTCCTGTCGCCATGTGTCGTTTGTGTTACCCCGCCCGCCCTTAAGGTACTGCGACGATGTGCGCTTTTTCTCCTCTGTAAAGTCGAGGTCGAGCTGCAGGCCCGGAACCCCGGTTTTAGATTGCGCATCCCGCCATCTCAGACGCGGACTGTTCGCGTTGTCGCTCTCAATCTCGCTATAGGAGAGGTCGGGGATCTCATCTCCGGAGAGTGTGCTCCTGGGGCTTGAGGCTTCGGAGTCGCTGGTGACGAGCTCCCCCGTGCTTTCGAAGTGCCACGAATCCCACCACTCTGTAATATCGGCGATCTCCTCTTCTTCCCTTCGGTATAGCGCGTCGTCACTGTCTGAGAACAGGTCACCAGCGCCGCCGGAGATCGCCATCTGGAACGCCGTCCAGTCGAGACTCTCATCGTGGCCGAGTCTCACATCTGGTAGCAGATCACATTTAGATAGTCGAATGGGCCCATGCTGGAAAGCAGGCGTGATTAAAGAGAATCGTGGGGATGGAAGGTATACGTATTCTGAAGTGGAGGTGTTGCCGAGGGATGCGTCGGAGTCGTTGCTAAAGTAGAGGTCCCCGCTTGTTCGTGGCGTGATGCTAGTTTCAGGTATGATGGGGAGCTCTGTCATTATTCTGCGTGATGAAGACCTTACGTGTCTCGATGATGTGGTGGAGTTTGTATTGCTCTTATGCAATACTGGTCGGTGACGGGGAGGAAGAGGAAAGGTGTTACTCTTATGCTGTCTCTCAAACAAAAAGTCTCGCTGTACCATGTCTGAGGCAAACGCACTCACAGGCTTTTCTTCCACCGGCATGGTCATGGCCGTCTTGACACCTGCCGACCCAACGCGTGCTGGCGGACTGTCAAAGTGGAAGGGCTCCATGGCTGCTAGTTCCTGTTCCAGAGCCTCCGCCATTTTCTCCACTTGGAGCTTCGTTATCCTCTGTTGTTTAAACGCCTCAATCTGATCAGGTGTGAGCATCTCATCTGCTTCTATCCTGTGAAACAGCTTGCCCGTGAGTAATTCTGAGACATTTTCTGTTAGTGTCCATCTTGGACCGCTTTTGACCGCCTGTTTCGGCGTGGTAGGTTTCCGTGTTGGCCTCATAGATCTTGCTCTCCTGAATTTCTTGGAATTCTTCCTCTTAGGTGTCTGTGAAGGAGAGTCGTCCTTGGACGGTTTCTTAGGAGAAGAGCTAAACATGGACGGTGCTTTGGCCGGAGGGCTCTTTGAAAGCGATACTGGGGTTTCCTTTGGGGGTGGAGTAGGTGGCGGAGGCTCTATGTCGTGAGGTACACCCGAGGAGCTTGCCTTTGTAGTCTGAAAGACGGTAGCTTGGCTAACGTGTACTTCCGACAAGGTAGCGCCGATAACTTTGAAAGCGTCCTCGGCCTCTTGCATAAATTGTCTGACGTCGTTGGAGAGCTCCTGCGATAAAGTTCCCTCCGATTGTTGATCCTTAACCGCTTCTACTTTGTCCTGTTCTTTAGGAGGCGAAGCCTGAGTCACCTCTTCCTCACTCTTGGCGTCGCTGAACGAGTTAAACCGAGATTTTGGTATATGATGTGTGAGTGTGTCATCCGGATCGGTACTGTTGACACAAGACAGCAATGTAGGGTCTTCGCTGGTTTCCCCTGATGATATTGAATAAAGAGGCGACCTTCTCTTCCAATTCAGTAGTGGGCAATCGCACCTGGCATGAAGGTCACATCTACACGAAGAGCTTGCTGAGGAACGTGGTGTCTCGCTCGGAAGCGGCGGTAGTGGCCTTAAGATATCGGAATGGGTCAGAGGGCTCGTGGCTATGATCGGGGCCGGAGCTTGCTTTTTGCGACTAGAACGTCTGTTTGCCGCATAGAGACTCCCGCCACCATCTTGGTCCGTCCACGAAACCAGGAGACTATCTTCTTTCTTCAGTTGGACTCCACCCAAGTCCTCATCACTCAACCGCCGGTTGGGTATGAGCTTTCGAATACTCAGACCTGATCGAGAGAGCATAATGACAGCGCCATGCAAGGGAATGGATGTAATCAAACATGGAGACCTCGGGAAGAGACATCTCATATACTTAATGGGCCCTTGGCTGGGGTATCACAAGGCTGTTCATCTAGGCCGCCAGCAAGGACTAGGGTCAGCATGATAGGTATCTGCATTCGTACTTAAACCCCGTTGCTCCGCCTGCCATGCCACGGCAGAGAGACTGGAGCGAACGGGGCGTGACGTAACATGGATGGATCTAGTATACACTACACTTCGGCCCCTAGCAAGAAGCCTACTGCGTACACTACTGGATAGCATGGCGAGACCTACGCTCCCTGGCTCGGCTGAGCGCAGTCTTTTGACTTTTCCCACTACAAGGGCGACCCTGGTGTGGCTCGGTGGAGCAAGGCGGGAAGACCGGGGGGGCAGTCAGCCAAGCCTCCCACGCATGCAAGGATGTGTGCCCTTTGGGTTGTCCTGTTATTTTTGTCGTCCATCGGCGAATTTCTATTTGCGCACCCCAGCGTAGATCGTATTTACTGCCCAGCACTGTAGCGTACGCTGCTGAACCCTACAGAACCGGGGGGGCATGGGTAACTTGACGTCAACTTTCGGATAACCTCCCTTGAATCTGCCACCTATCCAGACTACACCGTACGTACACCTATGTACCTACCTCCTCTGGAAGGATGCGACAAACCCCGCTTAGCAGCTAAGGATGCGCATTTCGGGAGACGTCCTTCCAAACGGCGCATGGTATAATCAAGTTTTCAAGTCGAGAATTGATGGGATCAAAATCAACATCCAACATACCACAATAGGGAGGCGCAAAAAAAAAAAAGAAGTCAGCTAGCCAGTGTAGGGAGCTGGTTGGTTTGCGGTTCTGATCAAGTATCAGCGGCTAACGGGACAGCCGAACCAGTTAGGTTTCGGCGTGTTGGGTGTTGGCAGTGGTGTGTACGAGTCCGACCAGTCTCGTCATGCGATTTCAACAGCCGGGGCCAGACATTGCTAACGATGTTGCACCCTGGGTCCGCCGTGTCGGGAAGGCATGCTGCTTTCCAATCCCAGGACACGTACTGTAATACCTGGCACACCCGACGAAATGTCTTTATACGCTAGGGACTAAATTATGCCTCGTAAAAGAAAAGTTCATCGCACAGCGAGCAAACCTCATTCCACCTATGTACGAGCAATAGACGCTGCAAGCGAGGGAGACCAATCAGCGTGACGGCTGCGAGGAAACGCGACGGAAGACGGAAACAAAACTAGAAAGAAAGGGAACGAAAAAAATACAATACTATGAACTAGACTGGACAGCGGCAGCCTGGAATGCGTATTTGCGCAAGCAAGGAAACCAACGGAAGCGAACATTGGAGCGCATTCCAGTCGGGCCAAGCGCTCACGGCCCCCGATTCGGTTTGCCCCATGATTGAGCGAGTCGGATTGTCGACGCTTGTCGGCTCCGATGCATAGCATAGCCCAGGAGGGAGGGCGCGGGGACGAGTACTGCGTACAGTATACGCATGCGTATGGGTTACCTATCGACAGGGGGTGTTGCTTTAAGAGGGAGATATATTGATGGCTAGGGAGCCAATCGAGTGACCATCTTCAATGGGCGTCGTAGAACTCAATAATACACCGGAATAGGTGGTCAATAAGTCGTGGTCAATAAGTCGCGGGGTTGCAGGCATTGGTGCCCAGTAGATACTTGAGTACGTAGCATACCTTATACGCAGTACAGTACTTAGTATGCACGGCATATTCCTGCAGGAAGACTGTGTACCTACTGTAGGTGGACTTAGTAAGTGCGTACATATAGGTCATATAGGTAGGTAGATCTTGTGAGGAACAACGCAAATAGGTACCAGGTAGTCCAGTAAAACCATGAGTACTATGCGTACCTATCCATGCAGTGTACCCAATGCTATATAGCCTATGAGAATATTAACCTCAGTACAGTAACCTGAGCTGCATCCGCTTCTGCATGCACGTGTGCACCTACTGTAGTGCCCATTACTAACTAGGTAGAACCAGTTGGATTGACGATTACTTTACTTACCTACATGTACTTACTTAAATAACATTTAGGTCCTGGAACCAGCTGACAATATATCAATTGATTGATTGATAGTATATATATACACTCATTGACTGCACACCTGAGTAAGTATGTGTGTGTGCATGGTCCGTTGGTGCCCCATGTCGACTTTGACTCGACGAGATCATGTGCATTGAAATCAGATTTTGGCCAAGTGTCGGGACCATCCGACACGCCATCCACCATCTTCACCACCATCATTATCATCTTGCCTCTATACTTACGTACACTAACTGCTACGCAGTACGTATTTCTTCTCCACACCAGGCTCACCAACTTGAAACCCCCAAATAATAATATACGTTGTCGACTGACTGTCACTCAATACGGCGCAAGATAGCGCACCCGTTGGAACAGTCTAAATATAATAGTATAACTACTCCAATCGTCAGTTATGGGCAGTTCGTCTAGCTTCGTCACCGGGTCGCTTGTTCAGAGCTATTCGTAGACATAGTGCGAATCATAGGAGTCAATGTTCCTTCGCGATTCCGATTCCGCCCACGCCGTCCGCCACTTCCGAGATCAGACCGCGTCAGGCCGCATCAGACCACGAAGCAAAGAAAGAAGAGAAGAAAGACGATCCAGGCTTTAGTTCCTTTCATCCTGTAACGCTTGAGACATTGACTGGCTAGAATCTCTGTGTGACGCAAGACATTCATCCTACGTGCCGACTAAAGACCCACTCACTCGTCGTAGAGGAATCCTCTCGCAAATAACAAATAACCTGCCTGCGTAGGTAAGGAGAAACAGTAACTAGTTACAACTAACAAGTCTAAGTCCCTCCACTACCGTAAACCAACAACGACGATACTCGGGTATTACCAGCGTATTACACACACCTACATGGTGGTCGGTCTATTGAGTGTTGTGTTGACGTAACACGACACATTACAAGAAATATGACATAAGTATCCGGTAGGACAAGAGATAACGACCAACAGCAACAGTGACAGTGACATCAAAAGCTGCGGATGTAGTATAGTCTAGTCTAGGTGGGTCAACTTTTCATTCTGTCTTTACTTACCGTCCTCATCCCTTCGACGTCGAGAGTAGCAGTAACAACCGCCTGGACTGGATTCAATCCAGCATGTGCTAGTAAGTGTCTATCTAGTATAGGTACCGTCCCAGGCAACTAACAAATGACCGTCACATGAACACAAGTTTGTGTCACCGATGACAGATGTCGATGCGACATCAGAGCCACCAGTGTACTGAGTAAAAGGACAGCATTCGATTAACTGGAAGGACGATGAAAGGAAAGGATGCAGAACGCAGAACGCAGAACGCAGAACGCAGAACGCAAGATACAGGATGCCTTGTGTCGTTCAGAAGCGAATTGGAAATACCCAAGCTAGGCACCTGGTCCTCGATCCCTGCGGGGAGTCTGTCTGCGGTACTTGTAAGTGTACACAGCCCATCTCGGCCACAGCAGAGATGGAGCACGATGGCATGACATGATGCAGTGACACGGCAGACCCCACGACCTCTTGTGCAGGCCGGGACCAGAATCTGCATGCCTTCTTCCATCTATCTACTATACGCAGCACATACCTACACCATACCCGTTGCAGGTATTGTATATTGTATAGGCCCTGCAGAACCCCTTTGCCAAGATGCCTCTCGGCACCAATTGACAATGCCTCGCATGGCCCCCCTTCGTACAGACAGACGTGTGCTATATAGATTGACTTAGTATACACTAGTGCACAGTCATCCCTCGCCTGGACTCTCTGAGTAATTCGATTCCCCTTCTCCTGAGCAAACATGCCAGCTCTCGCCAAGGTAGTCCAACGTTCTTATGGCTGGAGGGCTGGTGGCTGGTAGTGCTGATACAAGCGTCGCGTGAGCGTCAGATCTGCTGCTTGTGGCTTGCAGCCCATCCGCGGTTAGGCAGTCTTGGCCTTCTAAATAGGGATGCGGACATTATCCTGACTAAGTACTCAAGTACTCATACGCAGGTATGATACAAGACAGGTCACCGAAACACAATCGGCTCCATATGCTCCATATGCTGCATTCGAGCTCATCAACTGAACGCATCTTCCCCCTCGCCAAAACTAGCCGAAACTAAAAACAGTACAAAGTGGATGGTGGTTAGATTCGCTTTCCCCTGTAGGGCCGGAGAACGTTGAATAGCCATGTGCACCTCCTCGTGGTCTGCAATCCTTTCTATTTTCTGCAGCACTCAGCATCGTCGGCTGCCATAAATGGAAGACTTAGGATTAATCGTGGGATTTGGTTGGACACGATTCGCCTTCTTCAGCTGGTATCCCTAGTCACAACTGCCTTGAGTACGTGACCACAGAGCCCAACAGCCGCGAATCAAATACTGTACAATGTACAAAATTGGAAAAAAAAACTTCAATTTGCAGTATGAGTAATGCGGGAGCAGTTGGGCTGGTCTATCTATCTACTCAGTAGGTTCCAGCGTTACAGTGCATCACTGTAGGTATCAGTGTAGGTATCAGTGTATCACGAATCCGCGATGCCGTAGATACTCGCTCGCTCACCCGACGTGGTATTGTGCCGCCACAGCTGAAATCCGTTGACTGCAAAGCTCGCTACTGAATGCGCGCCTACTTGAAACAGTCGGGGAGCATGTGAACGAAGTTTAGGTGACATCGGCCACGTCCCAAACAAATCTCACATTATCTTGAACCAACAATTCGACCTAGAAGTAGGCCGTGCGAGGCAGATTGGATGTACCTGCTATTCCCATCGAATACGCCTGTTCCTCAGGAACGCCTACGCAAAAAGCATGTCACTTATGTACTTGAAACGAAGGTAATGAATGGCGGCAGAGTGTGCGCGTATTGAAATACGACGAGAGTCAATTTCTTAATTCCGACTGATAATCTAATCTATTCACCTCTCATCTCGGGGAGAAGTCAAGGTTCATGATGCGATACAGGCGTGCGTAGTGCGAAGTTTTCAAAAAAGGAGCGACATTAATCATCCTGCGACGATGGCGCTGTGCTGGAATGGCGATTTCCGTTTGCCACCAAATTTCCCAGAAAATAAGGCCAAATCCTTCCAGATGTGAGCCTCCTCCCCTCCCCTCCCCTCCTTCCTTCCCCTTTCCGGGGCATTGCGGCAAAGACTCCGCTTCGCGCGCAACCTGCCATCCGAGTCCTTACCCCTAGTGCGGAAATAATCTGTAGTGTCTCAAATGTAGGCGCATGTAGTTCGGCGAGCCTCCTCTGCGCGAGAGTCAGGGGTGGTTAGCCGACGTTCTTCTGGGACGGTCCAGAACTGACAAGGCTACCATCATCCTCATCACTCGTGCGAGTCATCACTCGTGCGAATGGATTCTGCCATGCTGGATAGACTGTCCTGGTCTGGCCTTGTAGCCATCAGCCCCTCTCTATCCGTCTCTAGGAAATGGGATGATGACGAATACTCCCAACAGTTCAGGGGCCACATGATTAATCATTCCCGAGAGAGAAAGAGAGAGCGAATATGTGTGCGTATGTGTGTGTGTGTGTGTGAGTAAGCCATCCGATCCCGATCTTCCGCCCCAATGTCCCCCAAGCAATTGATATCGAATGTGTCCATTCAGCCCCCGTTGCGATATGTCGTTGGCCCACGCTCTCGATTGGTTGGAGCAAGATAGGGGGCCAAACGGTGAGGAAAGGTGTGCGGCACAAGGCTACCGAATACCCGTCCAATGAAACCCATGATGAGAAGAGCCGCTGAAGAATGACTCAGTGGTGAGTTAATGAATACATCCTCCTCCTCTCATGGATTTCGCCCATTACAATATTTCATTTTGCTTTCTCATCTCCCGCGACGTCGCAGTCTTGACAAACGTCTCAGCGGCATGCTCCGGCACGTACGGAGCCGAGAGGCGCGCCTGGTTCTCGGCGTGATTGGGAGAAGCACTCGTCATGATGTCAGAGGGAGGATTAGAGATGGATGGGATTCGTAGGGCGCTGGCGCTGGAGCTTCGACACCCCAGTAGGAGAGCTGTGAGCCGATGCTGGACCGCGCTGAAAAAGCTTGCGACGGACCCTCGCTCGTCTTGCGCGATTGGAAGGCCACGCATCGTTGTGAGACTTGTAGACAGTGAGTGCAGCGTTGATGAAGGGCGGGGAAGTTCTGGTATATGTTACTGTAGCCTGCTACTTAGGAGTCGTTGACAATAGCGATAGTCTATGAAAGTATATGATGATGGAACGGCTTGTATCCAGATGCCGTGATCCAGTGTAAGTAGTGTGTATTTTTATATACTCTGGAAATTGAGAAGAAGCCTCTAGTTTTGAAAGTGTTTTGCAGTGGCAATATAAACAAAGGGATTATCATATAAGGGCGAGGTTCAACTTCAAGAGTGACTCGGAGTTCCCGTGGTATAGACAAAGACATAAAGGGGTGTCTCACATAGACTTAAATAAAGCCGTCGAGGCAAAGATAAAAGGTATCGTGAGGCTCTTGCTCTATTATATATACGCTAGAGTGTTAGGATTAGAACCAAAAGGTATTCATTACCTAATATTCTTTCTCTCCAGACTGGTGAGGTCAGTTCTACTTCTTCCTCGCTATGAATCGCCATCATTCGCATTTACCTTAGCTAATTGGTCACCAATTCAGCATTCCTGATGATCCGGAGGCACGCCACATACACTCTATCGTTACCAAAGGGATGGGACAGCCGGGGAAGTAACGTGCGTAAAGCGAGACCAAGCCATCTAGTGCGTGTGACTTGATAGACATCTTACGATAATCCCACGAACGGTGGGTGGTCTAGAAGATAAGCTTTGAGTGGCGAGTCGGTTCACAATTCGCTTATGGGGATGAGACAGGACGAGACAGAATAAAGATAGACTGAAAGCCACACAGCTCTAACTGAAGACGATCGTCGCGGAGAGTACCGCGGGGTACCGTGTGGTGGTTGCGATGTAGGAATGTATTGACCACTTCTTTGGTCAAGGTTAGCGACAAAAATTACACAGATTCATCGTACGGCGCAATTCTATGGCATAATACGACACTAGAACCAAATGAGTGTTCTTCCTCTCGGCACTTGCCTCTCTAGGCACTACTGTTTAACCAACCAACTACAAAAGCATGGTTATTATTTAGCCACGAGATAAACCATATAGAACAAAGCAGACATTGGGGAAGGAGCGGAAGAGCCGGAAATGCCTCTCAAGACGGGCCGTGAACAATGTGTGGTAAGCGGACTTATCCGCGGCGAAGGGCTGAGATAAGTGAGGCTTAAAGCTCAGAGAGTATGAGATCTTCTCCCACACCTCAGACAGTCGCTTTTAGATGTTCCATGTTAAACTATGATTGGATCATCACTGGGCTGATATTATGCCTTATGCCTAGATGCCTGCCATATCAAAGACAAGGCGACGGGGTCTGGACGCATGGTCCTCAGCCATGCGGGCGGCTTATGTTTGGTATATTGTGGCTTATTCATCACCAATATCGACTGCTTGTTTCTCGTCTTTCGCAAAAGCCGGCGCCTTCCGCTAGTTTTAGTAGATATGGTCGACAGGTGAGTGTTCTGGACAATTCAATGTAAATGTATTTTTAGTCCCGGCGTAAGATCGAATGAGGGGACAGACTGGGCGAAATGGCATACGTAAGAGAATTTTAGTAAAGAACGGAAATCGCGAAGAATGATGAGCATTAAAGTAGGCACCAGTGTGGTATGTAGAAGTACGTTATCTGTCATCTCGAGACATAATATGCACATCGCTACCCGCAAGCCACTACCCTGGATGTCTCGAACGCTATTTTGTCGTCAATCGCCTTCGTATATAAATTATAAGAGCCTTGTTAGTTCTCGTATCTGCATATGTGGTAAGCTTGTATCCTTTCTATAACGGCAGCGGAAGAAGAAAAGATAGCGTAGGTTTGAGACCCAAGTCGTTGGTCATAAGATAATCAGGCCACTCATTGTGACACACCTTTTTGTCAGATTTTGTAGAGCTATATGATCTAGGCTTTGCGCATAAAGACTATGTAGTAGGTGTTCAGCTGGATAGCTGATGGGTAGACATGACATCGGTTCGGCCACGATTCTCCTAGAAGCAGCGGCGAGTGGACTGAAGGCGTATAGTTAGTTTTACAGGATTCAAGAAACAAGGTTATCGAGCTTTCCCATCTGAGCTGGAGAAGTTAATTGATACATTCAAACATCTTATTATATGAACAGGCAGTAACCGGTTACCATTGTAGAATCGTAGGTGATATGATGACACTCATACGATGCTTAAAAGTCTTATATAGGAACTGAGCCAGGATTTGCCCGGAGTCCTAGTATGTATAGGGCAAGGTATAAACTAACTGAGAGAGTAAGAACAGGATGATAGAGTAAGTGCGACTAATTCCCTTCGTCACTTTCAGATTCAGTCTCTTCATCCTCTTGCGTGATGTATGGAACGAACCGAAAATCAAGGAAGCTGACCAAGCCGCCCTCGTTTTCCACCATAAACTGTAGGCTTAGAACACCCTGTCTATCCCCACGGAAGCTGACTTTGCTTGCTATCCGCATTGCTTCGCTTGCGGATCTGACCAGGTCAAATTTGAAGCTCTGGACCCAGGGTTCACGCACAGAAAAAGTCTCGAGAAGATCACGGCCGTTAGAGAAGTCTACACCAGCACTGCCGACAGCTCCGCTACTTGCCAATTTTAGGTAAGGCGCATTCGGTAAGGCAGAGACGGTGATTCGAACTGGCGACAAAGGTGCTAGCTCGGACAGGCTGTCCAGGAGCCAGCGGGCTTGCATAATAATCTTGAAAGAAAGATCTGCTCGATCAAAAGGGATATCATCGGGGGACTCGGGTGTGTATGTGACAATGTTACACTGCGTCTTCACATCAGATTCCTCCAGAATAACACTAAGAGGTGATCCATCTTTTTCGTAGATTAGACAGCAGGTACTAGGCATGCCGAGGGTCTGGTGACTAAAGGCGTCCGGGCGATAATTGCGGAGATTGCTGCGATATGGGTCTGCGTCAGTTTTGGCTGCTCTGGCTGCCGCATCGGTGGCACCAAATATCTGTAGAGCTTCTAGTAAGGCGGAGAGATTCATCTGGAACCGTGGCGTCGTCTCCGCGTCGTCTGGCCAGTTAAGAGTATACGTAGTGAAGAGCGGTTGGTCGAGAAATGCCACACCTATGATGGCTGGTCAGTGCTTTCGATTTCGGAGGCAGATCCTGAACTAGAAGTCACGCTTACCCTGCATAACGCGAGAGTGGTCGGCCGCGAACCGAATTCCATGGTGCGTAAGCTGAACCTCGACTTTGGGTGAGAAGCTGATGCACTTCAGGAGTTGATAGATCTGCCTCGTTGAACTCGCAACTGCTCGAAACAGAGGTTGCTGTGGAACGGAACCCACAGGAGACGCCATTGATGAACCGATGTAGACGACCACTGGGCGATAGTCGTCTTCGAGATACTCGGAATAACGGGGTAATGGAAAAAACGGAAGAGAAAATCAAAGGGGTGTCTGGTCACTCTCAAACAAAACACAGCCTGGGCGATAGTGGTCAACGCTTATACACGCCTCAATTCATCTATGGTACACGGGGACGTTCTCGTCTGCCCACGAGCGCTCTTTTGGAGTATATTTCTTTCTTTCTATACGTAAACTCCGACGGCGCAGAACATGTAGACCGTTCCGAATCTGCTTGACAGTTAGACCAAGCAAAGGAGAGAGCAGGTTGGATGTATGGGGCTAAGACGCACGCGATGGCCAATCCAGCTGGGACACCGTAGACGGGGAGGCCAGCGAGAGACCGATCTACATAAAGCTGTCAGCACGCTATCACGAATGAACATCATCTAGAACGTACCAAAGGCGAATCCACCCGTCAAACCAAGACCCAGAAGCAGGAGGACGAAACCGACGAAGAATTGGCTTCCCTTTCCGACGGTGGGTTGAAATGGACTGCCTGAAGCAGTGTGCCAGATCTCATGCAGTGAGGAATCCATGAGCGAGAATGGGAAAGAGAAGAAGAACTGGAACCTAAGGATGGAGCAGGTGGTCCGAGGCCTGTGGTTTTCGCTTGTTTCCGATCGTCTCGTGAAATGGCCAATTCAATCAGGCCAGGTACTTAAGTAGTGATTCGCTGGTAACCTCGAATACCATGCTGGAGGATAAAGCAGGCGGGACAAGTGATATTTACGTTGGTGTCGATGCGACAGGTAGCATCAACTGGAGCTCTACCTTTGTAGAGAGCTCCTACCCTGGGCTGGTACTTGGGCCATCTGGCTACAAACAAATCGGGTTTAGCGTAAACGTGGCTTTTGCCCAGGCTCGGCTCACTTTGGAGCGAGTCACGTGTTGGCGCGGTTATATTTTATGCATGGTTACGTGAGCACCCAGACTCCTATGGTATTCTCTTTATCATCTTGAGCACGCTATGGTTATTTAACGGCTCGAGTAACATATACCGGTATACTTAATTTTAGGATCAGTTAAACATGAAGCCTCAAAGATCTCTCTATTATTTTTACGAGATAATAAGTCTGGTAAAAGAACCCTGTTTAAAAGTAAGTACCTCCATTATACCTCATCTCAGTGACTGTATATTCAATCAATCAAACGGCGGCTCCTGACATGCTCATCACTTTAACATCGGTATTCCGTTGTTTAAGGTCTTCTGTACATGGCCCTGTTTTTGCTTGAGGTCAT
Source organism: Xylaria sp. FL1777 (assembly GCA_022578965.1). NCBI lineage: Eukaryota > Fungi > Ascomycota > Sordariomycetes > Xylariales > Xylariaceae > Xylaria > Xylaria sp. FL1777. Next base: position 127,042 of record MU400543.1, on the reverse strand, counting down.
TGTGCAAGTTGGCTATCACAGCGTTCTCAGGCATTGCCCAGATTGACCCATGGCCATATCCTTCCTATGTAGTCGAAGATGCACTTCTCTCAGTCTGCTGCTTCTTTCTTGCTTTTTTTTTTTCACTCTTTAGACATAACGCTTTTCTATAAATCCTACTCTCTCCTTAAAAGTTGTATAGTGTCATCTTACTCTTATGTGGTCATTTTCTTAAACTGTTGTTAATAAGATAGCTGGGGTTTACTTGCATGTTTAAAGTAAAAGAAAGAGTTTAGCATACATAAATATCAATACATCATAAATTATATAATAAGTTTAGGTATTGTTGTAGGCACTTGCTGAACATATTTTATCTTTGAAGGGGCATTATATAGGCGGGATTAATTGATTGATTGATGCTCAGGCTAAGACCGGTGCAGCAGGGTGGTTTTCAAATGTGGCTTAGTTACGGTGTTACCGGGACCTCCGTTACCGCGTTACCGTAATCAATGCCCTTTACATCAGATCAGCACTGTGTGTGTACACTAGCGCCGGAAACTCGTTGCTCACTCCGCGTCGCATGTTGAGCACGATCAATTAAACTACCTACCTAGGTAGGTCCCTTGCGCCCCGATGCTGCACGAAGCGGCATCTCATTCATCTTGCAACGTCTCCCCTTGCTACTCATAATACTATCTATCATCATGGGCCTTATTAAGGAAGAGAGTGAGTTCTTCCGTCTCTCGATGAATCTCTTGGGTCTCCTGGAACCCCGTCCACGACGTTGCTAATCTCCCTTCATTGTCGAGCAGACGGGAAGCGCAAGGCGAGCGACGAGCCGTCGTCACCAGCAGCCTCAAAACGCGCCAAACACAGCGAAGACCCTCATGACCTGGACAAGAAGCGCGCCATGAAGCCCATTCCTTTCCCTGAGAAGGTAGGCTGACCATGCATTTCCTTTTCTTTCGTCACGCCACACCCGCCCAGCGACCCGGCACCGGATATGCAAAGACGAGTTGTAGTAGCACCACAACCAGGAGATCTTATCGAAGCAGTTCATGTCCGCGTATCGCCATTACATGGAAGCCCTCACAAGACATTGCTGACGTATATACTTTGCTAGCCCGCTGTGATAGAGGAACGGACCGGCGAGATCGAGTTCCGCGTAGTGAACAACGACAACGAGCGCGAATCCCTCATTATCCTTACCGGTCTGAAGTGCATTTTCCAAAAGCAACTACCTAAGATGCCGAAGGATTACATCGCACGACTCGTCTACGACCGAACGCACTTGTCTATAGCAATCGTCAAGAAGCCGCTGGAAGTAGTGGGTGGCATCACATACAGGCCGTTTAAGGGCCGCCAGTTCGCCGAAATCGTCTTCTGTGCCATTAGTAGTGACCAGCAGGTGAAAGGTTACGGAGCACATCTCATGTCTCACCTGAAAGACTACGTGAAAGCCACCAGCGACGTCATGCATTTCCTCACATACGCCGATAACTATGCCATTGGCTACTTCAAGAAGCAAGGCTTTACGAAAGAAATCACATTACCTAAATCCATATGGATGGGCTATATAAAGGACTACGAGGGAGGTACCATCATGCAATGCTCGATGCTGCCACGCGTACGCTACCTTGAGATGGGCCGTATGCTACTGAAGCAAAAGGAGTGCGTCCACGCTAAGATCCGAGCCTTCTCCAAATCACACGTAGTGCACCAGCCACCCAAGCAATGGAAGAATGGCGTAACCTCAATCAATCCTCTTTCCATCGAAGCAATCCGCGAGTCAGGCTGGTCGCCGGACATGGATGAACTGGCGCGCCAGCCTCGCCACGGCCCGAACTACAACCAGCTCCTCCATCTACTCAACGACATGCAGAACCATGCGTCGGCGTGGCCCTTCCTAAATCCAGTCAACAAAGATGACGTGGCTGATTATTATGAGGTGATCAAGGAGCCGATGGACCTCTCAACCATGGAGACGAAGCTCGAGGCCGACCAGTACACAACACCTGAGGAGTTCATCAAAGATGCTCGCCTCATCTTCGACAATTGTCGCAAGTACAACAACGAGAGTACACCCTATGCTAAGTCGGCCAACAAGCTCGAGAAGTACATGTGGAACCAGATCAAGGCTATCCCCGAATGGTCGCACCTCGAGCCTTAGAGGGGGGGAGAGGTAGAGGACGACAAGAGAGACCATCCCGCATACCGAAAAATGAACACCATGACTCCCATGAATGCGGCTCGGTATCACGAATAACCATGCCACAAAAAACCGCAAACCCACATCCCCGAAGTCTTCTGGGACGAATGTGTGGTTAGTGACCTGAGGCATGAAGAATATCTTATATTCCGGTTTAATGATTTGATGTTATAATGCGCATGGTTAAGGCGTTAATGAGTTTAAGGCGTGCTACTCGGTGTCAGCACTTAGGATTCTGGTACTTCAAACGCTCGGTTGTGGAACAGGAATTTAGGTGCATGGTTTTGGGAGGGCATGTATACGGTCTCAACCATGGCGTTCGGGGAAAGAATCAGAGGATCCATTAAGCAAGGCGTCAGGCAAGACGCTAGAAGAGTCCGGAGGTGCAGTTTACTCTACTGAAATGCCTCTTCGGTATAGATACCGTGCCAGCCATGGAAGTATTATGACTTATCGTTTATGTCTTACAGTGCTAGGCGTCTTTTTGATGCTAGTCACATTTGCAGTTGGAATGATAATGTCACAATACCCAAGATTTTCCACATGGTATAAAATTTTCTCAACATTGAATTGTTTGTGCATTTTGTTGACAGCAAATGCCGTTTTATGAGGTATTTGAGCTATTCCTGTCCCGGCCGAAGTCTAGATGAAAAAGAGGCGAAAAAAAAAATCTGCGCTTCCTACGACCAGGTAGGAAATTTCATGATTGATGAATTGATGAGTGTATGGGGAAATAACCACCACAAACGCCAGTTGATTCAAGTTAATTCCCAGTTATGTTGAGCTCGTAAGGTAAAGCATAGAACCATGAGGATGCCGGGGGTCATGGAATATTGTATCAATAGGGAAACAGGGCGAATCGCTCAATACATCATTCCTTTTCGTTTACAATATTAAAACGCCCGCCCCTCGGCCCAAAGTACTACGAGCAGATATGTATAGAAATGAGACCGTTTCGATGGGTTTGAGGACGAAGGGTAATGGTACGGTCTCAAAAGAGGCGCGTTCGTTTTGGGGATCGAAAATCCGGGCAGACTCGAAATAAACTGCTGGTTGTCGAGTTGGCAAAAGACTAAGCAATAAACTCCATGCTGCTTACTAACGCATCATCGCTCGCACTAGGTATTGTTCGCTAGTAAAATCAGATGCCGATGCAGATAGAGATCCTTGATGATACACCACTCCGCTAGCGCGGATAGGTATGGTAATGAGATGGCATGTTTACAGATTTCAGCGAAATCCATTCCTCTTCATGCACCTGGCTGAGCCGTACGCTGAAGTCGTACTTCTGTGGCATTACTGCGATTGTCCCCACTTGCTGCAGGTAATCGTATGTCCGAATAAGGACGCCGCCAGTTAGCCAAACGTTCGAGAATACTCTCAATCGATCCGGAGGGCTGGGTCTGTGACGTTTGCAGAACGGGTGTTTGACCGTCCCTCGGTGTTCTCTCGAGTTCAATCGTCCGGCGAATGATATCGCGAAGCCAATCCGGTATCCCTTCCCAGCGACCCGCCCTCGCCGCACTGAGCATATTAGGAGGGAAAAGGGCCTGAGGGATCAGATTTGTGTCACTTGGTTGCTGACTTGGATCCGTGAGGAAGGGGAATTCGCCCGAGTCTATGGCATTCTTTAACCACTGCTCCCACTCTTCCTCGTAGGGCTCTGACAGCTCTCCGGCTTCATGGCGTGCTGCCCGCTCTCGAAGACGTTCATTCAGAGCAAACCCGATACTCTCCAACTCGCCATCACTTTCCTCTTCAGCCTGCTCAAGATCCATGTCCTCTTCATCCTCATCCACATCCAGGTCCTCCTCCCCCTCCTCCTCCTCTTCTTCTTCGGGTTCTTGGAAGGTGGCTCTTGAGATCCTGCGGGGAACTTGTGGTCTGTCCTCTGGTGGGACCCAGAGCGCCATTTCATCTGCGGCTGTGTCTCGAATGGTGATGCCAGAATCGCGTTCGAAACGGTCCTTTGCCCACTTCGTCCCCTCCCATTTAGTCAGGCCTGCGATTTCGGCATTGGTCAGACGGAGGTTATCGAATGCGCGGAATAAGCGGCGGTGCCATGGCCAGCGGCTAAGACGTATACGGTGTATACGATTACAATAGTCGAGACCAGGATACTTGGCCTCTTGAGTGTCGAGGTGGCCATAAAACGAGTGCACTTCTTGGCGGACTTCGAGGATGAGGTACCGATGAAGCAGGGATTGGAAGTTTTGCATATCAGTCGAGCGCGGTTTCGGAAACATGGACTCGTAAACGAGTTGGTCTACTGGACGGCCTCGCATCTCGGCAATATTCGGAATTATCGCTGGCTACGGGTGTTTTAAAGCCAGAGGCGAAAGGGATCCTCAATAGAAGGGACGTTGTTCACAGTCGAGCCTGTAATGCTTTGGCAGATAGGGTTCCCACTCGCTCTGAAAAAGTGCCGAGAGAGGGAGCATTTGATGCGTCTCTGCCGGACAGTCGTAGGACGGCACAGAACTTGACAACGTTACGTATGGCAAGACAGTTCGGGTTCGGGTTCGGGCAGCAATGTCCACCATAAACGAGAATGAGAAGGATGTGCCGAGTCGGTCCTCTGCGCCGACGACGGTGACGAATGATGGGATGGAGGGTAAGTCCGAAGACCCAACGCTCGTTTGTCTACCGGGGGAGGGTCCGTACACGTCGCCGGATCACCGAGTCGCCGAGTTGCGCAGAGGAGAGAGTTCGTCCGAGAAGAGTTATAATGGGGAGGGAAGAGAGGGAGCCGAGAAGAGCGCAAGAAGGGACCCTAAGAAGGGATCTACGGCTACCTCTAGACCAGATCAGGGCACTGCAGTAGTGTAGGTGGTATATGGGATGACAGATACGTAGGTAGACAATACCTGAGGAGTTGGGCTCGGAGACAGCCCCAGACAGGTATCTACACTACCTGCCTTAGTGTATGTGTGTGTGTGCGTGTGTTAGGTAAGTACCTAGAATAGATACCGATAAAGTGTACAGTACACTACCTAGTGTACCGGGATCGCAAGAGGGTGCGCGGGCCGATGACAGGACACAGCAGCTGAAAATGGGAGGGGGGTCCTCAAAGGTACACTACATCAGGCAGGTACCTAGGTACCTAGGTAGACAGGTACATAACAATTCTACCCAGCAGGTCAATCAGCGCCGGTAAACACCTGATAAGCGGCCGTTGATGTTTGTTGTAAATGAGAATACCATAAGAATTCTCGCACAAATGGGCACCAACAAAAAGGTCGAAGAAGAATGGTGAATGGTGGGATACCAATGGTTTGCCATGTACGGTACCTACATTGTGTAGATAACATGGGACCATGGGACGAATAGGGAAGACTCTTAAGCCCGGACCGAGACAAAATGCCAGGGTGAGGGTATGCTTATACCACCCCAGGTGGGTTAGGTACCTCTTGGAATGGGCAGAAGGCAGCCGGCTCCTGTGGAAAGTTTGAAGCCAGCGGGCGTCCAGACGGGTCTCGTGCATCGATTATTTTACGTTTTACGGCACACCTGCCTACTTAGTATTAACAACTGGTATGAACCGATCCAACGCCTACCAGGACAGCTCTGACAGCTGTCGCCAAGGAAGCGCCAAGAAGCCCCTGCCTAGGTACCTAGGTACCTAACCAAGGCAATGTAAAACCGGCGACAACAGCAGAATTTCTCCCTGCGCCTCCATGCATGCCATGAAAGAATCGCTGCACTGATTATCTTTTCCCGCATTACTGTCGTCCACATTTAGGTACTCTAGATTATTCCAGTAAAAGACCTTATGTGATCTGTACTAGAGCTCAATCCCCGTCTGAATCAAGTCTTGGCGTAATTACTCGGCTTATATTGTATTCGTTGGTAAGATGAGGAGCGAAACCGCAGTCTAACAGGTCTAAATAGCTATTCAGCTCTAAACTATTACCAATACCAAGTGCCCTTTAATAAAAGTGTCTAGAAGATGATCCATTCCAACCAGACTCTAAGCCTGCTGGACATCGTCATGGTCAGTCGAGACAATAACATCCTCCCACTCCTTGATAAGTTTCTCCGTGCGCGCCATCTTAGCACGGACGTCGTTCATACAGTCGCGGCCAAGAAAGACGCGAATGGGGAACTCTTTGCCAGCAGAGACGCCCGAGCCTGTCAGCACGTCGACGATCACCTTGGAGCCCTTGACGACGTCTCCGGGTTGGTGGTTGTTGACCTGGGTCAGCGCAGTTCGAGTCATTTCGACAGCTGACCCCTTATACTCGGCCTCCAGCATATCAGAGACGGGTTTCCGGTTGTCTCCCCCCGAATGCAGGAACCCGGTGCGGAAGTACCCGGGTTCAATCACAGTTGCGTGGATCCCGAATCCCTTCACTTCCTCGTGAATGCTTTCCGTGAAGCCTGATACTGCCCACTGTGGAGTGGAGAATTAGCTGAATGCTTCAGATTCGATAGACAATTACTATAGTGGTGAATGTTCTCTGCCATACAAAAAGACAGGATTCGACAAGGGCTTTCGCTTAACTCACCTTAGCAGAGGCATAATGCGAGAACGCTGGGCCGCCGTACCAAGATCCCACGCTGCCGAAATTCGCGATGTAGCCCGACTTTCGAGGTCGCAGGTATGCGATCTGCAGGCGAGTCAAGTTCATGATGGCAAGAACATTGAGCGTGATGCTGTCGAGGGCGTCCTTAGCGCTCGCGCCTTCAGCGGGGCCTTCAAGGAGGAAGCCGGGGGCGTTGATGAAGTGCGTGATCTTCCCGTATTTGTCGATGGCGGTCTGGAACGCTGCGCGAAGTGTCGCGTCATCACTCGTCACGTCGAGATCGAGGAGCGTCGCCCCCAGGGACTCGAGGTCTTTCAGAGATGTCCCCCGCCGTGAAGATGCGACTACTGCGTCGTTACGTCGCAAGGCCTCTTCGGCAATGGCTTTGCCAAAACCACTGCTGGCGCCTGTGATGAACCACACGTTTCCGACCATGATGTCTTGCGTAAGTGAGCTGGATTTGAGCCTAGAGCAAATTTTCTGTGTAATGAAGTAGGTAATGGCGCTGATATGAATGTTCGAGTGCGTGACGGCTGTTCTTCCTCAACTGCTGCGAGCAGCCTGCCGATATATATACTCCTCTCGGCGGGAGCCTGTATTGTGTGCCCTCAACGGCCATCGGAGCAACGATCCCAAGTCCGTCGGTCAAGCCGACAGTATTGCCTAGTAATTTTCTTCAGATGGCGCATTGTATACTGTCTCACAGCAAAGTATACCAATAAGTGGTGCGCCTTCTCGTTGGCGTTTTGGCGTTTGTTCAGATCGAAGATCACTAGTAGTAGTATCTCCGTGTCTGCTCCTTTTAAACCCGGATTACAGAACCGTGCAGGTTAGTTTTCGGCGTTTAGCTCCATCGCCGATGCCAAGCCAGTAGAATCTTTTCTCCTGTGTTACTTGCCCTAGAAGCCTCAGATAGACAGGCACGTAAATATTCTCATGCAACTGATAATTCTAGTTCGCTTGTGAGAGCAAGGTTGAAAACTAGTATTTCTAGTTGTTACAGTGGCTAGCTGAGGAGCTGGTCTGATGAACATAATGCAGGTAGATTAATAGGCACAAGCTATATAGTACGCCAAGTCAGGTAAGTAGTGAGCGTAAGTTGTCCACGGCTCCCGAGGCGCACTGACCGTCAGACCGTCACGACATGGCTTTTTCAAATTACTTTTGCTTTCCTTCTTCCTCACGAGCAATGACAAGGGTGGAAACTCGGCCTTAGAGAATATGCTCGAAATACGAACATCTTACATGCTAAAGGTCCGTTGATCTCTTAGTAGGTTTCTAAGATAAGTAGGCTTATATTCACAACGGATTTTTGGGCCGCGGGACTCAGCGAGGCTATCTATATGCTTCAGTTTGAAGGAAAGGTTAGGTAAGTGGAGAGTGAGGCCTGAGGCATCCTTACTTTCCTATACTAGAGACAGAAGCGAGCTCCATTACATAGTCGCATATGAGACAAACGAGCAAGGAATTTAGTTAAATCAGTAAATGCGAGGCTCTACGTAATTCCAAAACATATAATTAAAGTAGTTGATAACCTCAGAGATAGTAAATATATTATAGAGTGAACGGATACATATAACAATGATGGAAGATACTACCCAGTCGTACTATCAGACAAGCGGCTATCACGAGAGTTTGGTATTCCAATACAAGAAAGAGAACATTATTAGGGCTACTTAGGACTAATGATAGTTAAGAAGAGACCGTTGGCAAAATATAAAGTTTAGTAGGTATCTGAGGACACTTAACGGCTAAGGAAGAGTTAGATTCACTATAACGAGCAATGGGCCTTTCAAGACAGAGGCTATCGAGTCTCGGCCGACTAGATATTCAAGATTTAGGTATAAGAAGAAGTGGGCATAATAAATCAATAAGCTTCTTTTACACACATGTTTAGAACATATATTTTTAAGCGTTGAGTGTGAATATCATATCTCGCAACCCTAGGTTGCATGCTGTGACCAACTTTGTTTCGCCTGGCTTTTACGCGAGCAACCTGGCATGGGACACACTCAAGCCTGTATATCTGCCCACCGCAGGTCAATATGTACAATTACAGGGTATAAATGAAGATACACCAGTGTATTGTCTGGGCGACACGCGTGCCAATTTCGGTATCTTCGTTCGGGCCATGTTGATACACAAGGAGAGGGTTTGCGGCGGCAAAACTGTATTTGCGTATGTTGAGAAGATTACGCTCAGGGAACTTTTGCAGACATGGGCACAGGCTCATGGCGTAAAGGCGCAATATGTGCAAGTAGACAGGCGGGTCTACGACGCACTCTGGCCAGGCCTTGGAGGCGAGTTTGTTATGGGAATGGAGTTTTGGCATTGGGTTAAAAATAAGACAAGCTGGGCTGGGGATAGCGATGCTGTGCTGAACTGGCACGCCCTGGGTATTGACCCCAGTGCTATGACTAGTCTTGAGCAAGCAGTGACGGCTCTACCTATTTGATTTCTATATACTATTAACACCACGGATCTGCAGCGTTTAGGGCTCTTGTTTATCAGTTATATGAAGTGCAAAGGTATTATCTAGGCCAGGACGGTTTATCATTACTCACCTATCGGGGTTCAAGATGCGCCTAATCTCGGCTATAGACTGAACATCAATAATGTTAGCGCACTCGCCAGCTTTCCTCGCGAAACGCACGCCAAAGGTTAGCACGAGGGATCAGCTAGGGTGAAGGACCTTCCTTAAAGTCCCTGGTCTAAGACTATCCATAGCCAGGTATGACGGATATTTATTTCCAACCTGGCTTTTCAGCAGGTACTTTCGCTTCGGAAGTATTTGCAGTGAACCAATAGTGCTCAGTACAAATGCCATTTTCATCCACCATCCACGTCCCATCTTCAACTAGGGTCGTCCAGTGGGCAAGCACCTCGGCAAGCTTTGGTTCTCTAGGCGGGCCCCAGCGACACGGGAGCCGAAACTCCCCTCCCGTGCAGAGTCCCGAACTGCAAACGTAGCGAATTAGATCAGAGGCTTCGGTCTCGGGCATGATGTACAAGCCGCTTTGGCGATTAACCGTGAATTTACCGAATCCCCAAGCCTCATCGAAGCAATTTACGAGTGGATTTGCGTCATGTCTAATATCGTGGGGCACAGGTTCTAACCCAGGCAAAACCAGGGTTGGCCAGTCCTCGGTTTCCCCAAGCCAATGCGTCTGGCGCGATGAGTTTGATGCTTCGGCACCGTAGATAGTTGCTACCAGGGAGGGCGTAAAAGCCCTGGTTCCAGGGGCAACGAACAAGAAATCAGGCCGAGTCGCCGTGGTTAGAAACTTGGCTGCAAACGTACTCAACTTGAAAGCTGTCAGGGATTCTGGACTGAGCGGCTCCAGCCGATTGCGTGGGCTGGTTCGAGTTTCTTTTGCTTCCGCTGGCATGCGGGCTTCAATGCTCGAAAGAAGACGATTCCAAGCGGCGATCGATTGCTCCAGGTCGTATTGCGTCCAAGTTTTGGTCTCAATGCTGGCTGTCACTGTGTTGAAGTAGAATTTACCCGTTGCCCAGGCGTCCAGTGCCTTCTGTAATATCACGTCAAGTGGTAACCACTGGTCTGCAGGTGGGAAACGAAGGGAATCACCTCCGTACCAGACTGCGCGGTATGATTGAATGTCCAGGTATATGCCACCATCTAGGCGAGAATCACCGTTGTTCTGACCGTATAGCAGAATGAAGGACGGCTCGTCGACGCGCTCGCTCCAGAATGCGGTCGGGTCAGGTTGATACATGAGAGGAGTCAACAAAGCCAGGCGTCCATTCGCCGCGGCCGGTGTGTTGTCAGCCAACCGGAGAAATTGGTACAGCGGTATTTCTTCGATTGATGGGAGCTCGGCGAATTCTGGAGATGTTTGCAAGAAGCGTGTGGCGAGGGTCCGCTCGGTATACACCTCCGGGTCGTGCTCAATGGCTTTGGCCAGCAGCCGACTATGTAGCTCTGCGCAACGCTGGGGCGAAAATAACGGAGTTGAGGATTCCATCTTGCGTGTAATAGTATGTCTTTGAACTCTCTCACTAAGCCCGAGAAGAAACTAGACAGTAACCATTGAGGCCCTAACTATGAAGGGCTATTAGCATCATTACTAACAGAACTTTGGATTTCTTTCCGAAGACACCTTAGCCCATCATTTACATCTCTGTGGCTAAGCGATGGTGGTTCAAATTAGTATTCCTTTATATATGTAGCACTGTGAGATGGTATTAGGTCGGCTAACTTTGTGAGGCCTGCGGTGAAGCTTGAAGCATTGTGTGCCAGCCGTTGATGAATTCCCTGCGCATACCAACGCCCAAACAGGGCGGAGATGCAATAGTTCAGCTTATCTCGCCTACCCTTGTTGGATCGACAACACTTAATCGGAAATACACAATAAATTAGATAGCAGTAAGATTAACAATCGCTTAAGAGAGTTACTTCAGTAATAATATATTGTTAAACAGGGCAGGAACTCGAAGGCGAGATGATACCTTTGGAGATTCCTGGTACTGATGTGTTGCTACATGTAGATGAAAATAGGCAGGTTATCTACGTGGCGGAGCACGCTAATGTACAGCCTTAACTACCTAGATAGGTTGGGCACTCTGCATATAGAATATACCAGCTGAAGCGAAATGAGATCAGTATCATCGGCAGCCATTATGTTACAGTGTTACTCTTCCTTCGCCGTTCATGCCATCTCTATTGCTAGCACGCCTAGTTACTCAATATTCGATAGCTTCGATAGCTTTTTATCCCTCCTAAGTTTCCGAGTCTAATGTCAGGTCAGAGGTCACAGTAAAATGGCAGAAGACAACGCGCGGCCGGCCGTTGTTTTCGATCGGGATCAGTCTCAATGGCCATTGGCATTTGCTTTGAAACCGCCGCAGGGTGAAACGACTCCTCGTCGATGGTGGCGTCACTATTATTACCGCGGCCCCCAAGGTCAACCTGTTCAAGTCTTGTACAGCAGGACCAAGTCGCAGTCCGAGACTATCGCGCGACAATTTATAGATGAGCCTGTGCTAGGCTTTGACATGGAATGGCCTTGGGATGCTGATAAACGACCGAGACTACAGGATAAAGTCGCTCTCATACAGCTAGCGAGCGAACGGAAAGTCGCTCTATTCCACATTGCGCTTCACGAGGGTGAGACTACGGATGACCTTATCGCACCTACTTTAAAGGAGATTATTGAGTCTTCAAAGGTCATCAAGGCTGGTGTTGCCGTTCTGAGCGCCGATTTCAAGCGGCTGAGAGCCCATTTTAACCTTGAACCGAAGGGTGCATTCGAGCTCAGTCACCTCCACAATCTTATCACATACGGTGCCAGCAACCCTCAACAGGTTACAACTAAATTACGCTCACTATCAATGCAGGTAGAGCGACATCTTGGTCTGCCTTTGTGGAAAGGGAATGTCAGGACAAGTGACTGGAGCCGGCCCTTGAATCCTAGTCAGACTGAGTATGCGGCGACGGACGCATATGCTGGCTTTATGCTATTCCATTGCATGAACGCGAAGCGCTTGGCCATGGATCCCGCACCACCTCTTCCAGTATTTGCGGAGGCGTACCTCCCTCTTACTACGTCCAGATCAACGACGATCCAGCTCGAGTCAGTAACTGAAGATGGCGAGGTACGAATCACTACTGTAGATAAATTCTTCAAGGTTAGAAAGGATGTAGAGGAAGGCACAGAAGCAATCAAAGGACGACTCAGCATCGGGGACAGTAATAAGGGAGAAACCAGCACTTCTGAAGAAGCAGGCACGTCTCAAGAAGCCAATATAGAACCAACATCGAAGAATGATAAGTCAAAACGTAGTCGAAACCGGGTACGCGCAAGAGACGACAAATCACAGACAGACGCAAAAGTAGCAGGAAAAAATAGCGGCAAAATATCGATGGACAGTTCGTGTTGGGCTCTATGTAGTCGATTGGCGTCCCACCGCCAGGAATTGGCAGTATCGCAAGGCATACCTGCGTTTATCATCGCCCACAACACGGTTTTACAGGCCCTGGCAATGCGGCGCCCTTCAAACAAGGATGAGCTACTCCTCGTGCCCGGCGTTGGTAAGCACAAGGCGTCACAATATGGGCCGTCCTGGCTGGAAATTATTGCAGATTTCGAAAAGGAACAGAAGCAAGACGGCGACAACAACAAAGAACAAGTCGACAATCAGGCTGAACACGCAGGTTTTCCTATAGAGTTAAAAGATCCAGACCTAAAGCGCAGAAAAATTGTCAGTGTGGGCCGCTCGAAGGAAATCTTGATGGCATCCGATAAGCTCCCGGCTGTCTTAAGCACTGGTGTGTCATTTTGGTTCGGCGAGACAAGTCTCGCGGATAAAACCCCAGTACCACTTCAATCCGAAGAACAGGACGATTCCGAAGCCGACGATGCGGCATTTGAACCACCGATGCAACCACCCTCGTTGGCAGCGCTTAAACGCAAACGAGATTTCACTGTACAATCCCATCATGGGGCCCAGCAACAAAGTCCATCCCAAAGGGCAATACAAACGCCAACGGCTCTATCCCGTGTTAATGTAGAATCAGCAACCGGGCTTGTATCAATTACCCATGTTGATCTGAAGCCGCGAGTTGTACCAGCACCCGTGCTAATACCAACGTCAATAACCACACCCGTCCCAGCTGTAACGAACTCCAAGCTGCACCTCCTAAAGCAACCCGAGCATTTCAATCGGGAGAAAACCGTTCTGCATAATAAAATGCAGGCATATGTGAAGAGCGTCGTCTGGGCGATGCACCCTAAGCCAACCGAGCCTTTAGTGTCTGAGGACACGCTCCACCACTTGATCACGACCTTGCCACAGACGGTCGAAGAGTTTCGCCGTGTTCCAGGCATACAGCGGCTTATGAAGGCCTGCGAAATCGTGAAGATGGACATCTGGCAGACATTTGAGAAATGGATGCGGAGCCCTGGGCTTGTTTCCCATGCCGGCTCGTCGAGGTAAAATGGAGGGAAAGGGTCGAGACCGGATGAGGATTAGACGTTAGGAATGATACTCAACAACAATGTTATGAAGTGTTTTTGCGATATTTATTTTTACTTGTTCAAATACAAGCTACATTTAGATACCATTGCTGTGGCATTGCGTAGGGTATCCCACCGCATCGCCATCACTTCGTTCCCACCGATGATAGTCGTGCAGTCGTTGACTTTACAGCTTTAACGTGATTCGTGGGTCCGCGTCGGAATATTGATGTCTCTCTGAGATACCATATTGCATTGCCGTGGCGGTGTCACCCGCGAAGTGAAAGTCGCATGTGTCGTGCCGATCGAGCGTCCGGGGAGCTTAGAGAAGGCGTGTTGGCGATTTCTCTCTTCTCATTCGAGTGTGACGGGCAAAGGGCGATGGCGGTGGACCAGGACGGGAAGCAAAGGCTCTAACTGAACTGTCGAATTCGGTGCTGTCTTCCTTGAAAGTGTTAGATCGAGGATGCCACACGAAGTCAGTCGAGACGTCAGGAACCCATAGGTTAATTGTCTTCTCGCGCTTTGCTGCTAGTCTTCTACTAACGAGATAGCTGCCCAAATTTTGTAAGCTGAGAGTATCCAACTCAGACATGCTCTGCTCTCGTCGTAAATTCTTCAGCAAAACGGTGCCAGGGTGTATCGCCGTGGTTGTCCAAAATTGTCGCTCTCTTACGCTACACCCGGTACTCATCACCTAGACGGAGGAGGCTCTCTTCTTCACCTCCATCCACACGGGATAGATAGCAATGAAAAGACGAGATGAGGATGATACTCATGTTCGGATTACAAAAATTCCCTATCCGGCTGAAGCCAGATAGGAGTGGTCATAGTATAGTTTTCAACTAGCAAAAACGCGCACTCGGATTGCTCCTCATGGTGACGCGTAAAGCCCGTGCACTGGGATGAGGAAAGAAAAGAGAAAAGGATTGGAAATATCGGGGGTGGAAGCGTTTATTTATACCCAGGATTTTGTGGGGCTGGATCTTTACAGGCAGCTACCAACCTACCGGTACTGCTGGTAAGTACCTAGTGGCATTAGTGTAGGTACCTAGCTGGGTACATAGATAATGGCAGCAAATATTGCCTTTTTTTTTTTTTTTTTTTGACAATACTCCGTACCTACTTAGTAGGTACCAATAAATGTTTTCTCTGTAAGTACAATGTCTCTAACTGACCTGCCATACTAGGTATGGCCATTAACATAATCAGCACAATAGTACAATACCAAACTTGAATGGTTAGGTATAGAATGGTGGTATCATTACTAGGACTAGTTCCTCCTCTATCTAAAAGTCCTGGCCTGTTTTCCTATGCAGCAATATACGAACAAAAAACAATGCGCCATCCCATTATGCAGTATAATCATAACACATCCACCTGTCCTCACTTCTGGTTACGATGTCCTCATTTCGGCAGATCTGGATTCGACTGGTTTTCCGATTTCATGGAAACCTTGGTAGACCTGCTTGCAGCAGCTACATCTACGTCGTCATCGCCAAATTCCTGCTTGCCTTCATCGTCGTAGTAACTCTCCTTGTTGTCAGCACTGCAAGTATCCCCCGTAGCTAAGGGCTCATGTTAGAAACAGATCTCGTGCTTATCCCCAGAAAATATAGTAGAGAGGACTTACTGCAAGAAGATAGACAGCTCTGGCACTTGAAAGGTAACAGTCAGTAACGTCGCTTCTACGTGAGCGGTATGGAAAATATAGGAATATGCGACACTACTAGGAAACAGATCTGAATGGTGCGAGACAAACAGTTCATCGGTAATACTCACAGTCTTGGGTTGTCTTAAGCAATTTGCCGCACAATTGCTCACACAGAATGTGGTATCCAAGAGGCAGGGGTCCTGGCCTCCTAGAATACTCCCAAGGAGGCCCTGGCCCCCAAGAAGACCCCCGAGGAGGTTTGGTCCAAGAATGCTGCCGAGGAGGTTTTGGCCTCCAAGAATGCCACCAAGAAGGTTTTGGCCTCCAAGAATGCCGCCAAGGAGGTTGCCGCCAAGGAGGGGTTGGCCTCCAAGAATGCCGCCGAGGAGGTTGCCGCCGAGGAGGGGTTGGCCTCCAAGAAGACCCCCGAGGAGGTTGCCAACACTCCGGAAGGTCGTATCTGGGGTTTTTTGTGCTAGATGATCGTTGAACTCCGGTATTGGCAACGAGGAGACTGTAGCCGCAAGAATGCCGAAGAATGAACTGGGACGCATTGTAGAGGTTCTGTGTGAGCTTTGTTCTAAGGAGAATGCAATGATTCTTGAAAATGATAGAATGCCGAGTGAAATATGCTTTTGATCGAGGAAATGACTTTTCTATTGTTAGTGATGTTGTTATCTTAGGTATGAAGATCTTGTTCTCAGATCCATTCTCACGCGGACTCTTATATCCCTGCGCAATAAGCCTAACGAATTAATAGGGAGGGGTTGGCAAACGAAGGAATTGATCTCAACATAGTATCCTCTCCCGGGAACGCGGCTACGAATATAATGGCTGGAAATTCCTCATCAGCCACCACGTGGTGCACCCTTTGCAGGATCTAAATCATGTCTCAGTCAACCCCCTGAAGACTTGATAGCCGTCGTACTTCACATTTGGCAATCCAGCTCTAGGCAGGCAAGTTCCAGCCCACGAGGGTCAATAGTATTAGCAAGGTCGGATCTTAGACATCAGAAAGGAGAGCATGGCATTACGATCTGGGATCGTTTGAATGTCTTGCAGACTTTTATTATGGTGAAGCACATCTAAGGGATATACGCCCCTGAGTAGATGGTAATTAACGCGGTTTGAGACTATGAACGTGTCGTGCTCTGTTTCATGATGCTCTCGCGATCTCAACGTGTAGTAGAAATTGCTGCTTCTTTCCACATTCAAAGCATTAGAGTTCCTAGTGCAACTAGCTATCTATCGAGTTGATTTGCTACCAGTTCTTTAACAGGACTTTTAGCGTTATTTCGACATTGAGCATTTCTATCAACGGGCGCCTTTTCGCCGCGCAGAATTGTTAAGAAACCCTGTAAGGTCCCCGACACAGTCATTGTGGATGCTTCTAGATCTACACTCTGCTGGATAGACCCAACCACAAACTGGCGCTCCTTTTCTTTTCGCATTTTGCAACCCTGCTATCAGAGGTGGGCAACCGTATCGGTTCTCAAAGTTCTTCATTGTATACTAAATTTATCAGAAAAGGTATATAGACTACAATTGCTAAAGGTGAGGTATTGAGGCAGTTTAGGAATCTCGCGCAACAACATCTTTCATAACCGGTACCGATGGTTGTCATCCTGGGAATCCCACAAGTTTGAGGGGCCTTTCATGTTTGGTAGCCTTGTTAGGAATCATTCAAAGATGGTAATAATATCAGTAACAGTATACCTTCACCCTGGGTAATTAGACGTTGCACTGTAATACTCTGCCTCTGAGAGCCGATGTAAGTATGAACTGGCGCAGTGTATCTGACTCACGGCTTTCAGCACGCATTCCATTGTTGACTCAGTAGACAAAGATGACCCTAATAAAGCCACTAGACTAGGACCTTAGATACAGCCACAAGTCGATGATCCTAATGTTGCTCGTATATCGTGCGGACTCTCCGACTTCAAGAAATTGAAAACAAAGGCGCCCTTGGGTGCCATGTTACACATCAATAAAGAGCATATAGCTTTGAGGACTTAAAAGAATATGCTTTCAAGAGTAGGCTTTGAAGCAGGTACAATACCTATGGCTACGTCTCTAAGTTGCCCTACTGTAGCGCCTCTCTATGAAGGACACAAGGAAATATTTAAGCTTTATCTTCTCTCGCGCGGGTTCACGACTCTACTTTTCTAGTCAAGTTACTAATTTTATCGGATCTACATTCATCTTCTAACCTTTCCTAACCGAATCTCGCATGTTTCATTCAGCTTCTCTCTTAACCTTCAAGTCCTTCACTCAATACATGTTCGACATATATAATCATTACTGATACATTAAAACCGAGAAGAGCAGGACTCTCTAAACACGACGGAATACCATACGCCGAAAAGGCCCAAATACGTTGTCACGTAAGCTTTAGACAGAAAAGGAGAATAAGATGCAGATTACAAGCCTCTTTCTTACTACATCTATCCTGTCCCTCGGCGGCGCTAGCATCATTCCAGTCATTCGCAGTTCCGCCCAGGTAGCAACAGGAACGGCACTACTTAGCGCATATACGCGACGAGCACCGTTGGACATCAACGCGGTGCTCGAGCCTCAAAACTTTGCAGATGTACAGGTTGATCGCCGGAAGGCTTTTGGGGAATCGTTATAAAAGCGTTTATGATGCTCAGAGATAAATTATAGAAGGGGTAAACTTGGAGTTCGTAAGGTCTAATAGGTCAGGCATGGATAGTACTTAGATTCATCACACTCTTTCAGTATTAAGCTAAAATACAAGTGTCATTGATCGCAGTATTGATAATTATCTGTAATTCTGTGCCTCTCAACAAGCTACCAACATCTAGCAGACCCAGACGTCGCAGCTCCTAAAGATTCGTTGAGCACGGTCATATAGGCTCATTACTAAGCCACTACAATACTCGAAGTCAGTCTTCACCATTCTGAGCGATGGTTTTGGGCCAAGATAACGAGACTTTGCACGTGAGAAGGAATGAATCCGAGAATTACTTACGCTCTTCGTGCCCAATATCATTGTCCAAAGATGTTTGACTGATCGTTCGAGCTGTGCTAATCGCGCCGGAGAATACGATAACCCATTGTAGGACCCCACGTGCGAATAGAGGGCCATCACACTCTCGAGACTTTGCAGAAATTCAATATCTTCGTCTTCAAATCCTAACTTTGCTCGGTCATGGAACCAGTCTATTAAATATGCGGCAGTGAGACCTCCTGTTCGCCAAGTTGCCCCGTCAAGGAACCAACGCCCCTTTGCCGCGACCTGTTTTCCGGTACGACCTATCAGCTCTGCTGGCAAGATAATATGTAGGAGATAGCTCTATGATGAGACTTACCTCTGTAAGATTGTTGCTTTTCATGTCTATGTGCATAGTGACAACACAGCGCATCGCGTATTGAGTATAAGGCTTACGAGAATACCGCTCCTTATAAGGTGAACCGCTTGTCGGCTGACTGATGCGAACCGCCAGGTATATAACAAACATAATGCTCTGAAGAATACCAAACTCGGGGAACGAAGTTTGCCAGAGAACCTCGGGAGGTACCCAAAAGCATTGGCGCCACCTTAACACAAGAAGATAAAGCCGCTCTCGCGTTTCAACTCGCCATCCCGGGGGATCTTGCTGCGCTGCTTCGGTGTCCACATACTTCTCGACCATGTTATCTGATAAGTATAATATAGCATGAAGCACAATGTACTTGCTAGTCATAGAAAGAATATCGGATAATGCGATTCGTTCATGTTGGTCGGCTAGCAACATGCTTAGTACTTGCGGTAATGTCAGCCCACGACCGCGATACTCGCTTCGCAGGCTCTCCACCGGCCTTTTACTCTCTTTCCCAACACCCTCCTCCAACGCCAATAGCTTCTTTGGATCGCCAGGTATTTCGAGAGTTTGAAACAGCCGCGGGGGGTGTAGCATTAGGCCTAACAAAGTTGTCCGTGTTATAGTGCAATAGAATTTCCACAATGTCCACCGAATCTCCTGCTGGCAAAGCTCGTCCTCTACAGACCTATCGGTGGCGCTGCTAGGAGGTATATTAGTGATCATGTCTGCCAAGTCAAGGACTTCTCTGTGGACCATCTCATCTAGCATTGGAGTTACCCAGGCGGGATATCTGTTATCTTCGGACCACTGAAAATATTCCACTAGGAGAATTTTCGTCTGGAAATCGGAGAGTATGTTGTTAGAACTTGATGCCGATGAGGAAACCCAATTTGCTTGGCGATTTACAGCCTCCGTCCAGAGAACTCCCGACAAGGCTTTGTACTCTTTGATAGCCCTAGCACCTAATGCTGCTAGAATAAGCGCACGGCCGTTCAGGAGCCAGT
Source organism: Xylaria sp. FL1777 (assembly GCA_022578965.1). NCBI lineage: Eukaryota > Fungi > Ascomycota > Sordariomycetes > Xylariales > Xylariaceae > Xylaria > Xylaria sp. FL1777. The sequence goes on along the minus strand of MU400543.1, from coordinate 107,367 downwards.
TCGTGCGTAGAGAGGAGGAACGAATAAACGGGAACCATTTCAGTTGTGACTGGATGTAGTGTGTCATACAGAAATTGATTGCTCCCTGCGACTCAGAAGGAAGTCGGCCATCTGCAAGGCGAATCAGCTCGGAGCTGCAATTGACACAAACCGTGCCGTCTTGCGCATGGCACAGGCAAGCCGAGTCAATATTGACATCACTACTGTCGTTCCGAGCGCCATCTCTATCGTTTTTGCGATTAGGCGTACTGGCGTCACTACTAACCCCAGCTGAGCTATGTGAGGTCATGGAAACGGACCCAGCCTCATGAAACTCAGACGCCGATAATGACTGTTGTTCCCGCTGTCCTTCCTGCCCCGGTAGTGAGGGTGGTAATGGCCCACGACGGGGTCGTCGGCGCTTCTCAGCATTTTCGGGCCTGTGTACAGCTTCGTGCCGCCTTAGGACGTCGCGTCGATGAAATAATAACCCGCAATTAGGATGTGGACATACAAAATTTGGGCGTGAGTGACTGAGCTTATGTCTCTTGGCGTGATCTTTGCGCGAGAACTCAGCGGTACAGTCTGTGCATACGAATCTTCTCTTAGATACGGAGGACTCCATGATCGCACTCTTTGACGACACTAGCGACGACGACAAACACTCTCCTTATAAGGTAGTGTAGATAACGGCATCACTGACAGGCGATCTTCGTCAGGACGAAACTTCCATATCACACTAAGCGAGGGAGCATCATAACTCTACTACATGATGGCGAAGCTCCTTGGCATGGCATGGCATTCAGCCATAAGATGCACGCACCTTCACTAAAAAGGCTCGGGCCAGTTACGAATGAACATCATGTCAGTTCAGTGGCAAACGTAATGAATTATAATAAATACGCACGTTTATAGGCATTAAATATAGAACCGAAAACGAAACTCACACACCAATTTCCTTTAAGAAAAAGGAGTCCAGAGTATTGGGTCAGCGACTGGAAGTCCTGAAGAATGACCAAGCCTTGGCGACAGAGTCTCAAGATTTTTCTTTTCTTTTCTTCCGTTTACCAAGCATGTCAGCTACTAGGGTATATAAGAGATTACATATCTCTAGTGTAGTAAACGTCTTGCGCAGGCCAGCTAGGTTAGCATAATAACCATAGTGACGGGCCACTCGTTAACCCCGTATGACTAGGACTCATGTCCAGTGGATGCCAAGCGAGTTATCGCCGGTCCTAACTCCCTGTGAGCCTTATGCAAGATGGATAGGGATGACGTATATGTATGAATACTGGAATGCAAGCTAAGGGGACCTGCCAACCATTTATCGGAACGAAGGGGGAGGAAATAGAAACTCGTTAACCTGTCCGAGAACTCTCTCAAGACAGCATTATTTCACGATCAGCACTTAGACATTAGTTTATGAGAATGACACATCGAATCCGTACTTCTTAAATCCAAAGTGTTCCAAACTTGAAATGCTTTCAGCCCGGCCGTCGTCGATTTGCCCTAATTGCCAATAATCACTAATGTCAATCATCCCAATCCTCCCAGCTAGCACCTATTTTAGAGAGAAAACCATGACGTGAAAGGTCGTAGTAGTGGCGTTAGCACCAAGATATATCGATGAAAATACATAGCATATCTGGTCATTCCAATCCAGTTCAAAATTGTTGATGGTGCTGATAACCATATGAAAAGGGCCACTGCGACGTTTTTAATCTGTCTAGGCCTAGAGGCTACGGACCAAGTATAGTGTAATAAGGAATGTTTCATTCTGAAAAGCTTGGATTCAGGGATATCAGAAAATTTTCTAGTCAATTACCAAGTACTTACATACCTACTAAAAACCTACCAACGTCTTACCCAGTAGCTCTACAATACCTGTTATCAGTGAGCTTTCCATTCCTCCCTCTCCTTTCCCTACGGAGAGGTAGTTCGTTTATCATCGTAGCTGAGCTTAAGCCTCTGTTACCACTTATCAGAATATTTAACTAAACAAATAAAAGGGGGAAAAGTAATGGGGTCGCTTCTCATTGTCTCAGCCCCTTTGTGCATATAACCGTAGCACTAGATTTCAGGAATAGCCGTGCATAAGCACCACATCTGTATATTTCCCACTGTTTCTATATTCAATCGTTATAGGCAGAGATGGCCACAGAATATCACACACATCCCGAATCATTGATCTTTTAAACAACAGAATCGCCCAAGGAAACAAGAGCCCTACTCTCAAACTCCAATGAACTCCTCGCCAACATGCGAAAAAGATGATTTGAAGAAGTGGGTCATCTTAAAGGGGCTGTTCAACGAGGATATCTCCTGCCGCTGACACCAGTCATGATAGGACTGGGGCCATTGTCCTGGTATCTTCTACGCTCTCGTCTGTCTAACTCATCAGACGTCAGGTTTCGCCTGACTTCTCTCTCTAGGTCCCTGCTTTCTCTCCGCCGATCTCTTGTATCCCACAAGCTATCTTGCCGTCGACGATCGACGTCTGCGTGACTACTCGTTCTCCTGTTGATGGTTGGACGTAAATAAGCCCTCTCTGTACGACTCTTTCTCTCCATCTCTTCCCACTCGCGTGTTCTCTCACGTTCTCGTTCTCGTTCACGCTCACGCTCAAGCTCCCGACTACGTTCACGCTCGCGTTCACGTTCACGTTCTATTATACGGTCACGTGCGCGATTACTCTCGCGACCATCCCGCGGAGGATATTTCGGAGATATTTCCGGTAAAGATCCGTCGCTTGTGTAGGAACCTCCGGATAAGCTACGAGTCAGGCGGGTACGTGGAACATCCTTTTGATACCGTACACTCGAACGTGGCGTGAGACCGGGTTCTCTAGAAGTGCTCCGCTGTCGATTAGAAGACATTAGGAGGGAGGCAAACTTGTGTTTGATCTCGGTAGGCAAACTTATTTTTCGAGCATCTTCCGCTCGGATATCACTGCGACGGCTTCGACTAGAAGTTGTGACGGGTATGGGAGGCGGTATGGTTACACGCCGAACACCTGGAGGTGGTTGAGGTATGGAGCCATTGTGACGCGGAGAGGCTCGCAGTGTGTCCGACTCTGAGTCAGAATTAGGAACTGAGGCGGCATAGGGCGATTGGTAGGTATGGCTATGGCGGCGCACGTTGGGTGGGCGGTGGGGGTCTAAGTGTGCGGATCCCCGCGTCTCTTCCCTCACAATAACCGGTGGAGGTTTGATATCCGAGTGTCTCCGACCCCTCCTTGGGAGATCATCCAACGAGCTACCGCTACTACTACTCACTCTGTGGTTGGCCTCGGGAACTATGGGATGGCTGGGATGGCTGGGATGACTGGTATGGCTGGGATGGCTAGGATGCGGCGGATACCGTGGTTCCGATATGTGCACGTACGACATAGGTCGTCTGCGCCGAAAGTACTCGGACTCGGGTCGATGGTGGGGCGCACCCCCAGTCGACATACCGTGAGCTGCGTTACAGGACGCCGTAGGTGTGCGAGAATCGGAACCGTGGCGTCGTGGTGGCTGCTCTTCTTCCTCAGTTGGTGTAGCAGCTTCTCGAAGTTTCTGTCCGCAAGCCCTGTGCCATTCATCCACAGCGGGGTCGCACACAGGAGGGAAAGCCGTGGTTGGCAAATCGGGCGGGAAAACGTCGCCAGTATAGAGATGCTTCAAGTTCCAGTGTGCCACAGCATATTGTAGGTAGGGCACGTGTTCTTCGGGTCCCAGGAGGATCTGAAGCGACTGCCACCTAACAAATCCCCTCAGGGTCAGAGCAGGCACGGATGGTGGCGCATAATCGTTGTCCGGGACGGGTTGCAGAGTATGCTGGACTCCTAATACCTGCCATATATACGATATCGTCCTGTCGGGGCACTTGAGGAAGAGTGAATCGTAATCACCGCCTACGGCATGATAGAAAGCGGCAAGTTTGTGTGGGTTTAGCTGCTTGTCATTTGTGTCACCAATATGGTCAATCTGGATGGCGAAAGGTTAGTATAGGACGTTGCGCGAAGAGAGATAAATGAGCTAGGTTCACTGACGATATACTGTCCGAGAGCATGGAGTAGAGCATCTAAAGTGTCGGTCGGCGCCTTGTCTTCGCTGAACAGATAGCCATAATACGACTTTCCATCGCCCGGTGGATTTTGTGGCGCTGATTGCTGCTGCTGCGGTTGCGGTTGCGAGTGTGATTGCGAGTGTGATTGCGATTGTGATTGCGATTGTGATTGCGACTGTGGTTCGGGGTCGGATCGTGGACGATGTGCGTCGGTAGAAGGAGGCTGATCAGTAGAAGAGGGGACATTTGGACTGGGTTTGAACGAGGTTGCCATTAGGGGCGACTCGAGGGAACGGAAGCGAAGACAACGGTGTGTATATATATCAAGGTGACTCGGGAGAATCTCTATTCTAACAGCAGCATATAACGGCGACGGAACAGCGCTCAAGTGTCATCATGGTCGAAAAGAAGGAGAGCGGAAGCGAGGGGCACGGCGGCCCGCGGGAGGACGACGTCGAGTAATTGGGCGGTGGTTATTTGCGCCTAGACGGGATCAAGAATTGATGCGGCAACGTATTGGGCAGCACAGCTTCTGCCGTGTCACGAAACCGAGGCGGCATAAGTGCACACTGGCGGTATGCTAGATATGCTGGATAACAGCAGCAGGGCGCAAAAGCGAGTGAAAGGTGACGGTGACAGAGATATTCGCATTTGGAGAGGGCGAAGGGGAACCGACAGGCCAGACAGCACGGGGACGAATGGAGAGAGCATAAAACGGGGATGCTGCACGTCGCTTACGTTGAGCACTGAGCAGTATATATAAATGCAGGGGAGCTGATGAGTTGCGGCTTTGCGGATTTGCTGATTTGCTGCCTACTGACTTACTAGGTAGGCGAAGGCAGAGAGGGAGGGAGTATGGAGGAGGAATGATGGATCTCAGGTATTCCGTACATGGTATTATGTGAGGTAGGAGGCATTACTACATGTTGATACTAACCTCAGGTAGGCAACTTGAGCTGCAGATGAAGAGCGACGGACGGTGATGATGATGCGATACTGCCTACTTAGGTACCCGCCTGCGAGCTAGGTACATGTAATACTGATACCAATACTGATACCAATACACTGTAACTACACTATGTACACTACGGTAGAGCCACCCTAACTGCTAGCTGCGCCCCGACGTGGTGGGACTACTACCCCGGCATTTACTGTGCCCGTTCTAAGTTGGCACTGTATTTACGTCAGAACAATTTGACAGTCTATTTACTTGTCTACTTCGTACTTGGTATTTAAATAGGTACTCAGCTGGGTTAGTGTGTATGCTAAGTAGGCATCTGTTTATAAATAGGTACCTACTTATGCATGCTTAGGTACATAGGCACTTCACCTAGAATGTAGTGGAAAGCCCCTCATCACCTTCAAACTCCAAATTCAACCACATACTCATTGCTTCCGTATCTTTATAAAAACAATATAGGAAATCTAATATACGTGTATAAAACAAGTTCATCCGCGACTGTAACGTGCGCCCTTCTGCCGTCAAACACAGCCTCAGGCAGCAGGCAGCATAGGCATGCGATCCATCCTCTCACACTCCATCACCCTCAGAATAAGGTAGTAGAGTAGTATTACAGGCAGAAGTTCCACAAAGCCAAGCCCGTGCCTACAACTGGAACGACGGCACGGGCGATGTTCAGGTCTCCCCATTTCTTGATCAGCGATCTGGCTGAAGCATCGCTCAGCGTCTTCTCCCGCCCCTCGGACGACGCCTCAAGCAACTTCTTATTGGTTCCCGCGATGAAGATGAGCGTGAACGGAATCATGAAGAAGGTTGACACGCCAGCTGCCGCGAATCCCCGCCATTCGAGACCGCGCGACCAGCAGTGGTATGCGACGTTCCAGTAGTTAAGGGCATTGAGCAGCCCGAGACCGGGTATGATGGCTTGTCCGCGATTAAATTGGAACCGCCACTGACGGACCGCAACCTCGCTCGGCGCGTTCCCGTGGAGGATTGATGGGATGCCAAGCAAATTGAAGCTCGCACTCATGCCTATAGTCAGTCGATGACGACTTGTCAGCGTTTACGTTTACAACTAAATAAACAATCAAACAAACAAACAAACATTTGTGCCTAATATTAAAAGCCGCTATGTGAAAAGGCACACTTTACCTGCAGCCCATCCCGAGGCAAGTATGGAAGCACCAGCGGCTACAGCCAGCGTCGTTGAACTGGGTGCCATCGTGTCTGGTGATATCTAGGTCTAGGTATGAAAGTCAAGCTGGTTGTGGCTACCGATAAATCCACGAGGTAAATGAAGCTTGTGATGTTTGTCAAGAAATGTGGCGATGATAATGATAATGATGATGATGGTGATGATGGTGATAATGTGAGTGTTGCAACTTCAATTCAGCTTTTCCCTTTCTTATAACTATCTGACGAGCGACCTAGGCTCGTCATTGTCGGGTCTCGGACCATTTCAAGACAGATGATTAACGAGCAATTCAGGACTCGGGGCTGTCAGCTGTGGCTCGGGACCGAGTCCATGGAACAGGAGTTCTCCCGATAGACGTTAGTGTGCCTGAGGTATGGCAACCATAAGATATACAAGGTTAGTATACTATCTAGGCCCTCACCCCGCCCTTCAAGGATCCAAAGCTACGAGTCAACCCGCAGCAAGACACAGTAATCAGTGATATCAGTAATCAGGCACGATATGACGATGAGAGGTAATACGGGCTATTGATAGTATGAGTCCGGCCGATGCGCTATTCAGCTGTTCCGCTAGGCTTGTAGGTGGTTTATACTAGTATTATAGTCGCACTCGGTTAAGATATACCCCACATAGCACATCCTATATACCACACACTATCTAGATGTTCTCTTCAACTATACTACGAGAGCGGCCAGCAGAAGTGTAAAAGTAGGTCTGTCTACTTGGGATTTCCATCCTTTCGGCTATCCGGTGCCTCAAGCAGAAACGCAAGGAGCGTGACGATTTTCCCCTCGAAACCTACTCGACTATCCGGCTCAGTCCATCTCTTAAACTCCCTGAAGCCAGCTTTCTCGAGGACCCTTCTGCTTCCTATATTATTGGACTCGATAATAGCCGTGAGAATCTCCGGTACTTGTATCACATCACTACCGTTCCTCTCACCTCTACCCTCCACTGACGCAGCATCAACCTCGACTTGGATCTCATGCCGCGGCAGCGCCCACCAAGCCTTGAGAAACCCGCGTAGGAATTCAGTCCCAAGCCCTTTGTTCCAATATTCCTTGCGGAACATGTATCCAACCTCAGGCCATCCGAAGATATTGTATCTATTATGAGCGCCTGCGGTGCCGATCAATACGCCGTCCGTGTCCTCGCCTTGGACAGCATCGCCTAGATACACGATGACGAAATTGTACGTATCGAGATCTTTTGGAGGTAGAAAACGTTCAGCAAAGACACGTGATTGATCGATATCTTTATCCACTACGCCGACTGATGTCCATAGCATGACTTCAGGTTGTGTTCGGAGCACGTGGATTGCTTCAACGTCCGAGGCTTCGAAGGGACGGATTAGCAGCCGCTCCGTCCTGATGGGTGCTCGATCAATATTCGGGGGCACCGTTGGCCGTGTTGACTTCACTTGAGATTTTGAGGGAGTAGATGGAGGCCCATGTGGTGGCCCGGGTAAACTAGGTGAAGCCATTGTCACAAATGATTGAGAGCTAAGGCAGGTTTGAACTCGCGTTCATAGGAATGTAGCTCGAGAAAGGTGTGTCTTACCCGAGCTCTATTCGCAAAATTGCCTGATGGCTTTATTGGATTCCATCTTCGCGTACATCGAATCCCATTCATCTTGGCATGGCTTGTGAGTCATCCCTCAGTGCTGAAATGGCGGTGGGGTCCAAGTACGTGTATTCAGCTGGGACTAAAAGACTGAGTCAATAAGCGTAATATCCTTGGCATCCGTTATGCCAGAGAGCCTATGAGAGACACTAGGTTATGCCACTAACTGCGTAGGCTGGGGTTACCATGCCTTTCTAGGGGAATTCCGTTGTCGAATTTAGGTCACGTCTTACCAAATCACCTCGAGTCTAGACTAGACCAAAACGACAAGATCAATACATTTTGGCCTTGTCAGATACGTTGTTGGTTTAGGTAAAAGAGAGAGGATCGTGAAATGCCAGAATAAGAAAGTTACTATATCTCAAGACACCTTGTCTCCGTCTTCACTGGATTTTGAGATGGGGGTTGCCTACGCATTACTACGATACTAAAAGAAAAGTGGAGATTTAAAAAAAGAAATGGTTTAAAACTTACAGAGCAATTCAATTAGTTTCATGTCAAGATAGAATGTGCCAATTAACAGTGCGTGAGACGCTAGAATACGGCCATGTCAGATAGAGTCTGGTTAATGCATACTAAAAGGAGAAGAACCTCTACCAGTGACGTGCCTACACAGAGAGGCAGAGAGTAACCAACTCCATTGGCCAATTGTGTTTCAACCTCACATAATCCGAGTATTCCACCTACTACTTACCATTCTAGTAACTCGCCTACCGTCCCTAGGACCCAGGCTAGTAAGTGCTGTCTCTCCTCGGTTATCGGTGTTACCGTGAATTCCGACCCCGTAAGCCTCATTTGGAAAGGCAGGGAGGGCCAGGCCAAGCCAAGCCATGGCTGGCGACAGCGAGCCTCACAAAAAGCCGCCGCTAAGCTGCACGTCGTGCCGAGCGCGGAAATTAAAGTGCGACAAACAGAGCCCGTGTCGCAACTGCGAGCGCAGCGGGTCGGATTGCGTCTTCCCGGCGCGGAAACGGATCCAGCGGCCCCGGAAGACCAAGAACGCCGAGCTGCTGCAGAGGCTGAACCGGCTGGAGTCCATCGTAGGCCGAGTCGGGCTCGCGAATCTTGAGGAGGCTGAAGCGCAGGTGGCTGCTGCGGGCGTGCAGGTTATCGAACCTCAACCTCATCCTCCTGCTGCGACCGACTCACTGCCGCCCGGTGAGCATGGTGAGCATGCTCCCTGCGGTCTTAAAGGCGTGAGGCCGCCGCAGGATAGTACCGCCTCACGGTATATGAGCGGCGAGTTCTGGTCCTCGCTGTGTAATGAGGTTGGGGGCCTAAGACAAGCACTGGAGCAGTCTACGGATTCCGACGACGACGAAGACGATGGTGGTGAAGAGACCACGCCCGAATCGGTTGGCGGTGGTGCCAACAGTATCTCAACACCACCGGGGATGCTGCTCGGGACTTCGCAAGTTAGAAGCTTACCCATCATCGCACATCCGTTGCCAAACCACATACGGCACTTGGCATCAGTGTATTTCCGGAATGTCGACTTGCATTTGAAGATTCTGCACCGGCCGACGATTCTAGACGCCCTGAACAATCTCGCCGATTACCCAGAGACAGCATCGGATCTAAGCCATGAGCGGACTGCTTTGTTCTTCGCTATATATTACGCAGCCATCACAAGTCTAACACCCCAAGAATGCGCCCGTACGCTGGGCCGGCCGCGCGCTGACCTCTGGGCGTTATTCCAAGCGGGCATCGAGCAGGCCCTCGTGCGCGCCGACTATCTCAACAACACTAGTCTAGAGACGCTCCAAGCCCTAACGTTATACGCCTGCTGTCTGCGGTCGCACAACGGCTCCCGCGCCTCCTGGGCACTCTTAGGTCTCCCGATCCGCCTCGCACAAGCTCTGAACCTCCACCAAGACGGCGACGGGACGAACTCGCGCTTCAGCCCGTTCGTGGCCGAGCTACGCCGGCGTCTATGGTGGCAGCTCATCGTCCTCGACATCCGCGCGGCCGAGGACCGCGGCACCAACACCGTCATCGCGCGGGGGAGCTACGACACACGCCTCCCGCACAACATCGACGACACCGAGTTCGGCCCGGACACGACGACGCCGCTGCGGGATCGTCCGGGCCCCTCAGACATCACGTTCAGTCTGTTCACGGCGCAGAGCTCGGGGATCTTCCTGTGGTCTGAGTACGCGCAGCAGGGATTGCGCCGCAGCGAAGAGGAGACGTTACGGCGGGCAAGGCACCTGGAATTGCAGTTCATAAAGGGTGCTAATCCGGACCACGCCGCTTCGTACCTTGCCTCCGTCACAGTGCGGCTCATCATACTGAAGATGTGGCTCGTCATGCGATATCCGCTACACCCGCGAGAAGGGAAGCCGGGGATGACGGGGATGACGGGGCAGGGCGGGGCTCTTCCCATGCACAACAGCGTCCCTGATGCTTCCAGGCCCTCGCCGTCCGGTGTATTTATGTCTTCCTCAACAACGGGCCCGCGTTACGCAGCGCCCGGCACGGCGGCTGTGTCCCGCGAGTCCACGCTCCGCACCGCCGTCTCGATCATGGAGGTATCCGAATTCTTGGAGGTAGGTCCATATTCGGACCGTACCCGCTGGTGGTCCGAGACCTACGTGCAGTGGCATCCGCTGGCCGTCGCGCTTGCGGAACTGTGCACACAGACGCACGGGGACACAGTCGAGCACGCTGTACGTAACCCTCAGCACTATCTACTTCTTACCTTGGCCGCCTTAAGAACCTAAAGGCTCTTTCTAGGCGGAAACCATATTAGAAACCTTCCGCTCTACGGAAATGCCTATCTATGATACTCATAATAGTGATACTGACGTGGAGTGTTACAGTGGCGGGTCGTCGAGGTCGTGTTCCCCCGATGGTGCGACAAGATAGCGGATGCGAAGCGCGGTAGCCTTTGGAGGCCTATTCGAAAGCTCTACAAAAAGGCGAAGGCTGCGAGAGAGGCCGCTGTGTCATCGGGAGAAAGCGATAGGTTTACGAGGCATGAGCAGTTACTGCCTCAAACACAAACACAGGAACAAGCACAGGTACATTCAGCTTGGGGAGCAGCAGCGTCAGGAGCAGAATCGGGATCACAGCTCGGCGGTCTAGAGTCTACAATCGACTACATGGCTATTGACCCGGCTCTCACGGCGGGGCCTGATAGTATCCGACCGAGACTCATCACCGATATGATCATCTCCGAATCGTCAGTACATACAATAACGTCAGCATCGCCTATGCCTTACAGCAAGATAGCAAGCATAGATTCCAATACAAGCATAGACAGAAACCAAACCTCGGGGTTCTCGTTATCCCAAACTTCAAGGGGAAACACGGAGAACTTGGGATCCATCCCTTTCAACCTCGAAGATATCATTGGCGACTCGGGGCATTCCATAGCTGAGACGTTTCTCGGGTGGCCGGACTTAAATTTCGACCTACCCAGCGTTCCTTCGGCTGGGGAACACGACACCGTGCCATCGCAAGAGCTCGCACCCGTAATAACGGGGAGGGAGACTAGAGAGGGACCCACCGTGGCCGATCCACCTATGATCGACCCTACGATGATGAATTGGACCACATGGGACGAATTCGTGTTAGAGACATATGCAGACTCTACACCGAAGTCTGGTTCTTGGGGAAGCGAAGGTAGTTAGCAAAGCTAAGCTTGAATTTAGGTGATTGCCTGTACTATAAGAATCGGGATGCAGGTGGGAAATTGGCGTCTTTGGAACTATGTACGGCCCGTGGAATTACCCAGCTCTATTCATGCGATTGTATACCATTTGACCAATGGCCAGTGCGTTCTCATGTAACAGGATAGCATCGTAATGTATACTAGAATACCATACGACTTCTGATGTTGTATAACTCTCCAGGTGAGAAACATTCGTTCTACGCGTTGCAGTCATTCACAGATACTCGGGATCATTCGCGGTGTAGGTTTTTTTGGTTTCATTCATTGGTTTAGGCTCTATCCTCTTTAAGAGCTGTCATGCTGAATTGATCGTGACGAAAGTTTTTCCGTAATTCCGTAGTGAACACCGGGTAAAGACCATTTCCCATAAACCTCCCACCACACACATTACACGAGAAACCCCCAATTTATGCGAATGTGGACGGGCGAGTGGCGCTGAAGACCTTCTTGTTGTTGAGACGGGGAACACGGTGGGGCAGAGGGAAGGATAGATTCTTGCTGACGAGCTGCTTGATGTAAGGGCGCTTGATATCTTCCGTCTTCTCGATCTCGACGACACGGAGAATCTAGGAAGCATGTTAGCTGGAGTTGCTTTCCTTTAATTTCAACTACCGGGTTTGGAGTTCGTACGTGGATCGACCTGAAACGGGCACGGTGGCGGGCAGCCATGTCCGAGTAGAGGGCCTCGACGGCATCTGTTCTGGAGAGCTCACGGTACTCCTTGTACATGTTGTGGGTGCCGGAGCGGGAGTCGTATCGGATCCAGATACCGAAGTTCTTGACGCGTAGAGGGTTCTTCTCGTTGATCTGCCACCGACATATCAGCCACCTAAACCACGGCTTCCTACACAACCAAATCCAATGGTAGATTTGAACATACCTTGTTTAGGCTGACAATCTCACCGTTGGCCTTCTTGACCTTCTTCAGCTTCATCAAGAAGTACCAGAAGCGAGACTTGGCAACGACATCATTGGGGGCGAAGATGCGCATGCGGTACAGCTTCGGGGTAGGGTTGGCCTCGGTGGGCAGGTGGCGCCCGATGACCTGGTATTCATGAAGGCGACCTGGTAGCATCAAATCAGTAATTGAATTCATCGTGTGGTTCCAAATGTAGCAAGCAGTGCCGAACGGCAGAGATGGTCGACAAGATCCGGCTCGAGAGGCGAGATATTCCTGGAAATAAGAGATGTCGCGGCGGATAAGTAACAGAATTGCAGTCAAGCTGCTGGAAGAACGCCCCGAAGTTCCTTGCATGGCCGGCGCTTCAACTGCAACGTGCCCATACTCCAATCCCCCTAAACTCTGGTCGAATATTCATCCAATAGTGTAAGAACCGACAACTCGCTTGTTTACGCTCAGATCGCTGTATCGTGGTACTTCGCTCGCTCCCTCGTTCGCGGGTTTTTTGTGGCGAGTTACCGTCGGGGCCATAGTCGATGTTGAATTCCCAAGGGGTTGTAATTGCATGATCGAATGAAAAGAAAATCGCTTACCCATCTAGAATTGACAACTATTAGTAACTGAGCAGATACACACGGCAAAGACGAAAGGCTGCAACCTACTGTGACTTGAATCCGGTCCTGTTGTCGTGGAGGTTAGTATGAAGGGCAGAGGTGGTGTAGTGGAGGCTACTTCGGGGCACGTCTTCGGCTACGAGAACTTTTTGCGAAATTCTGTGCTAAGGGTTTCCCGCCCTAGCAAGATTGTGTGGCCGTGCTGGACAGACCACCCAAGGCATTGTGATTTTTGCGGTGGCTCGTGTGGCTGAACATCCAATACTGAATGGTGGGGTAGGTACTTACATAGGTAGGTCACTGCAACCCTGCACAGTGCCCCACTCAGAGGTACATTGGTACGGAGTACCTATGGCAGAAAGGTACCTACCAACAATGGCTCGTCCCTTCACGGGCATGCTTTATAGAGGTTATTGTTTGTTTTATAGAACTTCGGAAACCTCGATCAAAACGACAACAGCGACGACATCCTAAAGAATCCACATGATCACACATCCTATACACGTTGATAAGCACAAGCTAAAGCAAAACTAACGAGGCTATTTCTCTACTCCTGTGCCCAGTCTGGCCATGGATGTCCTCATCCGCCAGTTTCGGGTGGCATATGCCGCCACGAACGGTGAGCAACTAGCCGAGACCCTGAGCCCCGACATCCTGGCACATTCAGCCAAGCTCCGAGCTATCTGGGGTCGGGGTGATGTCCGGTCCATGACCGCCGATCTCAACTTCCTTTTTCACCAAGACCAGGCCCGTCTCAGCATCAGGTTGTCAAAGGAGGAAACAAGCGGGTGGCATGCCATCTACACTGCCTACTGGAAAGCCATCGGGGAACTATTAGCCGTCGAAGGCCTGCGACATGATGTCCAGGTAAGCCCGTCTCGCAAGTAATGGCAGTTTATTGTTTTATTGCCCTCATTTTATCTCAAACGCCGGGACCTCCCGCTGACTGAGCCAAGTCTTCGTGGGCTAAGGTGTACGAAGCATGGAAGGAGCTCACACTACTCACTGTCCGAGGCTATACAAACCATGACTTTGAAAACTGGACCATACCTTGTCTTTATGTCACTGGAAGATATCTGAGGCTCTTTGCCATCCGAGCTGATGCTGATAGGGGTCTCACTAATGACGAGCCGGCCGTTGACGACTTGAAAGACGATTTTGATCCAGAAGCAGAACAACACAAGAATCTCGAAGACTGCGCAAGGCATCTGAACAGAATCTTCCAAATCTGCGCCTCGGACAGGTGATTCCTCCTCGTCCGATACCCGTCCCGGGGCTCCTGCTGATACAGACTAGAGCTCCATTAGAAGAATCTCGCAAATGGGGGGTTTACTACGCTGTCAATCTACTGTTCAAGACTTACTTCAGGCTAAATTCGGAACCGCTCTCGAAGAATATTTTGAGGGCAATATCGGCCGGTCGAACTGATATTCCTCCAATTGATAAGTTCCCTAAATCACAACAGGTTACCTTCAAGTACTATGAAGGCGTCTTAGCCTTTTTAGAGGAGAACTATGTCGATGCAAGTAGCCTGGAAGACCCTCAATTCATTTTTTACGGTGACTAACTAAATCTTAGGCCGAGAAACATCTTGAGATGGCATGGCTGATGTGTCACAAGGATGCGCAACGAAATCTCGAGTGTGTATTTTCCATTCTCGAGTCTGGTGACCCGTATCCTAATTTTCTCCAGACTTATCCTCACTTACCTTATCCCATGCCGTCTTTTAACAACCCATACACTTCCTAGCGCACACCTGCTCGAGCCATTCCCCCGCCTACAGAAGCTCTTCATACCGCTAGCTCGTGCTATTAGAAAATCTGATCTACGAGCATTTGACATTGCTCTGCGTGACGGCGAAGACGAGTTCATAAACCGACGGGTCTATTTAACACTAGAGCGTGGGCGTGACATTGTATTGCGTAACTTATTACGCAAGGTATTTATAGCAGGGGGGTTCGAGGAAGCCAAGGACAGCGCAGCACCCGTGCGGAGGACGAGGATTCCTATCACTGAGTTCACAGCAGCCGTGCAGATAAGTAGTGGAGAGGCCATTGACTCTGATGAAGTGGAATGTCTCATGGCCAACATGATATACAAGGTACGTCATAACTACTGATGATGCACGGATCATTTTAGCATTTCCTACTTTTCGACAGAGACCTTTTAGAGCGCATCCTTGTTTTCTAGTTTCAAGATATTGTCTTGACTTAGGAGAGAAACAAGTTGATTTAAACTCACTATGCCACCAAGACTCCCCTTCTAATATGAGTTTCCCCCACGCGCTGCTAACACTCAGCCTAGAATCTCATGAAAGGATACATCGCCCACGAACGCGGGACAGTGGTATTGAGCAAGTCTGGTGCCTTTCCCGGAACAAAGGTATGAGTCGGGGGTTACGAGAGCAGTAAGCAAAGGGATACACATATGCACACTGGGCTCTTAATATGCATGGTGCCGACGAGATAGGAGACATCACACGTTTACCATCGTGATTGGTGGCGGTTTCGAGATTACATTCATCTCTATTGGACAGCCTTGCAGTAGGCTTGAGTCAGCATCATAACAATATATATGACAGGAGGTGAGGGACGCAGGCTCAACGTGTCGCTATCTTGCCACTAGACCAGGAACACTTAAAAACAATACAGCAGGATTGTCCTCGCAACGCAAGGCTATGCTACAACCCATACATCAAATGAGATCTGCGAGCGATGCACAATTTAAGTGCCTTCCTTGTCACAGAAGCAAAAATTGTTAACGTTGGTCAATGGACGGGTTTAGCTGCAACCGTTCAGAAGATCAATGGCGATGTATTTTATCCTCACGTTACCTAAGCTAAAGAGCCACGGGACGTGTCAAGGCTACCCAATAATCTAAAAATACAAGAAAAGAAAACCCATAATGCCAGTCTGAACGAAGTCCATTGGGTATTGTTACCTTCACTAGCTAGTAGAACAGAACCATAGCATAGCGCGGCGTGGGTAAATAAGTAAGTAGGTGGGTGTAGTACTCAAAGCGATGACTCACTCATCCGGAGTCATCCCTCAGCCACGAGTACCGAATACTACCCTTGGCCGATGGCGCATTTACCTCCTGCACACACCATCAGCGGGGAACCGCCTATTCACATCCCGGAGGCCTAATGAATGAAAATGTGACTGGACCAGGATTAGGACCTTTTTCTACAGCGTATATGTAGTCAGACTCCTACCCCAGACCCACGATTTGAATTGGCGAATCAAGACGACATTGAAAAGGGGAGATGAGGCCATGACGCTCGACAGGAATGTGTGCCTGGGTCGCAAGCCTGGACTAGATAGATAGGACTTGGTCTGCGGTGCTTGGAATGAGGGGGTTAGCGGAGTGTGGAGTTGATAAGTCGAGAGCTTGAGGGTTTTCTTCTTGTCATGCCACTAAGCAATAACAAAAGCGACCTAACAGATAAGAAATAGCTATTATCTCTGCTATGTTGCTATTGAAGTTGTCACTAAGAAGCATTAAAAAAAAAGGGTAAGTGGGCAGCGCCTCAATAAGAGACCAATAATGTCACCCACCCATTTTCTACCCTTTTAGTTCTTTAACAGATTCCTATTAAAAATAGAATATTACCACTCATTTTTACGTTTTAAATCAATTGTCATGCAATCAAGGTGAAGGAAACAGCAAAACAAATAAGCAAAACTTGGGGCTCAACCGGGATTCGAACCCGGGGCCTCTCGCAGATTCGAGGTAGACCCAAAGCGAGAATCATACCACTAGACCATTGAGCCGACACGATCAACTCGTCCGTATTACACATCTGAGAACCTGATTCAGACTTCAAAATACCTTCAGGTAGACTAGAAATTAAACCATAAAGAGAATCAACTGTTTTATACAACGAGCAGCCTTTATCATTCTTGTCTGTTGAATATGACAGCATAGTCTAGGCATCCGTGCAGCAGAAGCAATGCGCATCTCTTACGAGGAGTGTTCTCAGCTATATTTTATACACAAACACCTATAAAGACATCAAAGAGTTATTTGAATAGTATATACAAGAACGGTAGTCTATAATCATTATCATCAGCATTTTCGTTCTCCTCCAGCCTATTGTCTCTTCTTCTCATAGTTAGTCCTTCCAAAGCCAAAGACCTATCTTGGTCTCCTATTTACCTGCCTGCCTCCCTTCTGTTGGGGAGGAAGGATGTGAACCCTTATGTGAACGATAGTCTAGAAGTGTAATGGTACATGTGTTATCATCTCGTGAGAAAAGCGAGCTGGTAGGAAATACCAACAAAGTGAAAAGGTAAAGAGATCCTCCAGTTTCGCAGTCTGGGCAGCCCTATATCTCCTCAAACTCCGTTCCCAAGCATGTTATTATATTTGTTTTGGTTTCGTCCACAGTCTCCCCTAGGCAAATACGCCCGTGCGAGAAATACAGCCGCTTGGAAAGAAAAGAAAAGGTCATAGGGACTAGCGGCGGTGAGATATCATTGTCCGTTTCTGTCTGGTCGAAACGGGATCAAAGGAACAATAGTGGTACAGGGTGTTATAAACGAAGAGCAACAGAATCGAAGAAAAAATCCAACTTGCAACGAGATGAACACCAAAATGCTTGAATGTGATATTTGCGCTAGTGGTGTGCGCAAATGAAAAACACAGGCAAGTCCATCGAGCTATTCTTGAGAAGCGAGGAGATAGTGAAGAAGGACGAAGGGAATGGGGCAACGTTGATGATTAGATATACCGCCCAAAGCATAGATGGCGGTTATGATAAGGTCCGGATATGATGAGATGGGAATCGAAGGTCGAAAATGAAGAGATATCATAACAACAAAACAAAAGAACTAATCTGGGTGCCTAGAAATGACGATTACTCCGCGGTGTGTTTCTATAAGACCGATGTTAGTGAGCTCTACGATCAAACGACCCAAATTCAACAAAGAGACACTTACGAAGCACTAGTGACATCGTCAACATGATTACATAAAGCGACAAAGAGATCAAAGAACAGCTGTGTCCCGCCGTTATACATCTCCAGTTGCATAGTGCCGCTGCGTTTGAAGGTGCTGCGGCTGCGGATGATGAGGGCAAGATAATGCGCCCGTAGCTTCGAGTCGGTGTCCGGCGTATTGGTATATGCGTAGCGAGCGGACGCTAGTATGGTGCTGCACTGAATGCCAGACTCTATAGTTGCCAACGTCAGCACACTTATAGCAAGCAATAATAATGAACGGTGTAGACTTACGAAGACCCTGCTTCCGCAGCGCAACACGCTTGAGCTCCTCCAGCCCGTATCTATCAGCCGTACAATAGATGACGGTGTCCTTCAAGATATCGCCATCGATGGCGTGATGGTAGACTGTAGACTCGCTAGATCCCCGCTCTTCGTCGGGTTGTTCGATCTCCCACGAATTGCGACGCTTGTTGTGGATTAATCGTGGGTAATAGTCTCCCTTGTAAAGGTACTCGAGGACGGACGAGAAAATCTCTGGTTCGTCATCTGGCAGATGGACCCGTTTTCCACGTTGTGGATCCGTGTACTGATTCAACAGAGCCTGTTGGAACCATGGTGATGCACAGAGAACATCCTCATGGGCAGCGAAGATTCGCTGGTCGCGACCGATGACAAGGGTCACGATGGATGGCGTGAGATTACTGCATGGAAGCGACATGTCAGAGGAGAAATGATGAAGTTATAAAGTGATGAGGTGATGAAGTGATGAAATGAAAACATAAGTTGTTCGTACCTGTCAGGGGACATGGCCTCGTCTATCTGTTGAGACATGGACGTCGTCAAGCGGCGGCGGGACTCATGTCGAGGCTTGGTGATGCCATAGCTCTTGCTGAAAGAAGCACTCGATTTACTTACTCTATGGCCCTTGGAGAAGCTCCTGTTTGGAGGCGGGTCCATGTGTTTGCTTTGCATGTTGTTGAAATGAGTATGCGTGGGGAGTGTATAGGTGTATGTGATCCCTAGTCTCCGACCGAGATGCAGTCAGAGTTCGAAATGATTAAGAAATGCCTCGGTCGCAGACGGTAAAGAGTTCTGTCTTTCGAAGAACCAAGTTCAAACCTGGTATTCTATCGGTGTGATAGATTGTCATGCGGTCGAAGGTGATGAATACGATGAATGTGACGATGGAGATGAAATGACGAAATGACAGCGACGATGAAACGAGATGATTTGCCTACCTGTTGAAGCCCCCTTCTGTTTGAGTGAATAGAAGGGAGGAATTTTCGGGGGCGTCCCTCATTATATAGTGGGCGACCCATGTCGGGGAGGCGACGCTGCTGCGTGAATGCCTGTGGCAGTAATAAAAAGCAGCCGGTATCTTCAGGCAAACACGCTTAGTTGACGATGGACGTTGGCCCACGCGTCTGGTATAACCCGATAGTGACACGAAATCACCTGACTCATTAAATCCTGGGCCGGCCCGGAATGGGATTAGCGTGCATCACAGCCTGTCTGGCCTCTCCCAAGAGGGCTGCGATAGGCGGGTGTTAGGCCTCCCTAGCGGCGCCATAGCGGAGCTTAAAGGAATCACCCAGTGGGACGACTAGCGGGGGTTTAATGGATGTTACTGCGTAGGGCGAACTAACCAGGGGTGTTCCAGGGCCAAGCCAGCCTTCCGTCAGGGATTAATATAAGCTGTTCCAGAAGCTCCATGCAGTACAATACTGGGCTTACCACCTATATTTTTTTTATTTCAAGAACCGTCATGAGAGGCGGTGTTTCTTTCATTGCCGAAGGTTCGCTGCTGGCGTTCTTCTCCTCTATCCCAATTCCAGGTTCAAGTTGCTTCTACAGTCAATTGATGAGGTAGGCAGACGTCAATTAACTCGGCAAACTATATTGCGACGTCGGCCATACTCGCAGACTGCCATTCACGGGCGCACGGTTGAGGGAAGAATAGCTCCGAGTAGTGCCATCTACTGTCTCACTGGAGTCATGGACCCATGAATTTTAGTCTCAGGGGGGATGTACATTATATATACAACATTAGATACCTTGTACATGAAATTCAAATTGGCGACTGGGTATTGGAGTTCATCTAGTGGAGTGTACTATGTACGTACCCATCTTGTGCTGTAACTGACCGGTTTTCCCCCATGCCGCATACGGTATATAGTAGATAGGCACCTAGCGTAAATAATGCGGGTGTTGTTGCCATAAATTCTAAAAGCAGACAGAGAGAAGGAAGGCGGAAAACACTATGAACATGATGCATCAATTGGTCGCTTTCTATGCTGTAACAAGATATTCGGAAGTGCTTGCATGATCTAGCTCCTGATCTAGCCTAGGTGCAGAAACCTCGACATGCATATGCAGCTCTCCCATCTGCTGCAGCTGATTCAATGTTCTACTGCATAAAGTATATGTACGAAGTAGTGCATACCTAAAGTGGAACAGGCGGGAACAACTCGGACTTCCTGCTGCAGCTGCACATACCGGTACTCAGTAGGTACAGTTACTTAGGTGGATAACCTACATAGGTAGGTCCCTGCTATGAGGTAGTATAGGAGTGTCTTACTACAGTAGTCTAGGTGCACTATACTTGCGGACAAGACAGGAGGGGGGATCCTAATGTCCCTGCACAGCAAGCTCAGCTTCCTGTTAAGATAACAAGCAGCTTAGCTGCTGTCAACGCCTAATGTCAATGCTACAGTATCAGCAAGCCGAGTCAAATGTGAACAGTATCCAGACACTACAGAAAGACAAGCGAAGGATCAACATTAAGCCCAGACAGGTGTTTTCAATTTAGAACCCTGCCGAGCGGGGTGCACCTAAGGATTAGGTACCCATTCCCTGCTTACACTCCTACTAAAGGTATTACCCAAGGTTAGGTACCTACCTACTTAAGTGCTGTTAGATGCAACAATTGTAGCCGCCTCACTTCTGGTGCCCTGTGTTATCCAAATTGTACTGCACAGATCGCGGCAGACTGATGCAACTATTTATCCTCACTATTCCCCTATACAGCTAAGGAAATAACCGATTTAATTGCCATTCATAGGTATGTTGAAACTCAGTTGTTGGCGTTTGTTCTAGGTACCTCTTCCACGCATTTATATAGCCCATAACTGGTCTTCAATGTTCCTCTCTAGATAGTACGTATTCCAGTTCTTCCCACTGTTTTTCTCTATAACCTTGGAAGCCATGATAAGTAGCTGGGATCTAAGGTACCGTTTACCCGATTTGTCCAATTTTGCATTCCTTTTTATTTTATCCCATTTGTGTTGAAGCCCTTGTTCCTTCCTTTCCTTTTTCCTTTTTTTTCTTTTTAATAAGTATACCAATCCCTAATAATACCACCCCGCCGATGGAAGCAAAGGACGACTGTTGAGATTCCGACGCCACCGCCAACTAGGCGACATTCGCAACCAGTGGTAACAATGGAAAAGAACAAGGCGGTGATGTTACATGTTGATGTGCGTGTTGGTCCATGCCGCAGCGAGGACCACGGCAGCTCGACTGAGTCTAGTCCAAGAACGCAGTCGTCTTCGGGCCATTCCCACCGAATATCTCAAAGTCCGCCGCACATCCCGTAGCGAGGGGCCGAGTCGGGGCTTTGTTATTTTTGCCCTTTCTCTTCACCGTATGTCTGTAGTCTTCAGGCCAGCATCCAGCACCGATGTGCTTGATGTTCGACTTGTCGGTTGTCTCGGTCGTGTTCAACTCATCGTCATACTTGTCTAAATCTACTGGATTCTCGTGGTACGGGGAGATGTAGCATGCTTGCCGCCGGTGCTGTGAGCGGCACAGCGCGGGTGGGTTCCGGGCGCCCCATTGCTCCTTGTTGTACGCCCTGTTTCGCATCGCGTTCCATTTCTGGTGCCAGTGACAGTAGTCTCTGCTGCTCTACATCAGAGACACCTTAACTTCACGGCACCGCGGGTCGGATTTTCCATAAACACACTCGTCTAGCCGGTACTGCAGCTGGCATGGACAGCTGTAAAATCGGAGGTAGATCTGCTGACACATCTTCTCTTTTGTGCGCTCCCGGTCGGTACGGCCGAGATATACCGATTGGTTGAGTAGCTATAGACGTGATGATGCTTGCGCCTTAGTGGGTCGGAACAGAGGAAAGGAAGTTTGCGTGAATACGTAGAAAGACCGCCTTATTTAATGTGACCGACGACGAGCTGCTCGTCGCATCGATTAGCATTTGTAGTTGACAGTATGCAATTATGGCCGAGGGGAGGGGAACTCAGGAAAGGGCCTATTTAAATGACCGTGTAATAGGTGTGTTTAATCCGAAAACACATTATCAATGCTCGGGTTTAAGGGATGATTACCTATGATATCAAAGGGAGGCCCCAAGGAGTGATATTTGCGATTCATATAACGTAGAGATTCTCTTGCAATCAGGTATAAGCGGTAGAGAATCCAGACTTCGTTTTGACATATAGATGGATCTGACAACGAGGTGTAGAAAGCATGGGAAGAGGCGCGATTTATACTAGGTCGGCGATAGGTTATAAATGTAGAGATAAGTCGATAATGGTTAGGCACCTAGTGCAAAGTAAATGTGTGCAGGAGCAAACAAGCATCAAGGGGTTCAATGGCAAACCGCTAGATGCTCACTCAATGGGAACAAGTCCGGAGTTTCACCCGAGATGGTCCAAGCGACTTTGTGCGATGTTGTTGTCTTGGACTTGAGACCAGAGACTGTACTAGTAATGACGGTTGGGCGGCCGGATGACGATATAGTTCCATGTATGAATAAGTAGGGTATGAATAAGGACAATAGAAATAGACGGCTCAAGGAAGCATCATTAAGAAACCTAACACTATTAAGTGCCATAAATTGCGACCGTACGGGAAAGGGTAAAATGATGAGCTCAGGGTTGTGTTTGCAAGCAGAGATTGTTTGTTTGTAGCCAACTAACTGAGGTGATAATATCCGCCCTAGTAAAGCGCCTTTCAAATCCTATTGATCAATCCTCCCAACTATATATTACCCACCCTTATAGTACATAACATCCACTTGCTGATAGATCATGATCCAGGTGCAATGAAAGCCTCGTGTTAGTCGTGTTAGGGGATGTGGTTATATCTACCCTATGTGGGCAGTTATAGTGGTCTCTATGTATATATACTTAAATACATTCCTACTATCTCACTGATGACGAGCCGACCTATTTACTCTGGGACAACGCCCCCTGACAACTGGCGATGACCCTCCCGGTTGGTCGGTCGGCATTTGCTGTGTAACTTGAAGCTACAATGCTTAGATTCGACCCACGAGTTAAAATCTTCATTCGGTAATGCGTCCTACCTGAGGAAACGTAATACGGCTTATGGTATTGCAGCATGAACTTTTAGGTTTTATATACACACACATATGTGTGTATTGATGCTCGCCCGTCATTTGCTCATATGACTGGAGAGAAATATGGACAATGATTAATGAAAAGATTCCCATTTTACTAGACGCTAACACTACGTTGCTAGAATGTCTTATCATTCCCAACGAATAGTTCCACAAGCCATGACATGACCTTGGATTTCGGGAATTACGACAAACAGTAAAATTTGTTTCTCTCAAGGTAGGTATTTTCTGCCGTCCGACTAAACTCCTCCAGAAAATGCCGAACTGCACGAACTCTCCTTGTATCAGCTCTAGTAGCCAGCAGAAAATTAGTCAACTGGGTCAAATATAAGACTTTATCGTTGCCTGGCTAACGTCGTGAGAAAATCCAAGATAGAAAGCGAGAGAAAACTGCTTCGTGTCCACGGTAGCTCTGCGATGTGACTGTCAACAATTTACCTGACTGTAGATAAATTCTCTATTTAATTGGGTATTCGATTCCATTCGGTCCAGACTTCGAGCGTATCTGCACTTCTTCAGTTAAGACTTCATTGAATTCCTCTTTCCTGGTTTCTCACTCTTCGCCTAGGTCGTTAGGGAGCCGATTAAATTCCCTTCGAGGACTGTTAAGTTTGTCATTAAGTTTAGTGTATAAAGAGCATCCCTAGTCTCGTGTTACCTAGCTACCACTCGGGAATGTATCGGGTCAAATACTTACATATCGGCGTGCAACGTTTTGCTCCATGTATTCGACCTCACGTACAATAGTTTCAATGGTAGTCGATGTTCGATTGATCTGAAGCTGCTTCTCTTTTCATACGTCTTTCACTAAGGATCATATCTCGAGAACGCATTCCATATTTCCCCTCTAAGTTCTTGTCAGGTGATATAGTCACATATAGACCCCTATGGTCTATATAGTGGGCCTGGTGTGTATATATGGGACATTCTCACCAACTGCTATTAGGAAGCCCTAGGGACCAGTTAACCAACCTACACATCCATATATGGCTACTGACTCCTTTCCTACCTACTATGTGACTGCTAGGGCTATCTATTCACTGCCGGATAACCCTCTCTGACAAATATATGAACATACCTTCATCCCCCCAGTGGAAGCCGTAAGACAAGAGGATAAACTCCGGCTTGTTAGGATGTCAGTATTAAAAAACTTAACTCTCAAAGGTCATGTGAAAAAAACGCTCTTCTAGACATGTACAGGCACATAGACTGAGGCAGCATTGCGACACGCCTTTAGTTCCAGTGGGATTCGATCTGGTCTTTGAGTTTACGACAATTGCGTCGCACCTCTGCTAGATCTTTCCGTTCTTCTCGTCATGGGTTGACTTGCAAGAAGTTGTCATGGGAATCTTCAAAACGAAGACTACGTGCGGCTTACGCGACATGCTTCGTGCATTCGGTTTTGCGCTGGGTGACCTGGCTATGTGTAGCAGGAAATCTACACACAACCCTACGGATGACACCGTCCGCCAATTAGTCGTTCTCATAAACCTACTGCGACTACGGAAAGGCACTGCGTTAATATAGATTGAAAGCATACGAAAGAAAGAACGAGATAGACTGCGAAGGGTCTGGCATGGCCGCGCTCCCAGCCCGAGAGAGTTATATCCTAGGATATACACACAAGGGAAACCTCTCAGTTCCATGCTTCCGCATTGGGAACGACTAGTCAATATTTTCTCTACGTATAACCCTGTAGGGGTAGCCACAGGTGGTAACTACGGCTGGGTATCCCTGCCAAGCTTAGAAGGCCCTAAAATATTTCATAGGGATGTCCATGGAAAAGAAATGTCAGAGGGTATTGTCCCGGAGTGAAGAGATAGCCCTACGCAGTCAAGTGGGTAGAAAGGGGTCAATAGCCATATATGGGTGTGTAGGTTGGTTAATTGGCCCCTAGGGCTTCCTTATAGCAGTTGGTGAGAATATCCCATATATATACACCAAGCCCATCATATACCTAGAATCTAGGGGGTTATACGTCACTATAAATATTATAATTGAGAGTCGAAGGTCCACAACGCCACCATGTTAAGTCCTCGGAGTTGATTTCTTTCTTTGGCCTGTCTTAGAAGCTTAAGGCCCTTCTAGTTAAAATGAAGAGTTAAGTACCTACTTTCTGAAACTTATGACTCGCTACTAGGATAAAGTAACTAACTATTAAATTAGCAGATGTCTCTTTTAACCGCTCCATAAAAACATTAACAGATGCAACGTTATAAAGGAGTAAAGTAGTTACCTGATGTACTAGGTAAGTAGAAGCACGAATTATAAGTTATCGTGAAATCTGGACTGTGCAGCAATCAGCTCCAGCTTGGTTAAGCGTTAATTGGCGTCTTGATCTCGATTGGTCTAGTGGTAAGGATACCTGCTTGTCATTGGACAGCTCGCAGGTGGCCGGGGTTCGATTCCCCGATCGAGAGTTGATGAATTTTTGTTCTATTTTCAACCCCCCTTAACGCACTATACGAATACGAAACCTTTTTTCCTTATTTTTTTTTAAGAAAGAGGAAAGGAAAACACTCGTGAAAGTGTGGTATTATGCGTTGTTATTAGCCGTATCAGACAATATTTAGTTAATTATAGGTCTGGGTGATTATAATATCTAAAACAATCTATCTCTACAAAGCCCTAGTCACAAGTGAATATGGAATCCTCTTTCCCACATACGATGTGCAAGAATGGAGCCCTGACCGGTTGAAAAAAGAGTAAAAACAGTTGTCAGCGGTTCAGTGCTCAAAAAACATTACCTACCTCAGCAGATTATTCAATTCTCTTCTTTCCCTCCTCCGCATTGAGATATCTTGCCGTGCTCAGTCCACGCTCATGTCTTGCCACGAAAGGGCCTATCACCTTGCCTTTCCTGATTTTTCCGATCGTCTCCTGATAACCCTCTATAGCCCATGGCCGAGGATTGAGCTTCGGCCAATTTACCTGAGACCAGTATTAGTGTATGTGCTTTTGCTATGTAAAAGCTACTGTCCATCAAGGGATGATCAATCTTCAGTACTTACAAATAGCATGCCGTTTTGAATGATAAAGTTCAGACACCAGCTACCCACCACTAGCCAGAAAAATATGAACAAACGCATGGGTAGGACAGCGGTATCCGGCAAGCGTTTGCTGAACAATCCCAGAAATACGAAGAATATGCTGAAAGCAAGGACGTAGGGAATACTCTGGATTAGGATAGGCCTGCGGTCGGCAAATACAAGCGACGAACCGATATTAGCTGTGCTGGGCTCATATGCGCCTAAAAACAGGTCGTAGGCATCTTGCCGCGGTCCGTCTCGGAAGTTATTTAGATAGTATCGAGTCACGGCGATATTTCCGTCTTGCAAAGTACCCTGTTTGGTACGCTTGCCCAAGCGCGTAAGGTCTGTTTTCATAGCGCCCGTGCCGGCATATGCCTTGGATACTGTGTCGGCGTTGTCCGCCCATAGATTCCGAAATAGGAGTTCGAAGGCTGGGTCCGCCGTGGCAAAAGTCTCGCCTCGTTGAAGTAGGCCCACATCCACGAAGATGCGATCCAAAGTCCACCTGGCAAGCATGCTCTGAACTACATTGGTCCGATCCAGTGAATCCATGCAGTTTGTTCGTACAACACTGGTTTGGAAGTTTCTCGTCTCCAACCCGCCGTTAGCTGGCATATCGACGCCTCGGAAATACTGCTGGGTTATCAATGCATCATGTAACCTATCAACGAGCATCATGGCGCGGTGCATCTGGAGTCCCTTGGTCTCGTGGTGGAAGTCGAAGTAGACATAGTGCAAGCGGTCAAATCCTTGCTTGTGAGTGTCGGGTTCGACGACACGGAATTTCTCGTCGGTGATGAGGTCTTTATCGACTGTTTCTTTCTTGGAGCTTAGAAGCATTTCAACCATTTGTTCATAAGCCTCCTTCACGCGCTTTTCACGGCCCTTTTGATTGACTAGATTGACGAGGTAATTGTCACCATATATGCGGATTTGCTCGTCAAAATGTTTCTTGGCGGCAGAGAAGGCGGTTTCAATGCCGCGAACCTGCAGTTTTGGAGTATACTTGAGAACATTGATCTCGGACCAGTAGACGGGCACACTTCCTCGGGTTTGGGTGTAGGACATGACCTGCATTTCTCGGCCATCAGAAGCCCCGAACTTGCCACTTTGCATATCGGTGCTCCCTGCGTAGCCCCCCAGGCCACCACCTGTGTCGTTCAACACGACAACTTGCTCTGTCTCATTGTAATTGGCGGCGTGCCCTTCTTCGTCCAGACCTCGGGTGAAGTATCTGGTTCCAGCACGGTACCTCGACTTTCTAGTGATAAGAACAATGGTCAGGGGGGTGCCCTTGAACTTGGTCGGCCGTATTTCTAAGGTGCCCCATATCAATGGTAGGATGAACGGGTCGGCGGCTGGCTGCGGGCCTTGCTGGGACCGACTTCCACTCCTTCGGAAGTCAATTAGATCGCTCTGGACGAACCTGTTCCAAAAGAAGCGATCGTCGGCCCGCATCCAGAGAGGAGCAGAACTGTCGCTAGATGCCTGCCTTTGGAAGTTGTTGGTAAGATCAATCGAATAGGAGAAGTACATAGGGCCGGTCATGATGAAGGATTTCAGGAGAAATAGGAACTGGTCTTCATCAGGGTCGCGAATCTGACGTTCTCGCATTGGTAGGAAGTCGGTTGAGACAACCTTGTACACCATGTGTCCCTTGAGACGGCCCACGGGTTGGGCTTTCGTGATTACGATGACATACTTGTCTGTCGCGAACCGGTCAGCCCTAACCGTCATGCCGTATTGTGGGAATGCTTACCTAGCCTCAGTCGAATGATGCCGAGGATGCCGGCTACGCTCGAGACACGAGCGACACGTTTAACGGTCGCAGAGGCAGTCTCGCTCAGACGGACATCGCCCGTGGGCCGATCGATGACCAGAGCTGGAGCATTGGGCGACGAGGGCGAGGTGAAGGTGTAGGACTCGGCGGCAACGCGGACATTGATGTCCCGGTAGGGAAGCGTCATGATGGGCCAGGAGAGGCCGCGGCAGAGCGCACTTTCGTTACTAGACGGCGAGCGAGGCCGGCTCTTGGTCAGTTCAGCTGGTCGGCTGTTAGTTGTCGACACAATTCAGGCGCGTGCTGGCCGGGAAGCCTTGGGAGATGATATCGGTCGCGAGCTGTCTTGATGACTTGGGCCGGGTGATTGTGGATTATGGGTGATCTGGTGTTTGAGGCACAGCATTTGTGTTCAGCTGATAGAAACGAATAGGTTGGAAGTCCTGTCGTATATATTCCTATAGGCAATATACAAGGGGCAGTGACACATGTGTAAGCATGCATATGTGTCTACATGGTAGCTACCTTGGGTAGGTATGTAGGGAGTAATTGATACGTACCAACTTACTACAGAGAAGTAGGTATTTCAGGTATTCACATGCCAGGTGGTTGGTCCCTTTCTAAACCCCACTTGCGGATGCGATCACACCTAATCTGCAATCTGTAATCTGTATCTGTGCGTAGGCAGGCAGATGTCCTATGTACAGTGCGCATACAGTACTTATGATTCTTATCTACGGTGTACAGCGGACTCTGCCCCAGCCAGGCTTAGGACAGCGCCCTGGAGACAATTGACAGCCAGCTATAGCAGCCTAATGGCCCCGGTTTCCCAGCGCCAATTCTAGAGGCTCAGCCACTCACCACCCACTGCCATGTACTACTTACTCAGCTCACACTGGGACCATCAAGCTTCCACCTGACTTCATCCATCGAACGTCTGTCTAGGCAGTGGCCGTCTCCCTCATCACCACCAAGTGTTCGCTTCCACTACAACGACACCCTGTCACCACCCGCGTACCTCATCTTGTCGCCTCGCCCTCTGCAGCTCCCACGCTCTTCACCCTACGGTACTCCAGCGAAGTCTGCATACACCGAGCTCCGTTCCGATAAGATACGCCGTGCGCCCCCCAATCGGCCTCCTTTGTCTCTCGATCCGCAACACCCGCGCAGCGATCATCTGCGCCCTCCTTGGCTACCCGCATCACAGATCCTCTTGCAATGGCTTCTCGGGCAGGGCCTGCCGTAGGCCGCGGCTTGAACACTCGCTTTGCACAATTCAAGTTGGTCTTGCTAGGTAAGCTTAATTCCCGCCGGCTGTGTAATTCTGGCCAACACTGACGCACGCATAGGAGAATCTGCCGTAGGAAAGGTAACGGACCGATATCGTCATTGATGTTCATTGAGAATACCGATGAAGCTGACTTGCTTGGATTAGAGCTCGATAGTGCTAAGATTCGTTAAGGTACTTCGCAGACCCCCTCTACATTTCCCTCGACGAAGTCTTGTTGCTTATACTCGGCCAGGATCAATTTGACTCGTACAGAGAATCAACCATCGGCGCCGCCTTTCTCACACAGACCATATCCCTCGACGAAAACACCACTGTCAAGTTTGAGATCTGGGATACTGCCGGCCAGGAGAGATATAAGTCGTTGGCGCCCATGTACTACCGAAATGCGAACTGTGCCGTAGTTGTTTACGATATCACCCAATCCGTACGTAGTTTACCACGCTGCCGCATGGATGCTATGACTTGACTGACCGCGGCCGATCACAGACATCTCTAGACAAGGCAAAGGCGTGGGTGAAGGAGCTGCAACGACAAGCAAATGAGAACATCATCATTGCTCTCGCTGGTAACAAGTTGGATTTGGTAAACGAGCAACCCGACAAGCGCGCAGTGCCGACGGCGGAAGCGGAAGCATATGCCAACGAAGCCGGCCTATTGTTTTTCGAAACCTCGGCCAAGACGGCGGAAAACGTGCAAGAACTGTTCACTGCTATCGCGAAGAAGCTTCCTCTCGACCAGGTTGGTCCCCGTCACACCCGACCTGGCCAACGACCAGGCGGCGTTAGCCTAGGACCAGTTGAAGGCAGGGACACACAGGCAGGAGGACCTTGCAGCTGCTAGAAGCGTTTCCTCTCAAGCATTGCAGCATTTTGGGCTACGATGGTGAAGGGACGAGGGTCTCGATACCGTAGGATCTATGCTACTTATACAGCGCACACTTCATATATCGCTTGCCGAACTGCTAGCTCTGCCATCCTGGAACAGAGAGATGTCGACAGCAACTTCCAAGACTATGCACGCGATGAACCACTGAGACGTGAGGTTGGTGCGTGGGCTGTGCATGAGTGGAGATTGGTATTTCAACGGTGAAGAGTATGAGAGAGTAATTGCAAATATGATGTATATTCATTCCATTGGGGGTCTCTCGGCAGGACGGCATCACGGGGTTATCGTTTTAGTTTTGTTCTGTCTTCCTAATTTTTTGTCTTGCTTTTATTTTAAATACTTGAGATTCTTGATGGGATCGTGAGGTAGGCCATTGGTCGCATATGGTCGTTAGTTAGACTAGGCGACGCGATCAGATATCAGACGGGGAGCATACAGCTACAGACTGCCGAAGAGTTGTCAAGTACAAGTAATAATGCCATAGAGTACTAATTGTTCCAAGTTCGGACTGATGTATGCTAGTACCTTACCTAAGAGAGTGATATACCGGTACCTATACTACTTACTGCATAGGTAAGCACCTAACGTAGGCATACTTAGGTACCTTAGTTATCATAGTGTGCTATACGGTACAGCAATAGGTACCCGTAGCTTGACCCACAAGATGCCGTCAGAGGTCATTCATGAGCGCCGCTGGGCCGGGTTCGAGCATTGGCTGGCTCGCTGGCTCAGGCTTGGCTTGGCTTGGCTTGGCTCAAACCAGACCCGGATCAACGCTAAGAAAAGCTTCCGAGGTTTTTACGTCTCCAAGTCTAGGTCTCCATAATCTCAGAACCTCGCAACCCTACCATCACCCGAGCTTCCTCACCCCCCCTTCCAACACGCAACGCCATCTTGACGGCCGTTCGATGCCCTCATGTTGCGCAACTCGTTGCGATCTGTCCGGGCTGTAGGCAGCCGGCCTATTGGTGCCGCTGCCACCCGTCAATGGCAGCCCGCGATTACGAGATCTACTGGCGCAGCTGCGAGGGTATGTCTGGTATCAGCACACGGTCTTTGTATGTGAACAGCGCTGACGCCATCTCCTGTGCAGAGATGCTTCGCCAGCGATAAGAAGCCTTCTCTCAACGACTCCTCGAAACCACCGAAGCTCCCCGCAAGCGAGACGAACACGGCCGCTGCGAGCGAGCCAGTCGTTCCTAAGCTCGAGGCCGAGATTGTTTCGTCGACAATCGACGTCAAAAATGTCCCTCAAGAGCCCCCAGCGCCCAAGACCGAACCCAAGATCGTGTCCCCAGCTCCCCCCAGACCACTACCCGCCAAAAAAAGGGGATTCTTTCGCCGTCTCCGCAGGTTCGTGTTCACTCTCACTCTGCTGGGTGCAATAACCTTCGGTGGTGGTGTATGGTACTCGCGAATTAGCGACAATTTCCACGATTTCTTCACCGAGTATGTCCCGTTTGGCGAGCAGGCTGTTCTCTACTTTGAGGAGCTGGAGTTCCGTAAGCGGTACCCGGGCACTGTTGGGAGCAGCCTACGAAACAAAGATACTGGTGCGCAGGTCAAGATCTCTCCGCAAAGCGGTGCCTCGTGGCGAGTTGCCGACAGTAGTGAGCCCGCGGGCCGTCAGTCGAGTGCTATGAGTGACGTTACTGCCAGCAAGAAGGCCACCTCCGACAAGAAACCCACTCCTGTACCTGCGGCCAAGCCGGCCCCCGACTCCCCCAAGACCGCACAAAACCCCAGTACACCACCAACTGCCGAGCCCGTTGTCGCCAAGAAGCAGCCCAAAGCTCAAAACAGCAATTCTGATTTTAAGGCACCCGAAGTTGACGAGCCTTCTCGATTCCCACCACTGGCCCCTATTGACCCTTTCAAGGTGAAGGACGCCGATGAACCCGTGGTCCAGGAGCTCGTTAAGATGCTCAATGACATCATCACCGTTGTAAACGCGGACAATGCCGACGAACGCTTCTCCTCTACCATACATCAGGCGAAGGCAAAACTCAATCGTGTGGGTTCTCAAATTCGAGAGATCAAGGCCGCTGTCGAAAAAAATGCCGCCGCCGAGGTCGAATCCAAGGTCCAGGAATTTGAAACTGCAGCAAACGAGCTTGTCAGCCGCGTTGAGAAGGTCATGGCAGCTCAGGAGAGCCAATGGAGAGCCGATTTCGAGGAAGAGATGAAGCGTATCCAGGCCACCTACGAATCAAGGCTACAGACCGAGATCGACCAGCAGAAACGCGTGAACGAGGAGAAACTAAGGAACCAGCTCTTGGAACAAGCAGTAGAACTCAAGCGCCAGTTCCTAAACGATGTTCGGAGTCAAGTTGAGGTGGAGCGCAAAGGCCGGCTTGGCAAGCTAGACCAGCTGAGTTCCGCCGTCAAAGAGCTGGAGCAGCTCACCACGGGCTGGAACGACGTTGTCGACACCAACCTCCGAACTCAACAACTACATGTTGCTGTTGAAGCGGTGCGTGCAAGTCTCGACGATGTAGAGCACCCGCGGCCGTTTGTCCGCGAACTAGTCGCTCTCAAGGAGATTGCTGCCGACGATCCTGTCGTCAATGCCGCCATTGGTTCGATCAACCCTTCAGCTTACCAGCGCGGCATCGCCACCCCGTCGCAGCTGATTGACCGTTTCCGCCGAGTCGCTTCAGAAGTTCGCAAAGCGTCGCTTCTTCCCGAAGACGCCGGTGTTGCTAGCCATGCCTCCAGCTGGGTGTTGAGCAAGGTTATGTTCAAAAAGCAGGGTCTTGCGGCTGGCGACGATGTGGAGAGTATTCTGACTCGTACACAAACCTACCTAGAGGAAGGTAACCTGGATGCCGCGGCACGAGAGATGAACAGTTTACAAGGCTGGGCTAAAACTCTTAGTCGAGATTGGTTAGGTGAGGTGCGTAAGGCGTTGGAGGTTCAGCAAGCGCTCGATGTAAGTCTTCAATTGAATTCCCTCATCTGGTGACTGCAAATTGATATTCATGCGAAACAGGTCATTGCCACACAAGCTCGGTTACAGAGCTTGCAGGTAGAGTAATTCCAACATAATACACTATAGATGCATAGAATTCTATTCAGTGGGAGGAAAGCAATGTGTTGTGTTTCTCTTTTTGCATCCTCTCTGTACATTCCATCTGTCTGTCATCCTACCACCCCATTGCTTAGAGAACAGTTCATGGGAGGCTAGTACGCCTGTGTATGAGATAGTAAAATAGACTTGTGAATTGATACTACTAGTAGCTCCGGCTTGAGTATGCTTGTGTTCGTGTAATAAGTTAGAATCTGGAATGTATCTGCCCATGGACTTAGTCGTATTGGCCAAGTTTATGTTGCTGGGTCAAGAATCTTCCTATGGGGAAAGGTTAACAGCGATTGAGGATATTCCTCGGGCACAGCAAAATAGAGGTGGTCTTCACACTCTCACTAATATCATAAACATTACGCCCGAACCCCGTGTAGAATAAGGCACTGGTAATTTCGGTGTTTTCTTTAGAGGTCCAATCTCATAATGTGGCTAACCTAGGTTTTAACTGCAACCGGGTGACTCCCGCGCGGGTATTGGTGAACACGAAGAAATTCCCACATACTTGTTAGGATATTTCTACCATTGACCACCCAGTCTCAGAATAGGATGAATCAAGTCTTAAGATCACCACTAAGATAGGGGGCACGAGAGATATAGGAAAGTTGTAATATCAGCTCACCGTTCATAGTCCTTAGTTTACTACATACTTCATACTTCTTTGCCTTCTGCCTCTGAGATGGGACTTGATTATTCTTACGGTTCCGCCACAGCATCTTACATCAGGCAACCATTCATCTAGATTCCCCAATGGAAGACCTGCCAGGTGGCATTTAAAGAACCTTATTTTAGTCACGATGCTACAGTTATAGGGCGAAGAAGCGGCTTATAGACAAGGGTGAGCTATCGAACGAGTTAGAACTTCTCACGGCAATACTAATCATAACTTATACATACTATAGCGGACAAATCCTGATGGCATAGAAGCCTAATTTCATACTCTAGCTTTGTTGGAGACTGCTCGGTTAAAATCCGTTGTCGTAGTTTGATTTAGATAGAGGCTTCGCCAGGGAGTATACCTTTACAAGTGCTCTACTACCTGATCAGGAAATCTTACATACCTAGGTAGTTCAATTCTTGTAGTACCAGCTGAACTATCGTATAGCTTATAGTTAGATATGCCGCAACACCTTAAGACCTAATTCTATGTTCTCCCTTAAAGTGGGCAAACTAGCAATTACAACCGAGATCGACCCTAAGTAGTTGTGAGTCAGATAATAGGGGGACCGAAATCCGAACTAATATGCCATATTTATTATGGATAGTGCATTACCAATTGCTTCTAGCATTGCTAGCTTCCCGAGTTTTGTTACTGCTATGGCTGCCTTCGTATGAGTGCCACACCGGGGTTTTGTAGATGAAGTGTTGAACGGTATCGACGGTGCAACATAAGTGATAACGGGGAATAACTGGCAATTTAAGCATGAAAGTCTGGCTCACAAGTACAACATTGTATTTGAGAAGCTTTGTCCTCAGCTGCATTAAGTGATTGCTCATGATAGCATCTCTAAGAAGCCGGTAACGTTAAGGACAGGGAACTACATTGGCTAATCTCCAGTCTTCAATAGAAGGCGTGATCGGTCTCTACTAGTTATAGGTGACTTATGAGAGGATAATATTAGCGAATATCATATAGTAGACAAGGCGCTCATCGCAGGGGCCCATACTTATAAACATGAGGCGCTGATGCTCGAGTACTTAAGCAATTTGTACAACCGATTCGACTAACGAGGCATCAATCGAGATAAATCAAAGCTGTCTAGGTAATTTTATTTTGTTTTTCGTCGCTTTTCTTTTATAGTAGATGGTACCGTAACGCTAAAGACTGTGTTGAATCTTATACAGCATGTTGAATTTACACAACACTCCAAGTCTTATAGTGCTCCTTTATATACAAAATCCCTATCTCTAACTCCGATATCATGGATGTAGCTCAATCCTCTGTATCCGGCTCTAACGTGCGCAACAAAGCCCCCACGAGATGTAGTGAGCCTGTAACAAGGACTGTCGTTCGTTCGCCGTCGTTGTTATGGATCGCGAAATTCCTAGCTTCAGCCACAGCGTCCGCGACATTATCCAGGACACGCGTCAACATGGCCGGGGAAATGGTGCGCAGAGCTTCGGCCGCTGCTCTCTGGACAGAGAGGTCGCGTTCGGGCTCTATTTCTTCACCGGTACTACTCGGTAGAACGCGGGGCTCCAAATCGTTTCGCGTGAAGATCGCATGTGCGAATAACCGTCCTTCTCCCTGATCCATCGAGCTAGGAGCGCTGGCCTTGATGTCCTTTAACAGCCCACTTACGAGTATCGCGGCATCTCGGTCTTGCTGGTTGAAGAGTAGGACTGTCCTTGCTTTGGACGTGCCTTGGTCTACTATCTTGCTAGAAAACCACCGGGCAACTTCCGTTAAGCTCTCAGCCGTGTGCGCACCGTCGATGAGCCATGTAATGGGCGCGTGCTTATCCTCGCACGTCTCGCAGCGGCCCCTTAACCGTGCGTACTGTAGCGTCGAGGTGAACGATGGTGATATGCCGTCTAGCCTCTCATGTGTGGTCGTGCCTGTCGTCTGCTCTTCTTCACTAGTAGCAGCATTTGAGGATTCTCTTGCGAGGATACGCACATGCTCGCGCGCAGCACCGACAGCAAGCGCTTGGTTGTATTTCTGAAAATCGCCCTCAAGACTTCCCTGCCCCTCTTCACTAGCCTTGATACCGCCCCATCTCTCGACGTCTGCGTCCTCGAGCTCGACGAGCGTGGCGCCCTTCTCTTGGGCTCGCTGTCGCAACACCTGCATAGTCTTTTTCGCAATTGCCGCTGCCTCCGTCGTCCCCTTTCCCTCGAGCCTTCTGGTAAAGCATTTCCGCTGGGGCTTGCACACGCCCGCCTTGTGCCAAGCAATCTCGGGGAGGGTTCTTCCAAGCATGCCTACGTGGTCGATACCCAGCTGCGTCACCACGGAGGCCGTCACCGATGCGGGAGGTAGCACGTTCGTAGAGTCGTACTCGCCGCCGATCCCACACTCGATGACGGCGCTGCGCACGCCCTCGCCCAGGAACGCGCGCAGCGCCACTATCGTCAGGAAGCGGAAGTAGAAAGGTTTCGTAGTGGGGCCCTGAAGCTGTTCCTCTGATATCTCCTCTCCATTCCTGTCTTCTCCCGTAGGACCATCATCACCTTGTGGTTTTCCTGCGGTCCCTGCGCGTCGAGTGGCGAGTTCTGCCCGCGCCGCCTCCGTGCACGCGTCCCAGACCTCGAAGAAGTACCGTGCGAACAGGTCCCGCGAGATCGGGGCCCCGTCGATGGCGATGCGCTCGCGCACTGATACGAGGTGCG
Source organism: Xylaria sp. FL1777 (assembly GCA_022578965.1). Lineage (NCBI taxonomy): Eukaryota > Fungi > Ascomycota > Sordariomycetes > Xylariales > Xylariaceae > Xylaria > Xylaria sp. FL1777. The sequence continues at coordinate 70,643 of MU400543.1, read as the reverse complement.
GCGACGTATACGTGCCCACTTTGCCCACGACACCGCGGGTTTCTTCGTCGCCGCGCGCGAGAAGCGCCGTGAGGTATGCGCAGACCGAGCCTTTGCCCTTGGTGCCGGCGACGTGGATGCAGCGGAGCTTGGCGGCGATGTCATCCTGGGATAGACCCGCACGCTGCAGCCAGGCCAGCATCTCCGGGATGGCTAGGGCATTGAGATCTTGTGCCGGGCCCGTTGAGGTGGAAGACGCGGGAATGGCGGGAGGGCTGAAGAGAGATGTGATGGCGCGGTTGGATTGCAGCGCCGCCAGATGCGAGAGCGCTGATTCATACGTGCGGGCCATGGTCGATGAGTGCCGCGAGTCGCGGCCCGAACAATTGATAAGAAGAAGCCTGTGGCGGCTGTTGTTGCGTGAATGGAATGTTCCTGTTCTTAACCAGGAGCTGATGTGTGATGGGCTCCAAGTGCGACGAATAAAAGTGGCCATAAGCTCATTAGTACGCCGTACTCAGTCTTCGGTAACGTGTCATATCATCGTTATAGTAATACGGAAGAGTAGCTGGAAGCAATAGAAGGAGACTTATGCGGATTGTACCAATCTACCAAGCCTCAGCCTGAGTATTAGATGCTATAAATTGTGAAAGATAGTGAACGAAAGGAAGAGAGAGATGGTCTGTGGTGTCTATAAATCATTAATCCATGTGTGGACCTTATTAACCAAGAATATCGCGCGTAAAAATCCATCAACAGTGTTAATGATCTTGGATCTACTCACTCTTAAACAAGATAAGGGTAATGATATAGACGTTTCAAGACTACTATCTTGCTTTAATAAAAACTACTCATTGCAAAAAAAGATCTGGGGTTGAACCGATGCAGATCTTGTAGGGTATCTAACCTGTCTACCTCTACCTACCCGACTCCCCAGTTGAATGCACAAACCTGCCTGCCATTATGGGTTTTTACCTACCTTTCTTATATAACCCAGATGCTTATATATATGGATGACTGTTGATCATCGGACGGATTATATCTGTTCAATCAGATGAATCGTATTGGCCACCTCATAGCGCATCGGCACCCTCCAATATAGCTAATGCTCCTCCAACAAGATGCAGACTTCCTGTGATGAGTGCCTGCACCGCCTGTTCGTCGCTCGCGGACGCACCTAGACCACGCACATGGTTGATGGCGTCCTCGATGGTCGGTACGACGGCAATATTAGCCTTGGGGTCAAGAGCCGACCACTTCTCGGCAAACCCACGCTGTGCCGTGAGAGCCTTGACAGCCTCTGGATCGTACTGGTGGTTGACAAAATCACGTTTGTAGCCCGTCTTAGCATGCGTGACATTTGTGCAGAAGACTACGTGCTCAAAGGCGTCATTGGTACCTTGGCCATGAGTCTTCAGGGCCATTATCATGCCTTCGAGAAACTGCACGGCCTCTTCGCGGCCCTGCTGGTTGAAGATTAGGGCCTTTGGTCCCGGCTTTGTGCGGCACTCGCCTGCGAACCACTTGGTTGCCATTTTGAGACTATCCACGGTATGCGCTCCGTCTATGTGCCAGACAATCGGGCCCTCGATTTTCACTTCGCAGCGACCGCGCCACACAACCTGCTCTAGGCCGTCGACGAATTCCCTGGGCAAGGTTGACGAGTTGGGCTTGAAATTGGAATTAAGCTTCTGTAGCGCAGTTTCGGCTAGTGCAATTCCGAGACTCGCGTTCTTCTTCTGGAAGAGCGCATCCGGCCGAATATTAATACCTGTGAGCCTGGGGTCAATATCCAAGACCTTTAGTGACACCCCCTTGGCATCGGCCCTTTCCTGCAGCACTTGAGCAGCCTCAGGGAGTTGCTCAACCGTGAAAGCGGCGCTTCCCGGTTTCATGATGCCTGCCTTGTGCCAGGCGATTTCCTCTATTGTGCCACCGAGGGCGAAGACGTGGTCGATTCCGAGGGTGCTGATGCCGCTGGCAAGTGGTCGTTCGACAATGTTGGTCGCGTCGTACTCGCCACCAATGCCCGTCTCATAGACAGCGACGTCCACGCCCTCCTGCAGGAAGACATGATAGCTCATAAGCGTTAGGTAACGAGCGTAGATGGGGCGCGGAGGCGCGGGAACACCGAGCCGCTCATCTATGGTCATGGGACCCTCACGGTTCTCGGCGTCACCCAATCGATCCCACACCTCGAAGAAGTATCGTGCGAAGAGCTCTTCGCTGACGGGCGCACCGTCAATGCGAATGCGCTCCCGGACAGCGATGAGGTGTGGGCTCGTGAAGAGGCCGAGCTTGTGTGGTAGGACGTGTGCGCGCTGGTAGTGGGCGAGGATGGAGGCGGTGAATGCGCATGTGCTACCCTTTCCCTTGGTTCCGGCTACGTGTAAGATGTTGAGGCGGTCTAGGTCGGAGGAAGAATACCCGATGCGCCGCAGGTAGACGTGCATCTCGGCGATGGAGGTGGCATCAGGACGGATGCCAGCCTTGCGGCGGGCTTCTACGATGGCATAGGGCGTCTGGAGGGTATTGAGAGCGTCGATGGCGTCCTAGCAAGTGATTAGGGGGGTTCATTCAATTGCATGCTCTCGCTCAGCGGCGACGAGAGAAGAGACGGGCGAGGGATGGGAAGCGCTGCCGTACATTGTAGGTTCGACGGCTCGCCTGGGTTGCCATTGCGCGCCAAGCTAGAGTCTTTGCTCTGATCAACGTAGGAGGAGGGGTGAAGTAGCAGCGACCACGTCGGAGCACATGATGCATCCCCCGATTACGAGCGCAGGGTGGGAGGTAGGGTGGTGTCTCTTATTATGAGGCATTGTGTCAGCGGCGGGTGAGAGCGGCGGCAGAGTAAGAGAGGGTCAAGGTGAGCGATATCGCGCAAAAAGATCTAACCTAACCTAAACTAGTACCTATACGCCATCTATCTTATCATTGGCCCTCGGCTGAAAGAGAGGAAAAAAAAAAATGACGTCATACCCTAGATACTACCTCAACGGGTAAAACGTAGATAAATTGAGGTAGGCTGGCGACTCCGATTGAAGTACCTAGGCCGTGCACTATACATAGCCTGCCCAAGCGAATAACGTCCCTGGCCGGAGCTCTGAACAAAAGCTAGGACAGTCGAAACGTGAATGTATACCAGAACCAGGACTTTGCTATAATTATAAGGGGTCGCATAGCTTCCCATGTCACACGCTTGGAAGCTAGCTATATGCCGCATCCTCCCTCTGAGACCCCGGTTTCTTGGGCCTCTGTCACCGGCCAATTTCGAAGCTTCTGGCTGGCTTTCCCTTTGGGAGACAAGCGCATCCCGAAACTATGCCGCATGTTAGCTCCTGAGACAGCCAAGGGGCTTGTTGTGGTGAGTTGCTGGTTTGCGTGTCCCTGCCTGTATGTCGTGTTACCTGTTCCATGGCATGGAATGGCAATGCCTCGTCGGGCACGGCAAGACGCCGTAATACCATTGCAAAAGCTTGCGCTGGCCATCACCACCACTACCCCCTCACCTCGAGTGTGAGGCTCTCTGCCTGTCACCGCCGTCCGAGCAGGTATAAATCACCTCCTCCCCCCCCAGGCCCCCCTCTCCTCTTTTCCAACTGTGGTCGCTTGTCGGCCATCCTCATCCACCTCTGGACGCCTCCATAGAGTCGGTAGCCTGTCTATGCCAACTAGACATACTGATCATGGTGATCTGACTCATCAAGGAGTCCCTTAAGATGGAGCTCTACAGCTCTGGTGGCCTTTCAAGCGTCAAGAGCACTTGAAGAGAAGCCCTCCAAGCGTCAAGAGCACTTGCAGGTAGGCCCTCCAAGCGTCAAGAGCACTTGAAGAGAGGCTCGGCTGCGAGTGGCAAGCCACTCTAGGGCGATGGTCACGAGCTACTAACTACAACCTATTCCCACCGTCTCCTACCTACGATGGCTCATCTATATAGTCATCCGGATCTTTTCGGGGCTCGAAAGTTTGCTTCTGTGCGTTGTCTGCATGTCTTCAAGGAAGCTCTAAAGAGGGCCAGCATCTATATTCGAAGTCTTGACCATTGCCCGCTGTAGTGGCTATCTATTCCCATATCGAACCAGATTTATCCGTCGTGAGTCCAGGTGCCGGTCGTGGCGCACGTTTACTCTTAAATCTTATCACTTGAGAATCCATTGTATTGTCGGGCAGGGGATCTGACATTCTTTAGTTTTTTGAGCCGTTACCATGTCTAAACCGTGAAGGTACTCCAGAGATGACGAGTTTTGAAGGAGGATCCGAGAGCATTCATCTCTCAATTTCTAGGCGTAGCTTTGATTCTCCTATACTCCTATAGCTCCCATCGACTATTTAGATTCGTTTATAACATTTACTTCTTTTTTCATCCCACCTTGCCAATCCCTCCATCTAACAAGAGCTTGGGGACAGACCCAAGCGAGCGGCAATTTTTTATGGTGCCAAAGTCCGTATAGCCACTCAGAAGCTTTCTATTCACGAAGTTAGAATTTTGAGTCTATCTATACAATGCTATAGCAGTTACGGAGGCTATCGTGGCTACAGTTCTAAGTGAGGGCTAGATAGCTGGCTGTTCGAAAACTGGGACAGTCTGTATTCAGGACCGACACCCCGTTCCACATCATATAGCGCGTACAACCTCCGTTCGGCGTATGACCTTCGTGTAGACTTTCTAGGTCGCGTAAACCTTCCATGCAATATTCTACGTGATACCCTGTTGTACTCCACTGGAAATTCCCCAGGAGCACTATGTAGGAATTCTCCATGTTATATTTTAGGTACCAATAGAGTGAAAGGCCCAGGAGGTCGCGTTTAGCATGAGGGAACGGGACTTGGAGAGTGCTACTGCTGATTGGCATATGTTGTATGCTGAATTGATGCAGAGCCGCAGTACTAGTATGGGGTAAGCTACTAGGACTAGGCTGATTTATATGATGACTATAGAAATCGTCACTCTACAGCCATGGCCGTGGCCGTTGCCCCTGAACACCTTGTAGCCATTCTGTAGCTTTGCTCAGCATACATGGCCGGTATCGTTGTAGGTAATCTAAGCTTTGATATATAATAGAGATGTTCACCATAGCTTAAGACTTTTGCACGTAGTACCGGTAGAGGTAGTGAGTATAATGAGTCTTTTACTTGGCCACCATAATCATATCATAGCCTAGTTAGTCCGTTCACCTTTTACAGCTACGAGAAACATACATATCTTCGAAGGACCAGTGCCGCATCGGTTTTGCTGGCAACTTCTAACCCTTCAGCGGCCTCATCTGCTGCTCGAGAAAGCTATCGCTGTTTAGCGATGGCTTGATCCCACAGCACGTGCCAACCCCAGCCGATTTTTGATTTATTTCGCTGTTGGACAGAGAACTCGCTAACGGGACGGGACATGTACCATTTCCTCGCCGCATTCTCGGCAGTTGTGTCCCTGGCCATTTGCACGATGCCAAACCGTCTGCTCACGGGCACCAGCTCGGAAAGCTTGACGAAGCTAGTCCGTGGCTTGCCGAAGAGATTCATGGTCGTGATTATCAACTCAGCCTGCATTGGTATGTTCACAAGGAACTTCGTCATCATGGCTTTGGACTGGCGCGCGAAGGGGGGCGCTCGCACGCTGATGAAGGTGACAATAGGTGAGGTGGTATACGTTACAAATAACACCGGGAACAAGCCAGAGATGGCGGCTAAGAGGTGTGTGAGTATTGGATGAGACCAGGATTACAGAGACGCTAGGGTAGGGTCGTTGGTCATGCGTAGATGAACCAACGATAGAAACAACAATAGCGACGAGGAATCGGAATGAAAAGAGTTGAACTGACTGGTTACCACGTGCTTGGACAGCCCCTCCTGCTTATAGTACATTGGAACGATGACCAGGCCATAGATGGCGGAGGTGAGTAGAGCGGAAAACTTCAGAGAGGCCAGAAAGAGGACTTTGAATGTGCCGGCATGGTAGACGCACACCGTGGGAGGGATTGCTAACAACATGTGGTGAGCGATATACACGAACACAATTCAGCAACACAGATCATCGTACGATATTTCGCAGAAACCTCGGGGCCGGCTGTTTTCGTCGATGTTGTTTTGAATCTCAACGAGCGCAGGGGCTGCGTGTTGGCTCTTACGAACAGACGGACATGCGCGGTCCCCGAAGCAACAATGTGGCGGCGTGCCACGAGATTAAACCGAGCTAGATTGGATGGTCTGATGAGCATCATATTCCCGTCGGCTCGCTGAATTGACCTGGGATTGTCGTGCAAGGTTGAGCCCCAACAATATCATTAACGAAGTGAAGCTTTGAAGCTTGTTCGTCGGATCCTAAATCGCTGCAGAATGACGAACGCGATATTCGCGTCTCTCAGCTGATGGCAGCTGGCCGGCTGGTTGGCCGTGATGTATCTGGAAAGCCTGGGGACAATTCACATAGTTACATTTAATACGTTTGGAACACATAATTCGGTACCGAACAACTCTTTCGTCCCTCAATTGCCGTTTCTAAGCATTTAGGCATAGGTATCATAACAATTAAATAGCTATTAAGGATCCTTGCGACGCTCAAACTCCGTTTCCAAGTTAACACTCCATTGCAAGGGCAAATATATACGATTTACAATTTTTTTTTCTTTTTTGGTACTAATCTCAATTTAGTCGTTTGAGCCTCAGCTATTGCTTTTATTAAATGATGTTTTTGGTCAACCATTCCTCCCACTGCTCCTTGGTCCAACCAGAGCTTATATCATTGGCAACCACACCGTCGAAAATGACGGTAGGACTCACATGGACACCCACGAGTCTAGCCGTCTTGACCAAGACCTTGAGGTCCGTGGTGACCTTATTCCCGACATTCAGGCTTCCGTCAGCGGCGGGCTTGTCGGGGATGGCAAGACGGTCGTAGACAGCGGCCTCATCTACGCCCACGCTGGCGGCAAGCTGGGCGAGGCGACGGTACGTCTGGTTGCGAGTCTCGTTGACGACGTTGACGTCGAAGTAGGACTGCTGGTCCTTGAACAACACGTCGCTGAAGGCCCAGAACTTCTCGGGCGCGGCCTGCAAGACGGCGACGGCAGCCTCGTGGGTGAGGGTCGACGATGGGTGCCAGGGCTGGATCTGCTGGCGGAAGATGAACTGCACGTTGGAAGCCCATTTTGGGTTGGAGCGGATCAAGGGCGCCACGACATTGTAGATGGTGTTGAACTGTTTGGCCGAGTACGGACAGACGTAGTCGAGGAAGAGCTCTAGAGTGTGTAGGGTTGGGGCCACAGCGCCGGTGGTGACGGGCGGCGAGAAGGCCAGCTTGTGACCGGCGAATTTCGGGGTGAGGGCCATTTTGTAAGTAGATTACCTAGCTGGGGGAGAGGTAGACTAATGGTTTATTGTGTCTAAACGGCGGTGAATATGGGAAGTGGTCAGTCAGGTAAATTAATTTATTGTTCTTCTGATTTGCAGAGGTTGGTAGATGATGCTTAGGTTTCAAGGTAGGATGAACGAAGAATTTATTTAGCTCAATAAGTACCTACGGTGAGGGGAAAGAAAAGGAGGAGGAGGATGTTGATGTTGAAGAGGGGTGAGACTCTCTGACGTTATGTACGTGGCAGCCCCGCGGGATGCTGAGAAAGGTGCAGGAACAACAAATACAAATTGTACAGTTGGGTAGCTTGTCGGCATGAACTGTGTATGAAACTCGAGTGACGCCATCTGCGCCATATGCAAGTGATTTGACATCTGCAACACCACATGAATGTGGTGGGGTCAACTGCTCTGTGATTTGGGATGCTGCGCGCGCTATCTCGCAAGGCTATATATAAATAAATCAACGACCGCAAATACATGGTACTGTAGCATAACAGAGAGATTAGAAATCCCTATGTATTTGTCAGTGACAGCCTAAGTACCTGTTCTGATTCGCATAAAACTCTCTATTTGCATTTCGTTACGCTCTCATCCAACTGTGTTTCTCGCTATGATGCCCCTTGCGAATTCGCCAAAATTGATGTGCTGATCAAGGTCAACCTCATCTTCCAAGTTTGGCTGCGTGAAGACGGCCAATGTGTTCCGCGCAACCCCTCTGGCATAGGCTCCTCTGACCGAATGCTCTACGGCCTTGAACTTGCCATTGGTGATTCGCTCCAACGTCTCGCCCGTCTGAAATGCGATGCAGTCCCTGGGGATTTTGACCTGCACGGGGATGCCCTTCCTGTCCTTGATCCACAAACCAGACTGAGGATCAGGCGATGTAGACAACTCTTCTAGTGTAGGCAGTGTCTCCGGCAACTCGTTACCTTCAAGAATGGGCAATTTCACGTTCGTCTTTAACTCGTCCACGAACATGGCCGAAGTCAGGCCAGTCAGGCATCCGTGGTCTTTGTGCGCTGCGCACCAGTTGTCCTCTTCCATGCCTTTCGCTAAAGCATCATCTGGCATAGGATAATAATGCAGAAGCCTGGCCTTTGTCGTCGACGAGGACTTGACTACATTCTCCAGATACGCAGTCGGGTACCCGGGTATTTCCTTTTCGGCGAACTTGTCGCAGGCTCGGGCGACGAGGACGGCCGTGTCGATGATCAGGGTACACATTTGTTCCATGACAGGTCTGAATCCCGGTAGCATTTCCTTTGGCGGCCATGAATTCGGTGCCAGATACTCTGGGAAATCTTCTAATGAGAACTGTTTAGTTGGTTTGGCTGATTCCAGTGAGGGATCCACGTAGAATGCACAATTAGCATAGAACGACCCCTTATACTCATCCGCGCTGCCATCCTTTAGCTTCTCTTTGCCCTTTGACCACCCTACAAGATACTTGGCTGCTTCGTTCGTGAATGTTTCTACACCTCGTTAGCAATTCATAGATCTCGAGACGTATGCGTATTGGGCTTCTACCAAAATCCTTCTCAGACAAATTTCCCATCCATGAAGCGTAAGAGAGGAGATGATGCCTTAGAGCTGGGAATTCAGCTGGTACATCTTTTACGACAAGTATGCCTAGCGACTCTGGGCCAAAAGCTTCTTGTAACGTCTCGATAGAGATATTACCTTCTTTCGTCAGAGATCATACGGCCATCAGAGGATATGAGGGATCTTCTTACCACTCTTCAGATCTGCCAAAGACACGACAACAGGTTGTGCTACAGCCATGATGCAGGGAGATAGTGTTCTGGATGATGATAACTTCGAGATAACCAAAGGCAACCATCTAAACGATATCTATGCATAAAGCTGGGGCTTTAAATCATGGGCGGCTGAAAAGTGTGACCAACGTGGACTAACCCTCAGGAAATCGTCGGCTTTATGTATCCCCTATGATACCTCATGACTCTAGATAAATCGGAGTATGCCGTACGCTGCATAGGAGATTCCCATAATGGGATCTTTTTTCCTACCTTGTAAGTTGGCTATGGTTTTGTTGATTAAGCGAATCACCACCGTCATTTCTATTTAGAGACCCATGAGTATACTGGATGTCAATAACTTCTTGTTGTGCCTCCGTCTTGGGATGGTACCTAGTGAATACTTAAGTAGGTAACTAAGGTAATTTTGGCGGGGTTGTATGTGGGAGGGGGAGGGGCTATCTAAGTACCTAGGTACTTAAGGTACCTACCGAGGTTGACACTAAGAATCCCGACAATTGCATATAGCGATAGAACCCCTGTATTTACAAATATGTACCTTTACAGGTTGTCCAGACGAGAGTGGACCTGGTCTAACGGTCTCCGCTAAAGGCTGGCTTAATTATAAACAACAAGGAATCGGTTTGTCTGTCGTCTTGAAACCTATCTGAGAATCTTCGCAAGAAAACTACTACGCGTATCTAGCGACTCAATGGTTAAGCCACTTACTTTCAAGGGCGATAAGAAGCCTAAAAAGAGGAAGCGCACCGACGCCGAGTCCGCACCTGAAGGCGTAGGGTCGAGTGAGCTTGCAGTTGCACGGCTGCCAGAAGACGAAGGGGATGATGATAGCTGGGTATCTGCCGAAGCCGTGGGTGATGTGGTGGGACCTGTGATGCTCGTTTTGCCGACCGAGCCGCCCACTTGTGTCGCTTGCGATGCAAATGGCAAAGTGTTTACCGACCCTATTGAGAATATCATCGATGCGAACCCTGCCAGCGCCGAGCCTCACAATGTACGCCAGGTTTGGGTTGCGAATAAAATCTACGGTACAGAGAACTTCAGATTCAAGGGCCGATATGGAAAGTATGCAGCATCAATCGACCGCCTTCGTCTGGAGCCGTGGACTTGCAGGATGCTAATATGCCGTCTAGATACTTGGCCTGTGACAAACATGGCATCCTCTCCGCAACTTCCGAGGCTATCGCGCCGCCCGAGACGTGGACTGTTATCGTGACACCTGATACACCTGGGACTTTCCAATTACAGACGCTACAAGAGACGTTTGTGACAACAGCCGACTCCAAAAAACCAAACGGTGCACCCGAGATTCGTGGCGATGCGACCGAGATCAGCTTTCAGTCGACTATAAGGATTCGCATGCAAGCACGATTCAAGCCTAGATTGAAAGCGTCCAAAGAATTGAAAGCAAAGGCTAAAGTAAGCCGCAAGGAATTGGAAGATGCTGTCGGAAGGCGCCTCGACGAGGATGAGGTGAAGAAGTTGAAGAGGGCCAGACGAGAGGGCGACTATTACGAACAGCTATTGGACCTGAAATCCAAGAATAAACATGATAAGTATGGTTGAAAGAATGAGAAAGGTAGTATTTTCGTAACTGTGGAATTATGCATTTGCTTTCCAAGCCTTGATAAAGCCATCCTCGCCAGCACTGAAAACCATCTGTGCCTCATCATAAAAGCAAAAGCTTCGGACGATTTCCTCAGAATGCGCGCCTGGTAACCCGACACTGTTTCCTTGGTCAAAAGCCCATGTGTCGCTCTTTGTGAGGTGGATCAACTCGAATGCTTGTTGTCTGAATCAGATTAGTGGCGGCTATAATTCAGACAGCACTCATTACACTCACTGTTGAGCACCTGCACCGATCACAGCACCAGCACCATTTGCCTTAGCGAAGATGTTGGCGATGTATTGACAACCGAGGACAGCTCTCATGTCTCCAAAATCAGTTGTGGCTGCGCCCTTGTCATATTCTTCGGCCATGTCATATAAGGCTAATCTCTCGTCATGCGAGATTGCATATACTTCAGTGTCATTCAAAAAAGCCGCGTGATGTATGGAGGAACCATGGTTGAACGTTTGGATTATGACCTCATCCTCATCAGTGATCCGGGTATCACAGATGTTCACGAGGCCATCTGTCGACCCTGATAATAAGAGGTTCTGGTCACTCGGGTGGAAATTCAACTGTCTCATGTCAGCTACAAGCAATATGGCCTATAGCGGAAGACAAACCTCGGTTACGTCGTCGCTGTGGACCTCTTTATAGTGAAGTTTCGGGGCTGATGTCGAACGGACATCCCTAAACAAAATGAGACGGCGTCTCTCCAAACGTTTCCCGAGCAGCTTACCATATTATAATGGAAGCTTGGTGATTTTGTAACTCGGTTCCAACGGCCACCGAAACCCCCATATTTGAGCATGCTACTGAGAGAACAGGCACCTGACCTTCTATGACGACTCAGATAAGGCTTTACGTGCACGATAAATCAACATGTTTCGCTTACCTGTGGTAAATTGAGAAACTAGGGCTTGGCGCACATCTTGCCTCAGATCCCACATGGAGACTGTGCCGTTTTCCCCGGCCGTGCACACGACAGAATTGGCGGCGTCGAATGCTCTGGCGCAGATAATATTCCCATGGCTCGTGACGAGATTTACTATCGGGCCAGTTTTGAGGCTTAGTGGGTTGAACAGTGACAGCTTCTGATCCGACGATATTGTAGCAGGGCCGGAGGTGAAGGGAACAATGTCCAGAACATAGACTTCTTCTCTGGTGGGTATTCTGTACTCATCTATGCAGCTGAGGGGATACATAATTGGTCTTTCGTTGTCGGATGAAGAGCCGTTTGTAGGATTTGTTTATGTAGAGACCAGGGCGCTCGTTAATTCACCTATGAGGGGTACTAGGTAGCAGCGTTATAAGTCGACGTCTGGGGACCGTACCGTGGCTACGTAAAATGTGCGCTCATAGGTAGTGGATTAGAATATGAATAAAAGGATGTCGAACCTAATATGAATATCCTATGGAACTCATGGAAAGTATACGCTTAATAGAGATTTGATCTCTGCTCCAGCCCCACGGCCTTACTGAGTACGGTACCTACATAGTGGTGGGTACTTACCTAACTTACCTTACCTAACATATACCTTACCTAGGCCCCCACATATTGCCAGATCAGTCAGAAGGTTATCTGGTTAGGTGGCAGCACTTCAGTTGACGTCGTTTACCCTTACCGATCTGGACAGCTTACAGTAACCCGTGGACTGTTGGTATATTCATTTATACATACAAAGGGTCCCAGTCACACTCTTCTTTCGACATTTCCTACTCCACCACCTGTCTTCTCTTTTGGCCTCTTCCACTTCTCCTCCGGGTACCATGGTATCACTACAGCTATTTATATCTTGCTCATAGCAGATTTTGGTAAAATGAGGCGGTGGTTCTTCTTGGCGCTCCGTAGGTTTCTGCTGGATAGACCGACATGGAATCGCAAGACACGATGACTGATTTCTCGCTTTCCGTCATGTAGTGCTATTGCAGGCTATAGTGCTCGCCCGTGCTGCAGATCAAAGAGTTCTAACCACGGACCCTGACAGCGCGCAGACTGCTCAACCCGAGGCTGCCGCCGAAACCGACATCGGCCCAACCGAACACCATGCCTGGAACCCTTACCAAAGCGGTAAGTCTGGAGAGTGCGCTGGGAAGTTGGGCAACGAGAGCGCATTGAACTGACTACATCAGGATGGGAGCTTGTCAGCGAGGCCATGGTCGAACTGCGGAAGATCCGGTCGCCTCCCCATCGACGCCCAAAGAAACAGGCCAGCTTCTTTACTGCCATGTTGCAGTATGCCCTGAAAGCGCTTCCGAGCCTGCGCGCGACCACTCCACCTAGCCATGAGCATGCGTCGCCTGTCATAACCGGTCCTCTTGTTGAGGGTGTGAAGCTGCTCCAGCAAGCAGCCGACCAGAACAATACCGATGCTATCTATCTATTAGGCCAATTCAACTTCTACGGAAACTATTCTCACCCGAGGAACTTCAGGGTGGCCTTTGATCACTACTACAGACTGGCATCGCAGTATGGGAATAGTTCAGCACAGTATATGGTTGGCCTGATGTACGCCACAGGCGTTGGTGATGCGGTGGAACGAGATCAGGCCAAGGCACTCCTCTATCACACTTTTGCTGCCGATCAGGGACACACGCGTTCAGAAATGACCGTAGCCGCCCGTCATATGAACGGGATCGGGGTGCCGAAGAATTGCGAGATAGCTTGCAAATATTACAAGAGAGTAGCCGACAAGGCCATGACCTGGTTTCGGTCTGGGCCCCCTGGTGGGATGACCATTATTCCCGAGGCATATCGACTTTCTGATGAAGTGGGTGGCGTCTATGGCGAGGGAGCTAGTTTTGTCAGCTCCGGGATCAACGCCCTTAAGGCGAGTCCCAATTCCGATGTTTACGCATCGATCGATGATGTAATCGAATATCTCGACTTGATGTCCCAAAAGGGAGATTTTAAGGCTTCTTTTAATCTAGGAAGGCTTTACTACGAGGGGCAGCGCGGATTGGAAAGGAACGTGGAACTAGCTCGGCGATACTTTCTCGGTGTTACTTCCAAGTATTGGCGTTCTAAAGATGGCCGTACTATCGACGGGGCGAAGCCGCAGCTGGAAAAGACCGCAAGCAAGGCCGCCGGATATGTTGGGCGTATGTGGCTACGAGGAGAGGGTATTCCTCAAGATTTCACCACGGCTCAGAAATGGTTCGATCGTGGCATCAAGTATGGGGACGCGCAGTCGCAGTGGGGATTGGGCCTCATGCACCTCCATGGTTATGGAATGCCAAGGAACATCCCAAAAGCATTCGAGTTGTTCAAAGCTGCGGCGGATCAGGACTTCAGTCTGGCTCATGTGGCTCTCGGTGCTCTGCACTTGGACCAAGGCCAGCCAGAAGACTTGAAAGTAGCGAACTTATATTTCGAAGCTGCTGCTCGGTGGCACAACCTCGAGGCTCAGTACTACCTCGCCGAAATGATTCATCACGGCGTTGGGCGGGACAAAACATGCGGCGTGGCCATGCAGTATTACAAGAATGTTGCTGAACGCTCCGAAACACTGGTCTCCTCGTGGACAGAGGCTAATCAAGCGTATGAAGATGGTGACCTGGAGCTTGCCTTCCTAGACTATGTGATGGCTGCTGAACAAGGGTATGAGAAGGCCCAGAACAACGTCGCCTTCCTTCTGGACCCAACACACTCTGTGTTTTCTCTCCCAGATTGGCTGAAACGACAGGCTTCAAAGCCGCGTCTCCTTCAAAACACGGCACTGGCGCTCATCTACTGGACAAGATCGGCGATCCAATCCAACATCGATTCGCTGGTCAAGATGGGGGACTACTACCTAGGTGGTATTGGAACCGAAATCGCCTTGGACAAAGCAGCTCAGTGCTATACAGGAGCTTCCGAATACTTCCAGAGTGCCCAAGCTCTCTACAATCTGGGGTGGATGCATGAGAATGGGATCGGGCTGACGCAAGACTTCCACCTGGCGAAACGATACTACGACCAGGCATTGGAGACGAACGAGGAAGCCTATCTGCCAGTGACTCTCAGCCTGTTGAAGCTACGGGTGCGGAGCGCGTGGAACACGTTCACCCATGGCCGAATCAACTCTATACAAGATGAGCCTGGTAGGTCTTGATACTCTCCATGTCTCAACGCGTCTGTGGATTACATTAACACGTTGTTTAGCGCCGAAGAAGGACTGGTCCCTGAAGGAGTGGATCCAAAACTTCCTACAAGACGAAAATGTATATTACGAAGATCCCTATCAAGAACTTTACGACGAGACGATTACGGGCAGCGACGGTGAGCCGATGGGCGATGAGCTGGACGATGAAATTGATGGCATATTTGAGAGTTTTCTGATCCTGTCGCTCGTGGCCTCCATCATGTTCCTGATGTGGTATCGCACGCAGAGGCAGCAGGCCCATAGACAGGCGCAGGACAATGCTGCGCGCCAACAGCAAGGGGCGGCCGAGATGGCGCCGCCGCCGCCACATCACGGCATGGCTCCGGGACAGCAACAGCAGCCCCGAGCGCCACCGTTCCCTCCCATGGGGGACCCGAATTTCGCTCAATGGGGCGTTGGTGTCGGGTATTGATTGAAAAGCGCCTAAGCATTGATGACGGAAGATTTTGTACATAGGTAGACGACCATTCTGGCCCAGGTATTCTCTGGGAATCAATTGTAGGCTGTGTTTACGCTAGATATGCGGTTGCAGGCTTTGCGCTATTCTCTCTCTCTCTCTCGATGATTTGTCCTGATGGGTTGTCTTGATGACCTCCCCAAGTGTGCCTTGCCATAGCTTACATAGCTTACTCGTAGTACCTGCGCAGTATTGATTGTGGCGAGGGCTTCGGATTGTCGTCGGACAAGGGCATCTTCTCTTTTGAAACAGGAGGTGGTGTGGATATGTTACACATTTGCCGCAGGTCTTCTGTCTTTTGCTCGCTTGGCTGATGATCTGAATCAACGGACAAAGCGCGGTGTGTTCGAGGCGAACTTGCTGACCGAGGTATCGGAAGATCTCTCTCTCTCTACCTGCGCGAAGAAGATGCATGTAATCATATCATACATGACCTATTTCCTAATGTATACTTACCTACATAACCTAACGCAGTAACGTGCATGTCCAGGTATACTACTAACGTCTGCGCACATGTATAGTTAATATCCACTAATCTGACCGCATTTCGGGGAATAAAATACCTTATATAACTTGCCCGTGGTTATACATGCAGGTACCTAATCTTCTGTCTTTTCTACTATTTCTTACATGTAAGTTGTATTTTATTGAGTGCGTGGGTAGGGGCCTGCATGTATACCTAGGTACTAGGTAGATATGAATATGAGGTAGGTACTACTGTACGTACCTACCGTATAATTATCGAATAGCATCGGTAGCCCCTGACCTACATATACTAGTTCCGGTACTCAATTTGATTAGCCCGGTAATCTGAACCAGACAATGTACCAAACACATACCGTGCTACCTCAGGCATTCATTTGATAGAACGGGTTTCCATTCAAGGATGGAGTCGTGAAATGGTGTTCCGTTTGCTTTTCTTTTACTTCTACCTTTTTTCACAGTCCTGGTTTTGTCTGCCCGCCCTTACGTTGTATTGCATTGGGACGCGCGGCCGCTCTTATAGTGCAGTGCATAGTACCCCAACTACAGGCAGTACTGGTAATTGATTCCGATTCCTTGATTCCTTGGTTGCTCGGCCGACTCGACCTCTGATATAGACTACTTCCTACTAGTACACCCCGACCAAGCATTGCCTTATTCAAGCTAGAATCACGGCACACGACACGAGGGTCCAGACGGACTGACGGCTATCTAGCCTGTATACGCCAAGCAGTGTGCCGCCACCCAACGAACCATTGAGGCATTGAGAGAGTGATTGACGCCTGACGCCTGACGTCTTGTCGGCCTCTGCCGCACAACTGAGATAGCGTGTTCGCCGGCATAGACACACGGGCATACGAAGCCGATAGAGAGAAAGAGAGACACGATGGGAGCGAGACTACCCTTACGTATCGGCACCCCGATACAGCCCGGCAGCAGCAGTGGTAGCGGCTCGCCCTCATCGTTTCTAGCGCTGGCGCGACGACAATTCATTGAGCGGGATGACGGCGACTATGTGTGGTTCTGGTACACGACGGTGCGTCTTCATTTAATGGCCAATTCTAGCCAACCATCTTGCTATATATAACCATATCATTGTTTGTTTGTTTTTTCTAGCAGGAGGCACATATAAGCTAACATTTCTCTCGCTGCGACAAAATAGCCCGGCATCATCATCAAGTATACCATTTTCTTCGCCTTCCTGCTACTGCTCGTCGGATGGATCGTCGGTGGCCGAGTGCACGCGAAGCGGAGATTGAGAAAGGGATTGAAGCCTCTAAGATATCATGCCGTATGTTCTACTCACTCATCATTCCTGCTCACTATTATTAAGTATTTCTATCTGAACGTTGATTTACTGATTGATCTACCTATCCATCCATTCAGTGGCTCCTCTCCCGTTACGAGCGCGCACAAGTCGATCCCGCTTACGCCTACCCGCAGCCCGTCTATCGTCCAGTATACGGGAATAATATGGGCGGTGGCGCCGACTACTACGGTATGCACTCGATGCCGCCGCCTGTCTATGATCCCACTCGACCCCCTGTGTACGATGGTCCGCCAGTCGGGTCGAAAGTAGACCCTGTTCAGGAGAGACCGGGACAGGGCCAAGCGGAAACCGGAGTCGCGGAGTATGCGCCACCGGCTGGACCACCTCCTGGTGCTGCTGCAAGGTGAATATGAGATTGAGATGAGTCGGCAAGTTGGGGTCGCGATAGGGTTATATTGTCACTAGACATGGCGTAGGAGATGGCATTGATCGTATTGCGACGGATGTGAGGGGGCCGCAGAGAATGAACTAGGGAAGGAAGTAAGACTTACTGTTATTGTTGCAGTTGGGGCGTGGATCGGTAATACATGGATCAAGGGATTGATTGATGCCTTAGTTGTTACTCAGGTCTCCCTGGCCCCCCAATGAGCAGCAGGCTGTATATTATTGGACGCTTCACTATCGATCTGGCAGGAAGGAGACAGTTGACCTTGCTCTACAATGGCCGGTTGTTTTAGTTTTTCACTTAATCAAATTAGATAAACACGAGCCATCAGTTTCATCTATTGAGTCACACAGCTGAGAAGAGAGCAATGCATATTTAAAATCAAGCATAGGTTTTAATTCTCTGAATGGTCGAAAACACTTGGCCTTTCCGTTTATAGCCGGCCAAGGATAAGATAGATGACCATAGAAAGAACCTAGAGTACAGCGGGTTATCCAATCAAACCCTACGTGTCGTTGTAAGCATTCGCTGCAAATCCCAACGCCTTGTTTGCGCCTTTGTTTGCGCCTAGCCTAAATGCAAAAGAGTATTAGTTGTATAACTATTACTACGCCTAGGGTATGGACTCAGCGATGAGGACGGCGCCCGATAGAGGGCTGCGCATCCCGATCGCTTTAGTCCATATCCATTGCATCCACATCGTCGTTCACGGGTAAAGCATCGTGCCAAGATGACGCGTTTCCAGCAAGGTCGTGGCCACCAGACCCATTCATGGCCACGCCGACGCCGTTAGGGAAACCGAAGTTGTGTAGATTGACGTTAGGAGAGGGGATTACAGGAGGGTCCGTGTTTAGCTGCTGTGGTACCGGATTCGCCTCAGCCTGGTGTTCCTTCTGCCTTTGTCTCGCGCGAGCCCGGGCTTCTAATATGGCTTTGCGCACCGAGTCGTGCTCGCGGGGCACCGTCAACGAGGACGGCTCGCTATAAAGCACCATCTGCATATCATTAATATTGTAGCCCGCCAGCTCGCCCTCCTTATTCGCGAGGACGGCAGGCGGGATCCGCGACCGGCAGAGGTGTTTTTCAATGTCGGGCAAGAACATGAGACGGCCGCGGCCGGAGGTGGGCGAGCCGGGTAAGGAAGACTCGTTTTCGCTGTTCTCATCGGCGGATGAGAGCTCAGCATCAAGGTCGTAGATGTATACTTTATGCTTGGTGTCATCCAACCTCATGCTGTCATCGGTGGTAGTGGCTAATGACGAAGAGGACTGGGCAGGATTATTATACTCATGGTGCTCCGGGAGGGTATTTAAACTTGGAGTCTCAACGGGGACGTATAGTTTGTGGCCATTTTTCTCTATACACGTGAAATACAGCAGTCAGTCGCCATCTGCCATTCCCTCTATCGATGAGTTGTGACGATGCAATGGTGCGAAGGGAGAACAAGACGATGAAGGGCACGGTGATAGGGCTCAATCAAATGCTATGTATGTGTAGAGAGAGAGAGAGAGAGAGAGAGAGATGTATATCGATTTAGATACCTACCTAGATTGAGCAAACTCAGTCTTTTTGAGAGACGTTCATTATCCTGCGATTCAGCTTTTCTCTTACGTGATCGGGACATAGTCGCGGCATAGCCATGATAAGGGCGATCCAAACGATGACGAGGAGAGTGAGGAGGATGAGGAGGATGAGGAGGATGACGATAATGTAAGTCGTAGGGATCGTGGTAGCGTGGATCGGCGGCTGCAGATGAATCCACTCTGTTGGTTGGCCCAAGCTGAACTTCCATGCTCGCCATCTTGGTTGCCAACGGTTGGTCTGCTGTACTGCGTATGGCGTATGCTGTAATATACCGGCTACTGTAGGCTAGACTCCTAGCCTATGGCACCATAAACCTGGTCCTCTTTTACCCGTCGAGGGCCAACAAATCAAAATCCAGCCAACCCAAACTCCTCCCCTTCCACGTTTGAGGGAAGATCGAATCGCACGTGCACGCGGGACCGATTGAACACGTTGACACTTGCTGCTGCTACGATTATCGGAGCAAGGCACGGCGGTAGACAGCGCAAAGCGATCTGACAGAGGAAGAGATAGATATCTAGATGATACTGAGGTCCGATGGCGTAGATTTATGAGTTTGATCTGAGGAGGAATCAGGAAATTCGAAGGAGAGTAATTGGCTCAACTCAATTGAAAGGGAAGTGCGAATGCGGCTGCGCAAGAGGTAAAGAAGGGATGGACAAACGCCAATTATAGGCTGCTTAAAGTTACTGGAGTACTGCGTAGAAGGTTCTATACACCTGGCGGCCCACCTGCAGCAGCACGCACCGACGCCGACGCCGACGCCACTATGTACATACTTAAGTAGGTAGGTACGCATATATCTCCTGCTGTACGCAGTAGCTGCTGTGCCCCTCATTATCATGGTCAGGTGCCCCGCAGCAGCGACCCTTCTCGACACCAGAAGAACCGCCTTCGAGATTCTTCTTGCACCCCTCCTTCGCCCCACGGCCTATACCGTATACTACCACCATCACCACCATCACCGCTGCCCATGTAGGACTCTATCTACCATGGCTCACCCCGAGTGGACGGACGTGCCGGTTCGCGACACCTTTTTGGACTACTTTTCCAAAAGGGGCCACACAGTAGTGCCTTTGTCGTCCGCCGTCCCGCATAATAAGCCGCCGACCCTGTATGAGTGACCTATCGCAAGTCGCATGCTGTGCACAAACGCTGAAGCGTGCCATCGATACCTAGAAGTGCCTACGTGCCGGAGGTAAAAATCAATCATCTGGGCAATGTTGGAAAGGATTCATATCATCCTACTTTCTCCGAGCTCTTGGTCGGTGGGTATTTCAAGAAAGAGGTCATTAAATGGCCTCGAGAGCTCCTCACCAAGATTTTTGGCCTCGATTCTACTACACCGTACGTGGCGTACTTCAAATGCAATCCCGATATGGACCTTGATCCGGATCTCGAGGCTAAAGAGCTTTGGAAGTCTGTTGGTGTAAGTGACGAGACGGCGGGTTCCGTTGACAATGCCACTCTCCTCAACAACGACCAGATCTTTCATAAAGCCAGTCTTGTCTCCGTGAGTTCCGCCATAGATTTATATACTGACTTTGTGCCATGCCGAGTTGTCGGGTGCGTCCAGTAGCGTTTCGACATCGATACCGGCACAGGATACGTCTCCGCCAAGTCCAGTTCGACATCTTTTGAATAGATTCCACAGTTTTATCTTATAAAATCATTTGAGGATGACACCATCTTGTACAATTTGGGGGTTGTGATCCAAGCCTTGTGACTAAAGTCGAATCGTAGCTAATTTTCGTCTACTAAAAAGCCTTTCCAGTTGACGTCCTCGCTAAGCACTTCTCTAAAGAGTGGTTGAGGATGTATGTTGCCGTAAGGCTGTCCCATAGCTTCCCCCCTAAGCCGCCATACCCACAGACGACCCCACCACCAGCATTTAGTTCGCCATGCTTTAGATATCCATTGTGGATGAGATAGCCACTAAATCTTTGGACATCGCGCATCTCGAATTCAGCGACATCGTCGATGAGAATGCGTTCCTCCTCTTCGATCTGACTACCCTGCTCAGCGAAAAAATTGGCCCGGTCGAGAAGAAGGCCGAAGGGCATGTTGGGTGGGAGGTCCTTGGTTGACTAGAGGAATCTGGTTCCCGTATAAGATCAGGTCTTTTCCCGTGCCTCCGCGATCTCTCTCTTATATATTGCTAACCCACGTTCCTTTGCCATAAGCTCGATGAAATCCCTGAATCCCTTAGAAACCTATGAGTATCGTATAATCTCCATACATCTGCCCTAAATAACTTATTTATCCCATAAGTTAATGCCTCGGCAGCGTACTGCTCGAGTTACCTTTCCCCTATCTGCTCCACAAGAGCAGGCAAAATCTTCGAAAAGAAATGTCAGTATTTTTAACATACCAGATGCCTCTACAGAGGACATGCCGCACAACGTACCCTCTTCCCTCGTTGTTGCGTGCGGCACCGTCTGAACCAGCAAAGTTGAGAAGTCGAATGTATATGATCATCAACCAGACTGTAGGTGATATTGATGCCGTCAACATCGTCCTTGCCATACTTATCGGCGTATAGTCGGGGTCAGTTACCTCTTCGCTTCTATTGAGGAGAGGTGTGAAGATATCGATAGCGTAATTCGAGTACTTTCTCTAGAGAGCAAAAACGAGTCATTCATATCTTACGCCTGTATCGATGTGTCTGGTAAGCAGAAGCTTGAGAAAAATTCCTCTTGTCTGTCGAATTGCGTAAACAAGTTATTCTAAACCTTAACGAGCATTGAGTCATTAGCATTGATGAAATGCGCAGCGTTTCTGCCACCGCTGACTTTGTCGTAATAGATCTCCGAGCAAGGACCACAGAGGCCGGTCGCTCCCATCCCCTAAAAGTTGTCTTTCATATTGCCAGGCAGGATATGGTCTTCGGAAACACCAGTAAGGCTGCTCACCACGTTCAACGGAAGCGACTTAATATCATCGATGCCTTACCCTTTAGCCCACAGAAGGAGGCTGAAGTCAAGCAAGTGACGGTCGAATTCAATAATCCGGTTAAATCTAAGCTTTGAAATGAGGAAATCAAGGCGCGGGTTTCCCAGATCGTCAAGTCCGTTGTTGACGAATAGAAGAAAAGGCAAACGACCGAATCCAAGACTGCACTTGACGCGGTGACCAACTACTTCGCCAAGGAGGAGAACAAGGACGCAAAACATTTCATTACACGCCTGTGCCTGTCTATCTACCCCAAATGCCAAGGCCATTGCGGATGTGATGGGCCACTTCAAGAGTAGAGAGATATGGAGAGAACAGTATATCTCTTTGGTGGTGACAGCTAGATAGACGGTGCCGTGATCCACGGTCTATATATCGGTACCGTAAGTTTTATCCTCCACATGATATACAATTTCCTTTCTCATTCTAGGAATGTAACTGATCATTTTCGTAGCATCCCGTATCCCAAAGTGTCACAGCAATCTAAATATATATATATATATGTATGTCTGAGCCCCTATTCTGAAAGAGACAAGGAGACAAGCCAGTCAATACGCCACCGAACAATTGCTTAAAATATACCTAGATAACCGTATGTATTGATACCCGGTAGACATACGGTACATAAATATATCTATCAAATCGTATTGTTTATATCTAGGAGTGGGTATATGGTAGGTTCGAGGAAGCGAATGCATCGAGTAATACACAGGTACTCGTATGGTAGACGACTTGAGTCACATAACTAATACACAAGTAACTTTAAGATCGGTCGATAAGGTATCTTCTTAGATATCCAGCGTGAGCCAATGCTAAGGATGCCTCTTATACAATTCTGGGGTTGGCAACCCCCCCAATCATGTCTTTTCTACATTGTCCTAGTATTTTTCCTTTAACCCGCTTGGAATGGCCACTTCTAGTCCGGAGAAAAATGCGCTGATGCCACAATTCGCCATACCTTCGATACTGCTACACCACAGCGCAAATAAGGGATTTTCTTTTTGGTACAGAAATTCTCTTGCTGGTAAATTCGTACAGATCATGTAGAGGGTCATTAGGGGTTTTTATACAGTCACCATCATGCTGGCGTTCTTGTACCAAGTCAGCAAGGGGTTCTCGCCGCTCTGAGTTTCCGTGTCCTCGACGTAGGCCCAGGAGCGCATGAAAGCCTCATGAGACATGGCACGTGTTAGCTTTCCGGTGATAGCGCCATAGACAGCCTCCATGATGCGAAAATCGGTGGGGAAGAGAATGTCGAAATATCCCTGGTGAACCTGTATATGGCAATTAATACCATTTCCACCGACAGAGTTACGGCAGGGTATACTTACCAGAGGCGTAGTCACAGGTACCATGCGCCTTTGGTACCTGGTCTGCACCACGGGACTATTCAGACCCTTGATGGCATCGGGTAGGGTATGGAAGTCGCTCGTCAGGAGACGGTGCGCGGGAAAGTATTTCTCCAAGATGTCGAAGAACTGCATGAGCCGCGTGGGGATGTACTCGGGGTCGCTAAGATTAGGCGAGAAAGGCAGATTCCTCTTAATTGAGCGCAGCACGCGGCTCGAGCTGTAGGGGGCCGGGTATCGACCTCCCGTGGCGGCGTGTCGCACGCGCATGTACCGCGCGGCGATGGGATCGAGCACGCGCTCATAGAACTCATAGAAGTCGCCCAGCTCGTCGATCAGTACAATGCCTTGAAGCGGCTCCTCGGTGGTCAGATCATAACGCACGATGTCGTGGGCGAAGTTGTCAAACACCTCCATGGCGAGAAAGAAGCACGGTGAGGGTACGCGGGACTGCCAGTCGAAGATAGACTGGTTTATGATCTCGACCTTGGATGCGTGGCCCCGGGTGGCGGCGTCGGCCATCATCTGTGAGGTTTGCAGAGCGGCTAGCGACGAGGAGATCTCGATGATATTGTACTTCGTCCGGTCGTACACAGACGGCTCAACGTCCCTGATGTAGTCCAGTATGTTCAGCATCAGCGTGCCTCTCCCGGCGCCCATCTCGTAGATTATTAGATCGTGGTACGGGTATGTCGACATGACGTAGTTGGACATCAAGTACCGTGCGATGGACTCGCCGTAGTAAGGGCGGAACAGCTCGGTTGGGGTGTGCCAGAGCTGGCGGGTGTCGTCGTGCTCCTTTGCGTCGAGGGCATCTTCGAACTCGGTGTACCTCTGTCCCACCTGGGCGTAGAAGGTCGGCTCGTCGGGCAAGGCATTGAAGCTGAAGGGCTCCCCAGGGCTGAAGATGACGACTTGCTTGGAGAAGTAGCCGTAGTGGGGGTTATATAGACTGTCTGGAGGCCATGGCCATGTCGACCAAGTCAGCCAACTGGACTTGCACCGTCACCTCGCACCATGACCTCGCACCATGACCTCGCACCGATGAAAGAAAGCACCACACACGCGCACACACACCTTCTATAAAGTCCCGCATCAACATCTTGACTCTCCTCGGCCGCTCCCTCCGCGATCGCAGGTCGTGGGCCGTCACGGTAGGGTACTTCTGGTATTCTTCAGACATGTCGAGGGCGACCATCTCGTTCCGCTGCTGCCAGTTGGTCTCGTTGTCCTTCTTTGGCGGCTTCATTCCGCGGACTGTGTCTCGAGAGGCCATCGCCCTCCTCGATTGCTTATGCCTGTGCTGCAGCTGGTGTGCACGACAGCCATGTTGACGAGATGCGCCCAGCGTAGTGGTAGTGGTAGTAGCAGTCGTGTGTAGATTTCTCCTCGATTGACAAGCCGGATGTCGGAACAGCTGCCGAAAGAGCTGTGTGACTATGGGAGAGTCCATTCCACAGCTCATAGCACGTAAGATCTGGTTTGCGCCAGGGTCTCGTGAGCTTGTGATAGCCGATGGAGCTTCCAAGTTTCTTGCTCTCTTTTTTCCCCGACTTGCGACTTGGAGGGAGGGTACCGGGTTTTACCAGTTTCCTAGCGCAAGACAATCAAGGTTTAGCGCATTCGCCGCTTTTGCTCAGGCTCGGCTAAGTCGAACATGAGTTATGCGACTGAGCAGATGCGTTGTGCATAACTTATGCACCTGGAGACGATGCTACTAAACAAACCGTTGCAGTTACCGGGCCGCCTAACAGCTTCGATATCTGCCAGGTGCGAGGTAGGCGTCGAAAAGCTGCAGGAACCGCAGTATGTACTTGATACACTCCCAAAATGACCTTAGTTTTGGCCACACTATTAACAGGATTGCAGACTTAAGGATATACACGGGCAGCATAATTCTTCCCCCTGTGAACTATCAGATACTTTACGTTGTTGTAGCAAACTTAGCATTTATTTATTAGATTTGTTATATATTTTATAAGCTAAGTTAAATATATTAATATTTGTTATAAATAAGCAAGTCCATATAAACCTAAAGCTACAGTCTCTAAAGACTAGAATCCTATATATTTATAGGTAGCTTCTAGCCTCCTTCAACTCAACTCTTTTTTTCCACACCACACACACTACACACTCTACTAATCAATACCTCTTGCCTACCTCACGACAAATACAAGTTCCTATTCTATTATCACTGTAATTCCAGTTAACCTTGTTACAATGAAAAGTTCCCGGACGTGTCTGCGATGTTGGCAGCAGGTCTTGATCTTGGCTTTCAAGCTTTTAGTTTTTTCAATCGTTTTAAATTATTTATTAACAATTTATATTCTGCCTTGGTTCCTTTTTTATTTATTATGGCCAGTTTATTTTACATTAGTTTGCATTATTATAACCCTTTTTGTTTTATTTTTATCCTGGCCTATTTGGTATGACGAAAAATCACCAGAAAAACATTCACATTTTAGGTTGGAAATCCTAATCGAAAAGTTGTCACAAGAATTATAATGGGATAACTGGTTTGTTCCGACCTATTCCTTGCCCATCGTGCAAAATATCTTAATACGAGGCAGAGAATCTCGGCGACCCGAACCGGAAGGTAGAGCTTAGTCCCGAAGCGACCTTTCCAGTCCCGCAGCACAGCATGGGAGTTCAAATATCATACCCAAGGAGTTTTGCCGCGGAAAACCACGCAAACCTCTCCCTCTCGCCATGAGATTCAACGACTACAGTCATATCAAAGTCGTCATATTAAGAATATAGGGGCAACCGCAATGCTTCGGAAGACTATACAGACCTACGACTCGACCGACCACGGGAAACCGTTATCGAAAACACTTGACCGGACCTCGTAAGCGAAGAGTCGCTTCACACACAGTGCCGAGCACGAGCCCAGAGGTTGGGGCCAACGAATACGGTTTGACTGTCACGCGTGCCTACGGCAATTTAAAGCATGTTGTATTGTTCATGGGCTTGATTTGGGAGATCTCTTTAGGCAATATGTTGCAGACTATGCCACATTTGGAGGTCATGGATGCTATAGAGATAGCCTTGCCTGCTGCATGCCCCTGGGGATATGCCTTCTAAATACTGGCTTAAAACCTTGTAATTACTACGTAAGGTTAAGTCTGTACTTAAAAAGGTAGATGTTAAAAAAAAACATTTTCTGAGTATAGTACTAAAAAACTATGTATAAATATTACTAATTTAAGTAAAGCTAGTTTATATTTCTTAAGTTTTTATATAATAACTATTATATAATATATATTATAGTTTATATTATTTAAAAGCTATAATTACTTTTTTTGCTAAATAGTTATTTTAGCTATTTATAAAAATAAAGCTATTTATAAATGCTTTTTAATATTTATACTATTAACGTTTTTAATTTTTGTTTATTTTTTTTTAATATATGTTTATTAATATATTATAAACTTTTTATTAAATAGTTATTTTTATTATAAGTTAAAAATAAATTACTGCTATTATATTTATTAAATAATATTATTTCTTTAAAGCTTTATAATTTATATATATTGTTATAATAATAATTTATAATAGTTTATAAGCTATTATAATATAGTTTAAATTTATTAGCTTACTATTTAACGCATAAAACTTAATTGCTAGTTTTATAAGTTTTAATTAAGCTTTTTTTTTTTTATAAATAAGCTTAAATTTAATTTTTTAATGTTTTTAAATTACTAAAATAATTATATGCTAATAATGCTTTATAATTTTATATTAAATATTACTAAAATTTAACTTTTTTTTTTGTTTAAATTTTTAATATAGTTAGCAATTTTTATAGCTAGTTATTAATTTAATAACTATGTTTTAAATAGCAAAAAATAGCTATTATAACTATTAAGCTTTAAAGTTTAATTATATATATAAATAACTACTTTTAATAAAATCTAAAAATTAAAATAATAATAAGTTAAACTTTTATATAATATAATTTGCTTAATATTATTATTAGCTTTTTTAACTTTATTATTACTTTTAGGTTTTTTAAGTATAATTAACTGTTATAAAATGAGCTAACTAAGCCGGTTAAAAAGCTAAGTGTAAAAAAAATATATGCAAAAAGAGTTTTATTTATTAAAAGGATATATATTTAAACTACTATAAAGGTTTAATATATAAACTTAATAGATTTAAGCATTAAGTTTATTAAGCTTTAAATTTAACAAACTTAAGCATTAAGTTTATTAAGCTTTAAACTTAAAACAATATAGCGTTAAGTTTATTAAAAAAAGCAACATTTATAAATTATTACTATTGTTTTTTTTGTTTATATAATTATGCACTTTTTATATTTAGTTATTTATTTAGTTTTTAGCTTTTTAGCTATTAATTTTTTATAATTGCTAAGCATTAATATATTTATTACTTTTAATTTTTTAAAACTTTTATTAATGCATAGTAATAAAAATACTTTAAAAACTTTTTTAATAAACTATTATTAAAGATTTTATTATTACTTATAAATTAAAACTTTAAAAGTAAACTTGTTATATTAATATATAATAAGTTTGTTATATTTTAATAGCTTTTTAATTAATAAAACTTAATATATAAAAATAAATATTAATATAAAAAGTTAAATAATAAACAATTTATAAAATAAACTTTTAAAAATATATTAAAAAAATATTTAAAAAATAAAAATGCTAAATAGTATTATATAAGTAAACTTTATTTAATAATTAATAAACTAAATCTAGGTTATATTATTAAAAACAAAAAATTAAAAATTAAGTTTAAAGATTTTAAAGATTTTTAAAACTAATAATGTATTAAAATAACAAACTTTAGTATTTTTATTAGCTATTTTTATTAAAGAAAAAATAATAATAAAAAAAAAAGTTAAGCAATAGTAATAAAAAAGAATTAATATTAATGCTAGCACTATAAAGCAAACTAATTATTTTAATTTAAAAAATAGTTTAAATATTAAGCATTATAACTTTTAAATTAGCGCAAATATTAATTATAATAATTAAAGCAATAATAATAATAATTATTATAATAATAAATTAAAGCTTTAAACAAATAATTATACTATAATTAATATTAATATTACTATTAATAAATATAACGAACTTATTATATATTAATATAACAGGTTTGTTTTTAAGGTCTTAATTTGCAGGTAATAATAGGATTCTTAACGGTGGTCCGTTAAGGAAGTTTTCGGGGTATTTTTACTATTATGCATTAATAGAGGTCTTAAAAAATTAAAAGTAATAAATATATTAGTGCTTAGCGGTTATAAGAAAATTAATAGCTAAAAAACTAGAACTAAATAAGTAACTAAATATAAGAAATGCATGTTTATATAAACAAAGGAAACAGTAGTAGTAATTTATAAATATTGCTTTTTTTAATAAACTTAATGCTATATTGTTTTAAGTTTAAAGCTTAATAAACTTAACGCTTAAGTTCGTTAAATTTAAGGCTTAATAAACTTAATGCTTAAGTTTGTTAAGTTTATGCATTAAACCCTTATAGTAGTTTAAATATATATTTTTTTAACAAATAGAACTCTTTTTATGCATGCTTTTTTTACACTTAGCTTCTAACTAGCTTAGTTAACTTATTTTGTAATATTATCTTTTTTTTTCTATAATTGTTGTTTTAATAATTTTGTATTTCTTTTTTTGTAAGTTTTTTTTTTTTATTTTTTGTTTTTTGTTTTTTGCGCTTATTATGTTTAGTAAGGTTTTTAAAAAACCTTGCTTGTTGCGTTTTAAACAAAAGGCTTAACAAAATCTTGCTTTGCTTTTTTTTATTAAACTAAAATTAATTAAAATAGCTTTATATTTTTGCTGCAATTGTTGTAGCACAAAATGTTTAATGTTAAAATTTAACTTTAATTAATGTGTTAAATGTATTGCAGCTAAACAAGCAAATTGTAACGCTAGAAGTTTATTTTTAAAGCAAATGCAGCAGCTTACTTTTTAGCACAAAAAGCTAAAAAATAAATTAAACTTGCTAATAAAAAAGCATAAAAAAATAAGTGCAAAAATCTGCTGTTTTAAGCAATAAAAAAAATTATAGCAAAAAAAAATAGCTGCTACTATAGCTTATAATTTAAGTAGTTTAAAAAAGCTTAAGCAAATTAAAGCAAAAAAGCGCT
The DNA here is from genome assembly GCA_022578965.1 of Xylaria sp. FL1777. NCBI lineage: Eukaryota > Fungi > Ascomycota > Sordariomycetes > Xylariales > Xylariaceae > Xylaria > Xylaria sp. FL1777. Next base: position 41,109 of record MU400543.1, on the reverse strand, counting down.
ATATAGCTAAAAAATAAAAATAGTACGTTAAAACAGCACAACAATTGCTAGTTGTTCTTTTAAAGTTTAATTAAAACGCGCTAAACGCTTTATTTAAAGTTAATTTCTTTTTTTTAGCTCTAGCTAGTTAAAATATTAATAGTAAAACTAGTTTATAATTATTTTAGCAGTTTTTAAATGTTTTTTAAGTTTTTAAGTATTATTAATATATAAGTATTTTTTTTATTTAACAAAATATTTTAAGTTATTATTGTTTTAACAAAAATTTAGTATATTTTTAACTTTATAAATATTTTAATTTGTTTTTATTTTTAGTTGTATTTTAATAAATATTTTAATAAGTACTAGTTTTAATAAAAAAATGTAAAAAATAAAGTAAATTTACATATTTTTTAGTAATAATAATTTATAGTTAGTAAATAAAATAACTTTTTTAATTTTAAAAAAGCTAAGTTTTTTAAATTTTAATTTATTATTTAGTTGTTTTGTTTTAATTTAAGAAATATTAATGTTTACATTTTGTTTTTGTTATAGCAAGTAAACTTTGTTTCCTTTTTTAAAGGTTAGTTCTTTAGTTCGTTTTTTATTATAGTATACTAATATTTATTGTTATAAAAATTAAAAGCATAATTATAGTTTAGCTTATAACGTTTTAATTTTTGTTGCAATAATTCTTGCTTAAAGTACTATAGTTAAAATAGCAAATGCTTTTATTAATATTTTTTTTTGTTTTTTAGTAATTACTTGTTGTTTATAAACAGCCTTATATAAAAATATATTTATATTTTTGTTTATTAATATGTTATATAAAATCTGTACTATTAATAATAGTTTTACTTAATTGTTTTATTAGTAATTAATATAACTTTATAAATATTATTTTAATATTTAGTTTAGTTTTTTTGTTTGTTTATTTGTTTATAAGTAGTAAGCAGTTAAAAACTTTAGTTTAATACTAATAAGTTTAAAAAAACTAGTTTTAAACTTAAAAATAAACAATTTATTTTAGTTTAAAATAATTTTTTTTAGTAGCTTATGCTTATTTAAATATTAGCATATAAAGGCATATATAAGTTATTTAACTATTATATTTCTTTTAAACAATAAAAAGTAGGCATACTTAGTAAATTTATTAATAATAACTTATATTTTATTATATTGTACTTTTATAACTAAATTAGTTAATAAAAATAATGCTGTAATAAAATTTCAAGCAATAATATGCTATGCTTATTTAAGTATTTATATAAGTTATAGCAGTTTATAAAGCTTATATTAAGCTGCTTTAGCTTTATTGCAAATATTGCATTTTTTTATAATAGATTTAATTATATTTTATAGTTTTAAAAAATTATACTTTTTTTGTAGTTGTTAAACTGTTTTTATTGCTCTTTAGTATTTATATAATAAATATTTATAAAATTTCTTAATAAACTTATTTCGTAAGGATTTTAGTAAATAAACCTTGTATTTATATATTAGCTTATTATTTTTTAATCTTTTATATTTTTATAGTTATGCTAACTTTTTTAAGTTATAAGCTTGTTATAGCTATATATTCGTAAAGTTCTTAAGTATGATTTTAATTTTTAAGCTTTTATTTTTTTAAGAATATAATACTTAAATGTTTTTTTTTAAAACCTTAAATTCCTTTTGACTTTATTAGCTAAATATGTTCGCTTAAATGTTTTTTTTTTTTTTAATGTAACATATTTTAAAGTTAAATTTGGAAAAAAAAACCATTTAATTTTTATGTTGTTTAGTAATTTTTTATATAATTATAAATTTCGTTAAGTTTTAATAATCTAAATAAATTTTAATTAGCTTTGTAGTTTTTATAAAAAATAATTTTTACTTTTTAAGTGCTATAATAATTGCAAGCAGTTCTTTATTATATATAAAGTATTATAATGCTGCGTTTTATAGTGCTTTAAAGTAATAAGCTACTAAGTGCTATTTTTTGTTGTTTTTTAGTTGTTCTAAAACTTTTATAATTATACTATTTAAAGCGTTTATTTTTAGTTTTTTTTTTTTTTATAAATTAGGTAGTTTAACTACAAAATTAAAAATAACTTTTAGTTTTAGTTCTTTAAAAGCTTTTTAGGCTTTCTTTAAAATTAAGAAAAACTTTTCTTTATATTTCTTTTTTATATACTTTATAAAATAAAATGCTATTTTTTTAAAGTTTTAAATTAACATTTAAATATAATTTAAAAATCTTAATGCTTATTATATGTTTGTAATAATAGCTAGGTTAAATATTTTCTAATTTTATACTGTGTTAATTTTTAACTATTAAATTTATATTTGTTTTAAAGTAATTATAAATCTTAAAAAGTTAATTTTTTATGTATGCTATATATACTTTTTTATATTAAGTTGTAATCTTGCTTATTTAAGTATTTCTAATACTTAAGTTACGTATTTTTTGTGTTTTTTTAGTGTTTTAAAGTAAATCAAAATATTATTTAAGTAAATAAACATAAACTTATTTAAAAACTTCCGTAAAATTGTTATTATTATATATTAAAAGCTAACTAGTGCGTTTTATAGTTCTTATAGCATAACTATATACTTATATAATCTATATATTGTTTGTATAGCAGTTTTTTATTTTTTTCTTTTAGCTATTTTAATAGCATAATATTTATTTAAAATATTAACTGCTATAAACTATTTTGCTTAGCTAATATTTTTTTTTATAATTACTAGTAAAATAAAGGGGTATTTATTTACAATAATAATTGCATTTAATAGTTAGTAATTAACTATTATTTGTTATATTGGTTTTTTTTCTTTATTAATTAGTTGTTTTTTATTTTTTATTTTAAGTACTAGTACTGTAAGGTATTTAACAAATAACTAAAATTCTCTTAAGAATTTTTTTGCTAAATTCTTTTAAATGTATTTTTATAAAGCGTTTGTTTTGTTTAAGCTTATATAATATACTTAATAAAGCTTTAGTTAACATTTTTCTTTAATAAAGATGTAGTAATTTTATAAGCTATGTTTAAGAAGTTTTTTTTTTTTTCTTTTTTTAAATAGTTTGTAAAATTTATAATATACTTTTAGTATTTTGTTCAAAATTTCTTTTGCAATTTTTCTAATTTTCTTGCTTTGTTTTTTACTTTTTTAATTAATAGTCTTTGCTTTTTATTAAATCAAAAGGTCGCTAGTTTTTAGCTATAGTATTTTTAAAATAATATTGTAATTAAATATATTAGCAATATTTAATATAATTTGTTTTTTATATTTTTATATAAATATATTAAAAGGTTTGATTTTTTTAAGTATACAACTGTTATTATAGCTAGAAGTACTTTTATTAAATCTTTTAATCTTTTAAAATTTTTGTTTGTATTTTTAGAAAATTTTATTTTGTTTTGCTACTTTAAGTGAAATTATGTTAGCTTATATTTTTAAGTTAATTAAAGTATTATACTTTTTTTTTTAATATATAAGTTTAACTTTGAATTAGTTTTGCTAGTTATTACATTAAACTTTATATAAAGCCTTAGTTTCTTTAGTTATTTGCTGCCTTTTTAGCAAGTACTTATTTTGTTTTTTGACTTTTTTTTATTAGATGTTTAAATGCTTGTTTTTTTTAGTACTTTAAATATTATTGTATTTTGTTTTATTTTTGTTTTTAGTTAAGCTTTAAATTGTAGTTTTTAAGCTTTTTTGCTTTTAACAACCATTTTTTAGTACAATTATGCTTTAATTAGCTAGTAATATTTACAGTAGTTATTTTTATATTTTTTTAAACTAATGTTGTAAATATAATTAAAATCTTTTTTAAATGTTGCAAATTCTCGTAAATCTTTGTAATAAACTATAATTATAACTAACTACTTTAATTCGTAAAAGTTCTATATTTCTATTTTTGCAATTCGTTTAAAAAACTAATTATTTTTTAATTTATTAAATAAGTATTAGTAGCAATAATATATTATATAGTAATTTTATAGTACTTTATTATATTTTAAATTTTTTAAACATAAAATATTATTATTGTTTTTTATTATAGTTTTATTATAGTAGTAACTTTTAGCAATTAGTTAAATTGCTAGTTTTAGTTTTTAAAACGTATTAGTTTTTGCGCTAACTATTAATACTTTTTTATTTTGTTATATTTAAAGCAGTTTAAGCTATAAAAATATTTCGTTTATTTTTATTAGTTTTTTTTTTATAGTATTTTTTATAGCTTTTAATCTTATTTGTTTTTGCTTTAAAGTTTTGTAGGTTTTGTTTTTTTAAGTTTACTTAACAACTAAGTGTTTTAGTAGTTTATAATTAGTTTAATAACTATACTATTTATAGTTATAGTTTTATTTTTTTAAACATAACTTTTTTTTAAGTTATATTTTAAGCCTTAGTAGTTTAAAGTTTTTGTAGTTTTATAAGTTTGCTAACTATATTAACTTACTACTTTTTGTTGTTTGTTATTCTTAGTTAAACTATTTTTTTAAGTTATATACTAAACAATTTTAATTGTTTATATAGCAAATATATTTTTTTGTAATTTGTTTTAATAACTGCAAAGCTTTTAAATAGTATTTATATGCTTATTTATTTTAACTTATATAAATAAAGCATTTAAATTTGTTTAATATAGCATTTTTGTTTTAATTTAAAACAGCAATTTTATATTTTTACTTTAAAAACATATTTTTTAAATTGCTTTATTATTTTTTGTTGTTTTAAACTTTTATAACTCGTACTTTTTTCTTAAGTTAAAAAATCTTTCCTTTTTTATAGCTTTTCTTTTTGTTCTTTTTTTTAGATTAGCATTATTTTTAAAAGTATTCTTTTTTTCTATAGTTATAACATTTAACTTTAAATATATTTTAGGATTATTGTTTTTAGACTTTACTAATTTGCTTAGATTTTTATTTAATACTTTCTTAAGTATTCTTTTTTTTGTTTTTTTTAGTTCTTTTAGTTTTAAAGTATTAGTTAAATAATCATTAATTAATTATAATAGCTATATTAATATACGTATTAATTTTTGCTAGTTTATTTATTTTATATAATTTGTTTTAAATTTAAGTTTTAAGTTTACTATAAAATAAGTAAAATAATGCAAGCTTAAGTAATCTTAAAATTGCTGCTAATTGTTTAAATTTTATAGCGTAATTTGCTGCTGCTTTTGTTTGTTTTAAGCAATAAAGTGCTTTTTTTACGTGTTTTGCTTTTTAAGTGTTTTTAAATAGTGCTTTTATTTGATTTTTAAACTTAACGTAATTTTTAAAAATCTTTTTTATTTTTGGCTTAAAGTTAGTTAACTTGTTAGCTTTTAGAAAATTCTTTAAAATAAGTTAAAACTATTTTAGTACTTTTTTTAATAAAAACTATAAAGTAGTTATTACTTTTTGATTTTTTTTTGTAATAGTAATAAAGTGCTATTTTAAATAAAGTTTAATATAAATTAAAAAAGCTTTTATATTTGTAAATCTATTATAAAGTTTTAAAGCAGTAAGTTTAAAACTTTTAATGTTTAGCATTTTTAATATTATAAATAATTCTAATAGTAAAAGCAGCAGTAATAATAAAAAGTTAGGTTTTTTATTTTAAGTTATTACTTTAAGTATAACAGTAATAAAAGTAAGCGTTAAGTTTGCTAGTAGTAATGTTAGCATTAGTTATAATATAATTATTTGTTTAAAACTTTAACTTATTGTTGTAGTAGTAGTTATTATTACTGCTTTAATTATTATAGCTAGTATTTATGCTAGTTTAAAAGTTATAACGCTTAGTATTTAAGCTATTCTTTAGGTTAAAGCAATTAGTTTGCTTTGTAGTACTAGCGTTAACGTTAGTTTTTTTTTACTACTACTGCTTAACTTTTTTTTTTTTACTATTGCTTTTCTTTTAATAAAAGTAACTAGTAAAAGTGCTAAAGTTTATTATTTTAGTATATTGCTAGTTCTAAAAATCTTTAAGATTTTTAAACTTAATTTTTAACTTTTTGTTTTTAGTAATATAACCTAGATTTAGTTTATTAGTTATTAAGTAAAGTTTACTTATGTAATACTATTTAGCATTTTTGTTTTTCGAATATCTTTTTAGTATACTTTTAAAAGTTTATCTTATAAATTATTTATTACTTAACTTTTTATACTAGTATTTGTTTTTATATATTAAGTCCTATTAATTAAAAAGCTATTAAAATATAATAAACCTATTATATATTAATATAACAAGTTTGCTTTTAAAGTCTTGATTTGCAAGTAATAATAGAATTTTTAACAGTAGTTCATTAAAAAGGTTTTTAAAGTACTTTTATTACTATGCATTAATAAAAGTCTTAAAGAATTAAAAGTAATAAATATATTAGTGCTTAGTAGTTATAAAAAAATTAATAGCTAAAAAACTAAAACTAAGTAAATAATTAAATATAAAAAATATATGTTTATATAAACAAAAAAAACAGTAGTAATAATCTATAAACATTGCTTCTTTTAATAGATTTAATGCTATATTGTTTTAAGTCTAAAGCTTAATAAACTTAACGCTTAAGTCTGTTAAGTTTAAAGCTTAATAAACTTAACGCTTAAGTTTATTAAGTCCATGCATTAAACCCTTATAGTGGTTTAAATACATATTTTCTTAACAAATAGGACTCCTTTTGCGCATGCTTTTTCTACACCTGGCTTTTAACCGGCCTGGTTAACCCATTTTGTAACAGTAAACTTAACGCTTATTTTTATTACTATTATACTTAAAGTAATAATTTAAAATAAAAAACTTAACTTTTTATTATTATTACTGTTTTTACTATTAAAATTATTTATAATATTAAAAATATTAAACATTAAAAGTTTTAAACTTACTGCTTTAAAGCTTTATAATAAATTTATAAATATAAAAGCTTTTTTAATTTATATTAAACTTTATTTAAAATAGTACTTTATTATTATTACAAAAAAAGATTAAAAAATAATAATTACTTTATAATTTTTATTAAAAAAAGTATTAAAATAGTTTTAACTTATTTTAAAGAATTTTTTAAAAGCTAATAAGTTAATTAACTTTAAGCTAAAAATAAAAAAGATTTTTAAAAACTACATTAAGTTTAAAAATTAAATAAAAGTATTATTTAAAAATATTTAAAAAGTAAAATATATAAAAAAAGCATTTTATTGCTTAAAACAAACAAAAGTAGTAATAAATTATGCTATAAAATTTAAACAATTAATAATAATTTTAAAATTGCTTAAGCTTATATTGTTTTATTTATTTTATAGTAAACTTAAAACTTAAGTTTAAAACAAACTATATAAAATAAATAAATTAGCAAAAATTAATACATATATTAATATAGCTATTATAATTAATTAATAATTATTTAACTAGTATTTTAAAACTAAAAAAACTAAAAAAAACAAAAAAAAAATACTTAAAAAAGTATTAAATAAAGGTTTAAATAAATTAGTAAAGTTTAAAAATAATAACTTTAAAATATGTTTAAAGTTAAATGTTATAACTATAAAAAAAAGAACATTTTTAAAAATAATGCTAATTTAAAAAAAAGAATAGAAAAAAAAGCTATAAAAAAGGAAAGATTTTTTAACTTAAAAAAAAAATACAAGTTATAAAAGTTTAAAATAATAAAAAACAACAAAACAATTTAAAAAATATGTTTTTAAAGCAAAAATATAAAGTTATTATTTTAAATTAAAACAAAAATGCTATACTAAATAAATTTAAATGCTTTATTTATATAAGTTAAAATAAATAAGCATATAAATATTATTTAAAAGCTTTATAGTTATTAAAATAAATTGCAAAAAAATATATTTATTATATAAACAATTAAAATTATTTAATATATAACTTAAAAAAATAGTTTAATTAAAAATAATAAACAAAAAAAGTAATAAGTTAATATAGTTAGCAAACTTATAAAATTATAAAAATTTTAAACTATTAAAGCTTAAAATATAGCTTAAAAAAATTATATTTAAAAAAATAAAACTATAACTATAAATAATATAATTATTAAACTAATTATAAACTATTAAAACATTTAATTGTTAAATAAACTTAAAAAAATAAAACTTATAAAACTTTAAAGCAAAAACAAATAAAATTAAAAGCTATAAAAAATACTATAAAAAAAAACTAATAAAAATAAACAAAGTATTTTTATAGCTTAAACTACTTTAAATGCAATAAAATAAAAAAGCATTAATAGTTAATATAAAAACTAATATGTTTTAAAAACTAAAACTAGTAATTTAACTAATTATTAAAAATTATTACTATAATAAAACTATAATAAAAAATAATAATAATATTTTATGCTTAAAAAATTTAAAACATAATAAAATATTATAAAATTATTATATAATATATTATTATTACTAATATTTATTTAATAAACTAAAAAATAATTAATTTTTTAAATAAATTATAAAAATAAAAATATAAAACTTTTATAAATTAAAGTAGTTAGTTATAACTATAGTTTATTATAAAGATTTATAAAAATTTATAACATTTAAAAAAGATTTTAACTATATTTATAATATTATTTTAAAAAAATATAAAAATAACTGCTATAAATATTACTAGCTAATTAAAGCATAATTATATTAAAAAATAGTTGCTAAAAGTAAAAAAGCTTAAAAACTATAATTTAAAGCTTAACTAAAAGCAAAAATAAAACAAAGTATAATAACATTTAAAGTACTAAATAAAACGAGCATTTAAATATTTTATAAAAAAAAATCAAAAAACAAAATAAGCATTTATTAAAAAAGCAACAAATAGCTAAAAAAACTAAAGCTTTATATAAAATTTAATGCAATAACTAAAAAAATTAATTTAAAGTTAAATTTATATGTTAAAAAAAAAATATAACATTTTAATTAACTTAAAAATATAAGCTAATATAATTTTACTTAAAGTAGCAAAACAAAATAAAATTCTTTAAAAATACAAGCAAAAATTCTAAAAGATTAAAAAATTTAATAAAAGCACTTTTAGCTATAATAATAATTGCATACTGAAAAAAATTAAACTTTTTAATATATTTATATAAAAATATAAAAAGCAAATTATATTAAATATTACTAATATATTTAATTATAATATTATTTTAAAAATATTATAGCTAAAAATTAGCAACCTTTTAATTTAATAAAAAGCAAAAACTATTAATTAAAAAAACAAAAAATAAAGCAAAAAGATTAAAAAAATCGCAAAAAAAATTTTAAACAAAATATTAAAAGTATATTATAAATTTTACAAACTATTTAAAAAAAAAAAAAAAAGAACTTTTTAAATATAGCTTATAAAACTATTATATTTTTATTAAAAAAGAATATTAACTAAAGCTTTATTAAGTATATTATATAAGCTTAAATAAAACAAATGCTTTATAAAAATATATTTAGAAAAACTTAGCAAAAAAATTTCTAAGAAAGTTTTAATTATTTGCTAAATACTTTATAGTATTAATACTTAAAATAAAAAATAAAAAACAACTAATTAATAAAAAAAAAAAACTAATATAGCAAATAATAGTTAACTATTAATTATTAAACATAATTACTATTATAAATAAATACTTTTTTATTTTGCTAATAATTATAAAAAAAAACATTAGTTAAACAAAATAATTTATAGCAGTTAATATTTTAAATAAATATTATATTATTAAAATAGCTAAAAGAAAAAAATAAAAAACTGCTATATAAACAGTATATAAACTATATAAATATATAGTTATGTTATAAAAACTATAAAACATACTAATTAGCTTTTAATACATAATAATAATAATTTTATAAAAGTTTTTAAATAAGTTTATATTTATTTATTTAAATAATATTTTAATTTATTTTAAAATACTAAAAAAATACAAAAAACATATAACTTAAATGTTAAAAATACTTAAACAAGTAAAATTATAACTTAATATAAAAAAGTATATATAGCATATATAAAAGATTAACTTTTTAAGATTTATAATTACTTTAAAATAAATATAGATTTAATAGTTAAAAATTAATATATTATAAAACGAAAAAAATATTTAACTTAATTATTGTTATAAATATATAACAAGCATTAAAATTTTTGAACTATATTTAAATGTTAATTTAAAACTTTAAAAAAATAGCGTTTTATTTTATAAAGTATACAAAAAAAAAATACAAAAAAAAATCTTTTTTAATTTTAAAAAAAGCTTAAAAAGCTTTTAAAAAACTAAAACTAAGAGTTATTTTTAACTTTATAATTAAACTACTTAATTTATAAAAAAAAAAAATCTAAAAATAAATGCTTTAAATAATATAATTATAAAAGTTTTAAAACAGTTAAAAAATAACAAAAAATAGCACTTAGTAGCTTATTATTTAAAAGCACTACAAAATGTAGCATTATAATACTTTATATATAATAAAGAACTACTTATAATTATTATAGCACTTAAAAAGTAAGAATTATTTTTTATAAAAACTATAAAGCTAATTAAAATTTATTTAAATTATTAAAACTTAACGAAATTTATAATTACGCAAAAAATTACTAAATAACATAAAAATTAAATGGTTTTTTTTTTTAAATTTAACTTTAAAATATGCTACATTAAAAAAAAAAAACATTTAAGTAAACATACTTAGTTAACAAAGTTAAAAAAAATTTAAAGTTTTAAAAAAAAACATTTAAATATTATATCTTTAAAAAAATAAAAGCTTAAAAGTTAAAGTTATATTTAAAAACTTTATAAATATATAGCTATAATAAGCTTATAACTTAAAAAAGTTAGCAAAACTACAAAAATATAAAAGATTAAAAAAAAATAAGCTAATATATAAACATAAGGTTTATTTATTAAAATTTTTATAAAATAAGTTTATTAAGAAGTTTTACGAACATTTATGTTACAAAATTAGCAGCGGGGTGGCTTTTAAAGCGGCTTAATGCCTTTATATATACTTTGCATCTTTTTTTTTGCTAACTAAAGCCAAAGTTACGTAATAACTTATTTAGCTCATTAAGCTTACAGTAATTTAAGGCTTACTAAGCTTATAGTAATTTAAAGCTTACTAAGTTTACAATAATTTAATGCTTACTAAACTTGCAATAATTTAAAAAAGGTTACTACTTTTTTTACCTTTTTTTTGTTTATATAATTATGCATTTTTTATATTTAATTATTTATTTAATTTTAGTTTTTTAGCTATTAATTTTTTATAACTGCTAAGCATTAATATATTTATTACTTTTAATTTTTTAAAACTTTTATTAATGCATAGTAATAAAAGTACTTTAAAAACTTCTTTAATAAATTATTATTAAAAACTTTATTATTATTTGCAAATTAAGACCTTAAAAGTAAACCTATTATATTAATATATAATAAGTTTATTATATTTTAATAATTTTTTAATTAATAAAACTTAACACATAAAAATAAATATTAGTATAAAAAGTTAAATAATAAACAATTTATAAAATAAACTTTTAAAAGTATATTAAAAAAATATTTAAAAAACAAAAATGCTAAATAGCATTACATAAGTAAACCTTATTTAATAACTAATAAAACTAAATTTAAGTTATATTATTAAAAACAAAAAATTAAAAATTAAGTTTAAAGATTTTAAAAACTTTTAAAACTAGCAATATACTAAAATAATAAACTTTAGCATTTTTATTAGTTATTTTTATTAAAAAAAAAGCAGTAATAAAAAAAAAAAAGTTAAGTAGCAGCAATAAAAAAAAACTAACGTTAATATTAGTGCTATAAAGCAAATTAGTTATTTTAACTTAAAAAATAGCTTAAATACTAAATGTTATAACTTTTAAATTAACATAAATACTAGTTATAATAATTAAAACAGCAATAATACTTATTATTATAATAATAAATTAAAGCTTTAAATAAGTAATTATACTATAATTAATACTAATATTATTACTAGTAAACTTAACGCTTATTTTTATTACTGCTATACTTAAAGTAATAACTTAAAATAAAAAACTTAACTTTTTATTATTATTACTACTTTTACTATTAAAATTATTTATAATATTAAAAATATTAAACATTAAAAGTTTTAAACTTATTGCTTTAAAGCTTTATAATAGATTTATAAATATAAAAGCTTTTTTAATTTACGTTAAACTTTATTTAAAATAACATTTTATTATTATTATAAAAAAGAACTAAAAAGTAATAATTATTTTATAATTTTTATTAAAAAAAATACTAGAATAGTTTTAACTTATTTTAAAGGATTTTTTTAAAAATTAACAAGTTAATTAATTTTAAGCTAAAAACAAAAAAGATTTTTAAAAATTACATTAAGTTTAAAAATCAAATAAAAGCATTATTTAAAAACACTTAAAAAGCAAAACACGTAAAAAAAGCATTTTACTATTTAAAACAAACAAAAGTAGCAGTAAATTATGCTATAAAATTTAAACAATTAGTAATAATTTTAAAATTACTTAAGCTTGCATTATTTTATTTATTTTATAGTAAATTTAAAACTTAAGTTTAAAACAAACTATATAAAATAAATAAACTAGCAAAAATTAATACATATATTAATATAGCTATTATAATTAATTAATAATTATTTAATTAGTATTTTAAAACTAAAAAAACTAAAAAAAACAAAAAAAAAAATATTTAAAAAAGTATTAAACAAAGATTTAAGCAAATTAATAAAATTTAAACACAATAATTCTAAAATATATTTAAAGTTAAATGTTATAACTATAAAAAGAAAAAATACTTTTAAAAATAATGCTAATTTAAAAAAAAGAACAAAAAAAAAAGCTATAAAAAAGAAAAGATTTTTTAACTTAAAAAAAAAATATAAGTTATAAAAGTTTAAAACAACAAAAAATAATAAAGCAATTTAAAAAATATGTTTTTAAAGCAAAAGTATAAAGTTGCTATTTTAAATTAAAACAAAAGTGCTATATTAAACAAATTTAAATACTTTATTTATATAAGTTAAAATAAATAAGCATATAAATATTATTTAAAAGCTTTATAGTTATTAAAACAAATTACAAAAAAATATATTTGCTATATAAACAATTAAAGTTATTTAATATATAACTTAAAAAAATAGTTTAATTAAAAATAGCAAATAATAAAAAGTAATAAGTTAATATAATTAATAAACTTATAAAATTATAAAAACTTTAAACTATTAAAGCTTAAAATATAGCTTAAAAAAAAGTTATATTTAAAAAAACAAAACTATAATTATAAATAATATAATTATTAAATTAATTATAAACTATTAAAATATTTAGTTGCTAAATAAACTTAAAAAAACAGAACTTATAAAACTTTAAAGCAAAAACAAATAAAATTAAAAGCTATAAAAAATACTATAAAAAAAGAACTAATAAAAATAAATAAAGTATTTTTATAGCTTAAACTGCTTTAAATATAACAAAACAAAAAAGCACTAATAATTAACGCAAAAATTAATACGTTTTAAAAACTAAAGCTAGCAATTTAACTAATTGCTAAATTATTATTATAATAAAATTATAATAAAAAATAATAATAATATTTTACGCTTAAAAGATTTAAAATATAACAAAGTATTATAAAATTACTATATAATATATTATTATTATTAATATTTACTTAACAAACTAAAAAATAATTAGTTTTTTAAACAAATTGCAAAAATAAAAATATAGAACTTTTACGAATTAAAGTAATTAGTTATAATTATAGTTTACTATAAAAATTTATAAAGATTTATAACATTTAAAAAAAATTTTAATTATATTTATAACACTATTTTAAAAAAATATAAAAATAATTATTATAAATATTATTAATTAATTAAAGCATAATTGTACTAAAAAATAGTTACTAAAAGGAAAAAAGCTTAAAAACTGCAATTTAAAGCTTAACTAAAAGCAAAAATAAAATAAAGCGCAATAATATCTAAAGTACAAAATAAAATAAGCACTTAAACATTTTACAAAAAAAAATCAAAAAACAAAATAAGCACTTGTTAAAAAAGCAGCAAATAGCTAAAAAAACTAAAGCTTTACATAAAGTTTATGTAACGGACCTGTTATATATTAATATAACAGGTTTGCTTTTAGGGTTTTAATTTGTAAGTAATAATAGAATCCTTAACGGTAGTTTATTAAAGAAGTTTTTGGAGTACTTTTATTACTATGCATTAATAAAGGTCTTAAGAAATTAAAAGTAATAAATATATTAATGCTTAGCAGTTATAAAAAATTAATAGCTAAAAAACTAGAACTAAGTAAGTAACTAAATATAAAAAGTGCATAATTATATAAATAAAAAAAAAATAAAAAAAGTAATAACTTTTTTTAAATTATTGCAAGTTTAGTAAGCATTAAATTACTATAAGCTTAGTAAGCTTTAAATTACTGTAAGCTTAGTAAGCTTTAAATTACTGTAAGCTTAGTAAGCTAAGTAAGTTATTATATAACTTTAGTTTTAGCTAGCAAAAAAAAAAATGTAAAATATATATAAAAGTATTAAGCCGCTTTAAAAGCTACTTTTGTGCTAATTTTGTAATATTATTTCTTTTTTTCTAGAATTGTTGTTTTAATAATTTTTCTGTAAGTATTTTTTTTTTTTTTTTTTTTTATATGTTATAATATTAAAGCGCATTAAAAAAACTAACTGCTTATTTAAAACAAAGCAAAAACTTATTTTTGCTTTTTTTATTAATTTTACTAGCTATAAAGTTATGTTTTGCTTTTGCTGCTTTAGTTAATTATTAACGTGCAAAATAATAAATAATATATTTTGTTGTTTTAAATGTATATGTGCTAGTTGCTCTTGCAATAAATTAGAAGTTTTAATTAATTTAATTAATAATATAATTTTTAAATACTGTTGTTTTAAAAAAAAAAAAAAGCAAGCAAAGCAATAGTTACTTTTAGTTTAAAAAAAACTAAAACAAGCTTAAAATAGCTTTAATTTTGTTTTAAGCAAGTTAGCTTAGCTTTATATATAAAAACGTTTTTTAAAAGCAAAAAGTATTAAAATGGTTTAATAAAAGCTTTAGTCTTTAAATAAACTAAATAAAATAAAACGTATTAAAAAGAAATAAAAAGCGCTAGTAAAAAAGCAAAAATAATAAAAAAAGCAAGCTAAAGTAGCGCAAGCTGCTTTATCTAAGTTTAATTAGGATTTTTTAAGCGTTTGCTTTAAGGTTAACTTTTTTTTTTTAGTTTTAAGCAGTTAAAATATTAGTAATAAAACTAACTTATAATTATTTTAGCGGTTTTTAAGTATTTTTTAAGCTTTTAAGTATTATTAGCATATAAGTATTCTTTTTATTTAATAAGATATTTTAGGTTATTGTTGTTTTAACGGAAATTTAGTATATTTTTAACTTTATAAATGTTTTAATTTGTTTTTATTTTTAGTTATGTTTTAATAAGTGTTTTAATAAGTGCTAGTTCTAGTAAAAAAATATAAAAAATAAAGTAAATTTGTATATTTTTTAGTAATAACAGTTTATAGTTAGTAAATAAAATAATTTTTTTAATTTTAAAAAAGCTAAGCTTTTTAAATTTTAATTTATTGTTTAGTTGTTTTGTTTTAATTTAAGAAATATTAGTGTTTATATTTTATTTTTGTTATAATAAGTAAACTTTGTTTTCTTTTTTAAAAGTTAGTTTTTTAGTTTGTTTTTTGTTATAATATATTAATATCTATTGTTATAAAAATTAAAAGTATAATTATAGTTTAGCTTATAGCGTTTTAATTTTTATTATAATAGTTCTTACTTAAAGTATTATAGTTAAAATAGCAAATGTTTTTAATAATGTTTTTTTTTGTTTTTTAATAGTTGTTTGCTATTTATAAACAGCTTTATATAAAAATATGTTTATATTTTTATTTATTAATATATTATATAAAATTTGTGCTATTAATAATAGTTTTACTTAATTATTTTATTAGTAGTTAATATAACTTTATAAATATTATTTTAATATTTAGTTTAGTTTTTTTGTTTGTTTATTTATTTATAAGTAGTAAGCAGTTAAAAACTTTAGTTTAATATTAATAAGTTTAAAAAAACTAGTTTTAAACTTAAAAGTAAACAATTTATTTTAGTTTAAAACAATTTTTTTTAGTAGTTTATGCTTATTTAAATATTAGCATATAAAAGCATATATAAGTTATTTAGCTATTATATTTTTTTTAAACAGTAAAAAGTAAGCATACTTAGTAAATCTATTAATAATAACTTATATTTTATTATATTATATTTTTATAACTAGATTAATTAATAAAAGTAGTACTATAATAAAATTTTAAGTAATAGTATGCTATGCTTATTTAAGTATTTATATAAGTTATAGCAGTTTATAAAACTTATATTAAGCTGCTTTAGCTTTGTTATAAATATTGCACTTTTTTATAATAGATTTAACTATATTTTATAGTTTTAAAAAATTGTACTTTTTTTATAATTGTTGAACTATTTTTATTATTTTTTAATGTTTATATAATAAATATTTATAAAATTTCTTAATAAACTTGTTTTATAAAAATTCCAGTAAATAAACTTTATATTTATATATTAGCTTATTATTTTTTAATCTTTTATATTTTTGTAGTTATATTAACTTTTTTAAGTTATAAGCTTATTATAGCTATATATCTGTAAAGTTTTTAAATATAACTTTAATTTTTAAGCTTTTATTTTTTTAAGGATATAATACTTAAATGTTTTTTTTTAAAACTTTAAATCTTTTTTAACTTTATTAACTAAGTATGTTTGCTTAAATATTTTCTTTTTTTTTAATATAATATATTTTAAAGTTAAACTTAAAAAAAAAAACTATTTAATTTTTATGTTGTTTAGTAATTTTTTATATAGTTATAAATTTCGTTAAGTTTTAATAATTTAAATAAATCTTAATTAGCTTTATAGTTTTTATAAAAAATAGTTTTTATTTTTTAAGTGCTATAATAATTGTAAGCAGTTTTTTGTTATATATAAAGTATTATAATGCTGCATTTTGTAGTGCTTTAAAATAATAAGCTACTAAGTGCTATTTTTTATTGTTTTTTAATTGTTTTAAAATTTCTGCAATTATATTATTTAAAGCATTTATTTTTAGCTTTTTCTTTTTTTATAGATTAAGTAGTTTAACTATAAAGTTAAAAATAACTTTTAGTTTTAGTTTTTTAAAAGCTTTTTAAGCTTCTTTTAAAATTAAAAAAGATTTTTTTTTATATTTTTTCTTTATATACTTTATAAAATAAAATGCTATTTTTTTAAAGTTTTAAATTAACATTTAAACATAGTTTAAAAATTTTAATGCTTATTATATATTTATAATAGTAGCTAAGTTAAATATTTTTTAGTTTTATATTATGTTAATTTTTAATTATTAAATTTATATTTGTTTTAAAGTAATTATAAATCTTAAAAAGTCGATTTTTTATATATGCTATATATACTTTTTTATGTTAAGTTGTAATTTTGCTTATTTAAGTGTTTTTAATACTTAAATTATATATTTTTTGTGTTTTTTTAGTGTTTTAAAATAAATTAAAATATTATTTAAGTAAATAAACATAAACTTGTTTAAAAACTTTTATAAAATTGTTATTATTATATATTAAAAGCTAGCTAGTATATTTTATAGTTTTTATAGCATAACTATATATTTATATAGTTTATATATTGTTTATATAGCAGTTTTTTATTTTTTTTTTTTAGCTATTTTAATAGCATAATATTTATTTAAAATATTAATTGCTATAAACTATTTTGCTTAACTAATGTTTTTTTTTATAATTACTAGCAAAATAAAGAAGTATTTATTTGTAATAATAATTACGTTTAATAGTTAGTAGTTAATTATTACTTGCTATACTAGTTTTCTTTTTTTATTAATTAGTTGTTTTTTATTTTTTATTTTAAGTATTAGTACTATAAAATATTTAGCAAATAACTAAGATTTTTTTAGAAATTTTTTTGCTAGGTTTTTTTAAATGTATTTTTATAAAGCGTTTGTTTTGTTTAAGCTTATATAATATACTTAATAAAGCTTTAGTTAATATTTTTTCTTAATAAAAATGTAGTAATTTTATAAGCTATGTTTAAAAAGTTCTTTTTTTTTTTTTTTTTTAAATAGTTTGTAAAATTTGTAATATACTTTTAGTATTTTGTTTAGGATTTCTTTTGTAATTTTTCTGATTTTTTTGCTTTATTTTTTACTTTTTTAATTAATAGTTTTTGCTTTTTATTAAATCAAAAGGTTACTAGTTTTTAGCTATAATATTTCTAAAATAATATTATAATTAAATATATTAGTAATATTTAATATAATTTATTTTTTGTATTTTTATATAAATATATTAAAAAGTTTGGTTTTTTTAAATATATAACTGTTATTATAGCTAAAAGTGCTTTTATTAAATTTTTTAATTTTTTAAGATTTTTGCTTATATTTTTAAAGAATTTTATTTTGTTTTGCTACTTTAAGTAAAATTATGTTAGCTTATGTTTTTAAATTAATTAAAGTATTATATTTTTTTTTTTAATATATAAGTTTAACTTTAAATTAGTTTTTTTAGTTATTATATTAAACTTTATGTAAAGCTTTAGTTTTTTTAGCTATTTACTGCTTTTTTAGCGAATGCTTATTTTATTTTTTGACTTTTTTTTGTTAAATGTTTAAATGCTTGTTTTATTTTGCACTTTAAATATTATTGCGCTTTGTTTTGTTTTTGCTTTTAGTTAAGCTTTAAATTGTAGTTTTTAAGCTTTTTTGCTTTTAGCAACTATTTTTTAGTATAATTATGCTTTAATTAACTAATAATATTTATAGCAGTTATTTTTATATTTTTTTAAAATAGTATTATAAATATAATTAAAATTTTTTTTAAATGTTATAAATCTTTATAAATTTTTATAGTAAACTATAGTTATAACTTATTACTTTAATTTATAAAGGTTTTATATTTTTATTTTTGCAATTTATTTAAAAAACTAATTATTTTTTAGTTTATTTAATAAATATTAGTAGTAATAATATATTATATAGCAATTTTATAATATTTTATTATGTTTTAGATTTTTTAAGCATAAAATATTATTATTATTTTTTATTATAGTTTTATTATAGTAATAACTTTTAGCAATTAGTTAAATTGCTAGTTTTAGTTTTTAAAACATATTTATTTTTGCGTTAACTATTAATACTTTTTTATTTTGTTATATTTAAAGCAGTTTAAGCTATAAAAATACTTTATTTATTTTTATTAGTTCTTTTTTTATAGTGTTTTTTATAACTTTTAATCTTATTTGTTTTTGTTTTAAAGTTTTATAAGTTTTATTTTTTTAAGTTTATTTAGCAACTAAATGTTTTAATAGTTTATAATTAGTTTAATAATTATACTATTTATAGTTATAGTTTTATTTTTTTAAATATAACTTTTTTTTAAGCTATATTTTAAGCTTTAATAGTTTAAAGTTTTTATAGTTTTATAAGTTTACTAACTATATTAATTTACTATTTTTTATTATTTGCTATTTTTAGTTAAACTATTTTTTTAAATTATATATTAAATAATTTTAATTGTTTATATAACAAATATATCTTTTTATAATTTGTTTTAATAACTATAAAGCTTTTAAATAATATTTATATGCTTATTTATTTTAATTTATATAAATAAAGCATTTAAATTTGTTTAATATAATATTTTTGTTTTAATTTAAAATAGCAATTTTATACTTTTGTTTTAAAAACATATTTTTTAAATTGCTTTATTATTTTTTGTTATTTTAAACTTTTATAACTTATACTTTTTTTTTAAGTTAAAAAATCTTTTCTTTTTTATAGCTTTTTTTTCTGTTTTTTTTTTTAAATTAGCATTATTTTTAAAAGTATTTTTTTTTTTTATAGTTATAACATTTAATTTTAAACATATTTTAAGATTATTGTTTTTAAACTTTATTAATTTGCTTAAATCTTTGTTTAATATTTTTTTAAGTATTCTTTTTTTTGTTTTTTTTAGTTTTTTTAGTTTTAAAATATTAATTAAATAATCGTTAATTAATTATAATAGCTATATTAATATACGTATTAATTTTTGCTAGTTTATTTATTTTATATAGTTTGTTTTAAACTTAAGTTTTAAGTTTACTATAAAATAAATAAAATAATATAAGCTTAAGCAATTTTAAAATTGCTATTAATTGTTTAAATTTTATAGCGTAATTTACTGCTGCTTTTGTTTATTTTAAGCAATAAAGTGCTTTTTTTGCGTGTTTTGCTTTTTAAAAATCTTTAAACAATGCTTTTATTTAATTTTTAAACTTAATGTAATTTTTAAAAATCTTTTTTATTTTTAGCTTAAAGTTAGTTAACTTATTAGCTTTTAAAAAATCCTTTAAAATAAGTTAAAACTATTTTAGTATTTTTTTTAACAAAAATTATAAAATAGTTATTATTTTTTAATTTTTTTTTATAATAGTAGTAAAATGCTATTTTAAATAAAGTTTAACATAAATTAAAAAGGCTTTTATATTTATAAATTTATTATAAAGCTTTAAAGTAGTAAGTTTAAAACTTTTAATGTTTAGCATTTTTAATATTATAAATAATTTTAATAATAAAAGCAATAGTAATAATAAAAAGTTAAATTTTTTATTTTAAGTTATTACTTTAAGTATAGCAATAATAAAAATAAGCGTTAAGTTTACTAGTAGTAATATTAATATTAATTATAATATAATTATTTATTTAAAGCTTTAATTTATTATTATAGTAGTAATTATTATTACTGCTTTAATTACTATAGCTAATATTTATATTAGTTTAAAGGTTATAACGCTTAATATTTAAATTGTTTTTTAAGTTAAAGCAACTAGTTTGCTTTGTAGTATTAGTATTAATGTTAGTTTTTTTTTATTATTGCTGCTTAACTTTTTTTTTTTTGCTACTACTTTTTTTTTAATAAAAATAACTAATAAAAATACTAAAGTTTATTATTTTAGTACGTTGCTAGTTTTAAAAGTTTTTAAAATCTTTAAACTTAATTTTTAATTTTTTGTTTTTAATAGCATAACTTAGATTTAGTTTATTAGTTATTAAGTAAAGTTTACTTATGCAATACTGTTTAGCATTTTTGTTCTTTAAATATTTTTTTAGTATATTTTTAAAAGTTTATTTTATAAATTGTTTATTACTTAACTTTTTATATTAATATTTGTTTTTATATATTAAGTTTTATTAATTAAAAAGCTATTAAAGTATAATAAACTTATTATATATTAATATAACAAGTTTGCTTTTAAAGTTTTAATTTATAAGTAATAATAAGATTTTTAATAGTAGTTTATTAAGAAAGTTTTTAAGGTACTTTTATTACTATGCATTAATAAAAGTTTTAAAAAATTAAAAGTAATAAATATATTAATGCTTAGCAGTTATAAAAAATTAATAGCTAAAAAACTAAAACTAAGTAAATAACTAAATATAAAAAGTACATAATTATATAAACAAAGAAAAAGTAAAAAAAGTAATAACTTTTTTTAAATTATTGCAAGTTTAATAAGCATTAAATTATTATAAGCTTAATAAGCTTTAAATTACTATAAGCTTAATAAGCTTTAAATTATTATAAGCTTAGTAAGCTAAATAAATTATTATGTAACCTTGGCTTTAGCTAGCAAAAGAAAAAGTGCAAAGTATATATAAAAGCATTAAGCTGCTTTAAAGGCCACTTTTATGCTAATTTTGTAATAGTTTAATGCAATAACTAGCAAAACTAATTTAAAATTAAACTTATATATTAAAAAAAAAATATAATATTTTAATTAACTTAAAAGCATAAGCTAATATAATTTTACTTAAAGTAATAAAACAAAATAAAATTTCTTAAAAATACAAGCAAAAATCCTAAAAAATTAAAAGATTTAATAAAAGTATTTTTAGCTATAATAATAATTATATACTTAAAAAAACTAAACTTTTTAATATATTTATATAAAAACATAAAAAACAAATTATATTAAATATTGCTAATATATTTAATTATAATATTATTTTAGAAATATTATAGCTAAAAACTAGCAACCTTTTAATTTAATAAAAAGTAAAAACTATTAATTAAAAAAGTAAAAAATAAAGCAAAAAAATTAGAAAAATCGCAAAAAAAATCCTAAATAAAATACTAAAAATATATTACAAATTTTACAAACTATTTAAAAAAAAAAAAAAAAAAGAACTTTTTAAATATAGCTTATAAAATTATTATATTTTTATTAAAGAAAAATATTAACTAAAGCTTTATTAAGTATACTATATAAACTTAAACAAAATAAACGCTTTATAAAAATATATTTAAAAAAATCTAGCAAAAAGATTCCTAAAAAAATCTTAGTTATTTGCTAAATACCTTATAGTATTAATACTTAAAATAAAAAATAAAAAATAACTAATTAATAAAAAAAAAGATTAATATAACAAATAATAGTTAACTACTAATTATTAAACGTAATTACTATTATAAATAAATATTTTTTTATTTTATTAATAACTATAAAAAAAAATATTAGCTAAATAAAATAGTTTATAGCAGTTAATATTTTAAATAAATATTATGCTATTAAAATAGCTAAAGAAAAAAAATAAAAAACTATTATATAAACAATATATAAACTATATAAATATATAGTTATACTATAAGAACTACAAAATATATTAGCTAGCTTTTAATATATAATAATAATAATTTTACAGAAATTTTTAAATAAGTTTATATTTATTTACTTAAATAATATTTTAATTTACTTTAAAACACTAAAAAAACATAAAAAACACATAACTTAAATGTTAAAAATACTTAAACAAGCAAAATTACAACTTAATACAAAAAAATATATATAGCATATATAAAAAATTAACTTTTTAAAATTTATAATTACTTTAAAACAAATATAGATTTAATAGTTAAAAATTAATACAGTATAAAACTAAAAAATATTTAACTTAACTACTATTATAAATATATAACAAGCATTAGAATTTTTAAACTATGTTTAAATATTAATTTAAAACTTTAAAAAAATAGCATTTTATTTTATAAAGTATACAAAAAAAAAATACAAAAAAAAATCTTTTTTAATTTTAAAAAAAGCTTAAAAAGCTTTTAAAAAACTAAAACTAAATGTTATTTTTAATTTTATAATTAAACTACTTAATCTATAAAAAAAAAAAAAGCTAAAAATAAATATTTTAAATAGTATAATTACAAAAGTTTTAAAACAATTAAAAAACAACAAAAAATAGCACTTAGTAGTTTATTACTTTAAAGCACTATAAAACGTAGCATTATAATACCTTATATATAACAAAGAACTACTTGCAATTATTATAGCACTTAAAAAGTAAAAACTATTTTTTATAAAAACTATAAAGCTAATTAAAATTTATTTAAATTATTAAAACTTAATAAAATTTATAACTACACAAAAAATTACTAAATAACATAAAAATTAAATGGTTTTTTTTTTTAAGTTTAACTTTAAAATATGTTATATTAAAGAAAAAAAAAATATTTAAGCAAACATACTTAATTAATAAAAACAAAAAGAATTTAAAGTTTTAAAAAAAAACATTTAAGTATTATATTCTTAAAAAAATAAAAGCTTAAAAATTAAAATTATATTTAAAAACTTTATAAATATATAGCTATAATAAGCTTATAACTTAAAAAAATTAGCATAACTATAAAAACACAAAAAATCAAAAAATAATAAGCTAATATATAAATATAAGGTTTATTTACCGGAATTTTTACAAAACAAGTTTATTAAAAAATTTTACGAATACTTATTATATAAACACTAAAAAGCAACAAAAACAGTCTAATAATTACAAAAAAAATACAATTTTTTAAAACTATAAAACATAGTGAAATTTATTATAAAAAAGTGCAATATTTATAATAAAACTAAAGCAGCTTAATATAAGCTTTATAAACTATTATAACTTATATAAATACTTAAACAAATATAATATATTATTGCTTAAGATTTTATTATAGTATTACTTTTATTAACCGATTTAGTTATAAAAGTATAATACAATAAAATATAAGTTATTATTAATAAACTTATTAAATATGCTTACTTTTTATTGTTTAAAGAAAATATAACAGCTAAACAATTTATATATGCTTTTATATGCTAATATTTAAATAAACATAAGCTACTAAAAAAAATTGTTTTAAATTAAAATAAATTGTTTACTTTTAAATTTAAAACTAGCTTTTTTAAACTTATTAGTATTAAACTAAAATTTTTAACTACTTATTACTTATAAACAAATAAACAAACAAAAAAACTAAACTAAATATTAAAACAATATTTATAAAGTTATATTAATTATTAATAAAACAATTAAGTAAAACTATTATTAATAACACAAATTTTATATAATATATTAACAAATAAAAATATAAACATATTTTTGCATAAAGCTATTTATAAATAGCAAATAACTACTAAAAAACAAAAAAAAACATTAATAAAAGCATTTGTTATTTTAACTATAATATTTTAAACAAAAACTATTATAACAAAAATTAAAACGTTATAAGCTAAACTATAATTATGCTTTTAATTTTTATAACAATAAATATTAATATACTATAATAAAAAACAAACTAAAAAACTAGCTTTTAAAAAAAAAACAAGGTTTATTTATTACAATAAAAATAAAACGCAAATATTAATATTTTTTAAATTAAAACAAAACAACTAAGCAATAAATTAAAATTTAAAAAATTTAGCCTTTTTAAAATTAAAAAAATTATTTTACTTATTAACTATAAACTATTATTACTAAAAAATATGCAAATTTACTTTATTTTTTACATTTTTTTACTAGAACTAGTATTTATTAAAACATTTATTAAAACATAACTAAAAATAAAAACAAATTAAAACATTTATAAAGTTAAAAATATACTAAATTTCTGTTAAAATAATAATAACCTAAAGTATTTTATTAAATAAAAAAAATACTTATATGCTAATAATACTTAAAAACTTAAAAAATACTTAAAAACTGCTAAAATAGTTATAAGTTAGTTTTACTGCTAATATTTTAACTGCTTAAAACTAGAAAAAAAAAGTTAACTTTAAAAAAAACGCTTAAAAAATTTTAATTAAACTTAAATAAAGTAGCTTGCATTGCTTTAGCTTGTTTTTTTTATTATTTTTGCTTTTTTGCTAGCGCTTTTTGTTTTTTTTTAATGCGTTTTATTTTGTTTAGTTTATTTAAAAACTAAAGCTTTTACTAAACTATTTTAATACTTTTTGCTTTTAAAAAACATTTTTATATATAAAGCTAAACTAACTTGCTTAAAACAAAATTAAAGCTATTTTAAGCTTGTTTTAATTTTTTTTAAACTAAAAATAGCTATTGTTTTGCTTGCTTTTTTTTTTTTTTAAAACAACAGTATTTAAAAACTATATTATTAATTAAATTAATTAAAACTTTTAATTTATTGCAAAAGCAACTAACGCATACATATTTAAAATAACAAAATATATTATTTATTATTTTGTATATTAATAATTAATTAAAGCAGCAAAAATAAAGCATAACTTTATAACTAGTAAAATTAATAAAAAAAGCAAAAACAAGTTTTTGCTTTATTTTAAATAAACAGTTAGTTTTTTTAATGCGCTTTAATATTATAATATATAAAAAAAAAAAAAAAAAAAATACTTATAAAAAATTGTTAAAATAACAATTTTAGAAAAAAAGAAATAATATTACAAAATTAGCACTAAAATAGCTTTTAAAGCAGTTTAATGCTTTTATATATATTTTATATTTTTTTTTTTGTTAACTAAAGCTAAAATTATATAATAACTTATTTAGCTTACTAAGCTTACAATAATTTAAAGCTTACTAAGCTTACAGTAATTTAAAGCTTATTAAGCTTATAATAATTTAGTGCTTATTAAACTTATAATAATTTAAAAAAAGTTATTATTTTTCCTATTTTTTTTTGTTTATATAATTATGCATTTTTTATATTTAGTTATTTACTTAGTTCTAGTTTTTTAGCTATTAATTTCTTATAACTACTAAGCATTAATATATTTATTACTTTTAATTTCTTAAGACTTTTATTAATGCATAGTAATAAAAGTACCTTAAAAACCTTTTTAATAAATTACTATTAAAAACTTTATTATTACTTGCAAATTAAAACTTTAAAAGCAAACTTATTATATTAGTATATAATAGGTCCGTTATAATTTATTACATAAATACTAAAAAACAACAAAAATAATTAAACAACTATAAAAAAAATACGATTTTTTAAAACTATAAAACATAATTAAAGCTATTATAAAAAGGTATAATATTTATAATAAAGCTAAAGCAGCTTAATATAAGCTTTATAAATTATTATAACTTATATAAATATTTAAATAAGCATAATATACTATTGCTTAAGATTTTATTATAGTATTACTTTTATTAACTAATTTAGTTATAAAAATATAATATAATAAAAGATAAGTTATTATTAATAGATTTACTAAGTATGCTTACTTTTTACTATTTAAAAAAAATATAATAGCTAAATAACTTATATATGCTTTTATATATTAATATTTAAATAAGCATAAATTATTAAAAAAAATTGTTTTAAACTAAAATAAATTGTTTATTTTTAAGTTTAAAACTAGTTTTTTTAAACTTATTAATATTAAACTAAAGTTTTTAACTGCTTACTACTTATAAATAAATAAACAAACAAAAAAACTAAACTAAATACTAAAATAATATTTATAAAGTTATATTAATTATTAATAAAACAATTAAGTAAAACTATTATTAATAGCATAAATTTTATATAATATATTAATAAATAAAAATATAAACATATTTTTATATAAAGCTATTTATAAATAGCAAGCAACTATTAAAAAACAAAAAAAAACATTAATAAAAGCATTTATTATTTTAATTATAGTACTTTAAGCAAAAACTATTATAATAAAAATTAAAACGCTACAAGCTAAACTATAATTATGTTTTTAGTTTTTATAATAATAAATATTAATATATTATAACAAAAAATAAACTAAAGAACTAACTTTTAAAAAAAGAAACAAAGTTTATTTACTATAACAAAAATATAACGCAAACATTAATATTTTTTAAATTAAAACAAAACAATTAAGCAATAAATTAAAATTTAAAAAACTTAGTTTTTTTAAAGTTAAAAAAGTTATTTTACTTATTAACTATAAACTATTATTATTAAAAAACATATAAATTTACTTTGTTTTTTATATTTTTTTACTAAAATTAGCATTTATTAAAACATTTATTAAAATATAACTAGAAATAAAAATAAATTAAAACATTTATAAAGTTAAAAATATATTAAATTTTTATTAAAACAACAATAATATTAAGTATTTTATTAAATAAAAAAAATATTTATATGCTAATAATACTTAAAAACTTAAAAAATACTTAAAAACTGCTAAAATAATTATAAACTGGTTTTATTATTAATACTTTAACTAGTTAAAGCTAAAAAAAAAGAATTAATTTTAAACAAAACGTTTAATACGTTTTAATTAAACTTTAAAAAAATAACTAGTAATAATTATGCTGCTTTAATGTGCTATTTTTATTTTTTAGCTATATAACGCTTTTTTGCTTTAACTTGCTTAAGTTTTTTTAAACTATTTAAACTATAAGCTATAATAATAGCTATTTTTTTTTGTTATAATTTCTTTTATTGCTTAAAACAGCAGATTTTTATACTTATTTTTTTGTGCTTTTTTATTAGTAAGTTTAATTTATTTTTTAGCTTTTTATACTAAAAAATAAGCTATTACATTTGCTTTAAAAATAAACTTCTAGCGTTATAATTTGTTTATTTAGCTGCAATATATTTAATATATTAATTAAAGTTAAATTTTAACATTAAACATTTTATACTATAATAATTGTAGCAAAAGCATAAAGCTATTTTAATTAATTTTAGTTTAATAAAAAAAAGCAAAGCAAAGTTTTATTAAGCTTTTTGTTTAAAACACAACAAGCGAAATTTTTTAAAAACTTTACTAAACATAATAAGCATAAAAAAAAAAACAAGAAATAAAAAAAAAAACTTATAAAAAAGAAAATATAAAATTATTAAAACAACAATTATAAAAGAAAGAAAATAATGTTACGAAATAAGCTAACTAAGCTAATTAAAAAGCTAAATATAAAAAAAGCATACGCAAAAAAAGTTTTATTTGTTAAAAAAATATATATTTAAATTACTATAAAGGTTTAATATATAAATTTAACAAACTTAAACGTTAAGTTTATTAAGCTTTAAATTTAATAAACTTAAGCGTTAAATTTATTAAGCTTTAAACTTAAAATAATATAGCGTTAAGTTTATTAAAAAAAGCAACATTTATAAATTATTACTACTATTTTTTTTGTTTATATAATTATGCATTTTTTATATTTAGTTACTTACTTAGTTTTTAGCTTTTTAGCTATTAATTTTTTATAACTACTAAGCATTAATATATTTATTACTTTTAAACCCTTAAGACTTTTATTAATGCATAGTAATAAAAGTACTTTAAAAACCTTTTTAACAAACTACTATTAAAGATTTTATTGTTATTTATAAATTAAAACCTTAAAAGTAAACCTGTTATATTAATATATAACAGGTTTATTACATAAGGTTTATTATAAGTAGTGAGGTAATTAAGCATAAAAAGTGTAATATAAATTAAAAAAAAGGGGCCTTATAAGCAATTATAATAATAATTGCTTTAAGCATAAAACCTTATATAGTTATTTAGTTAAGCTATTATAGCTATAATAAAAATACTACTATAGCTAAAATTTATAAATATAAAGTCTTTTTTTTAGTTTATATTAAGTGCTAAAACATAATAAAAAAGTTATTAATTTTAATAAAGCTAATTTAGCTATTTATATAATTAATCTTTATTAAAGATTATAATTAATTTAACTGTTTATTAATCTATTAATTTATTAATTAATTAAGCAAGTGTAACTTTTTATAGCTATTTATATAATTGCTTACTAATAATAAGCTTAGCAGCTTTTGCTTTATTTTTTAGTTTTAATTTAGCTTAACTTTTTATATAAGCTTAATATTTCTTAATTAAGTTTTTAGCTAATTAAAGTTACTATTTTAATTTTTACTAGTTGTTTTTATAATTATATCTTTTTTACTTAACTAAGTAATTAAAACTTAACTTAGTTTAATTAATATAATGCTTTAAAATAATTTTAATCTTAAATAAATTACTTTTTTTGTTAAGGTTTTGCTTATTATAAATAGAACTAAATAAAAGTACTGTTTAATAAAATAAGTTTTCACTTTATTAGCTAAATAAAAAGTATACTACAAAAATTATAAAGTATATACTAAAAATTTTTAGTAGATTAATATAATAAGCTAACTAATTTATTTGTTTTTATTAAATAAGCTTTATATAATTATACGTTTAATATATATATGCTAAAACAAAATATAATAATTTTTGTATTATAAGCTGTTTATGTTTTATATGTTTAAAAGAAAAAAAAGTTCGTACAAAGCAAAAGTTCTTTTTTATGTATAAAAACTTTGCTAGCATACAAGCTAAGCTAACATTAAAATTACCTTAGTTTATGTAATAGCTTTTATATCAAGTAGTTTTTATGCAAAACTTATTTTATGTACTATATATAAAAGTTATAACTAATAACTAGTTATTTTAACACTAGTTATTTTTTTTTTAGTTGTAATTCTTTTTGTATAATGCTATTTAAAAGAAATAAAAAACAATAGTTTTATAAAAAGTTAAACACTTAATACTTTAGTTTTTATAAAAAAAGAGTTGTTTATATGTTTGCTTTTTTTAAACTTTATAGTTATATAAAGCCTAGGTTTAAAAGTAGTTGCTTTTTAAGTAAAGCACTTAAACTTTTGTGCAGTTTAATTATTGCTAGTATAATTAAAGTTCTTTATTTTTATTATTATATAGCTAACTAACGTTAGCTAATAGTATAAAATAAAGTATTAATAGTAAATAATTTATATTAAGGTTAGTTAAAAATTCCTTTTTTGTATAACAGCAAGTTTAATAATATATTAAAGTATAAAAGCTAGGCTTTATTTATAAAAAAAGCCTAAATTCCGCAGTACTTTTTATTACCTTTATATCTTTAGACTTTTTACTTTATATAGCTGCTTATTTTGCTATTAGTTGCTTTATACGCATATATACATACTTATAACAGCTTTATACTTAGTTATTTTTATATATATACTTATATATATATATATATATATTTATATAATAGCTGCTTTATTATAGTATAACATTAATAATTGCTAGCTTTGCGTTATAAGCTAAAATAGTAGTTATAACGTTATATAATTACTAATTAATAATTTTAGCAATTAACTGTTTTTTTAGTTGCTATATATAAATATATATATTTATTTTTTCTTTATATAGTTTATTATTTAAATAATTTGCTAATAATTGTTTATTATATAAAAAATAACAAGTTTTAAGTTATATTAATACTTTTAGTTAATATTAAAGTTTAAATTTTATATAATGCCTTAATTGCTTTTACTATAGCTTAAATAATTTATTATAAAGGCTATTTTTATGCAGTATTTATTTAGTTGCGTAGTACTATAATTGCTTTATATAGCTAAAATGCTTATATAAACTATAAAAGCTTTTTATTTTAAGCTTACTAACAGGTAATAAAATTCTAAGGTAATATATGTACTATGTACGTTTAACAATTATATAATATTTGTTATAATTATTATATTTAACTAAATAAAAAAAAATTAAGTGTTATATAGTAGTTTAATAAAAAAAGTAAAAAAAAATGTTAAGCATTTATATATAGCTTAAAAAATAATCATATAGAAAAAAATATAAAATTTGTAATATTTTATAGTTTTTTAGTGTTTTTTTTAAAGTTAAATATATTTGCTTGTTGTTTTTTTACTTATTGTACAATTATATAATGATTTTCGTATAAAAGTATTTTTTTAACTCTTTTTTTTAATTTGTTTATATAAAAGTTATTTTTATTTTCTTTTTATAAATGCTTTTATTTGTATAGTTAGCTAGTTTATAAATATTAAAGTTTTTAGCGCTTGGTTTAATGTTTTTTTTATAAACGTATTAGCTAAATTATTTTTGCTGTTAATTTATTATATTTTAAAGATCTTTTTTCTTTGATATAACTTTTTAAATAATATAATATTAATTATAAAGCGTTTTTTTTAGGTAGTTTTTAGCTTTATTAAATAGTTATATAACGATTTTAAGTTTAAACATAGTATAGCAAAAATTAGAAGTATTTTTAGCGTAGCTATAATTTTTTAAAGCGTTGTATAAAAAGCTATAGCGCTATTAAAACTATTTATTATGCTATATAATTTATTAGCTAATATACTTTATGTTATTTGTTTACATTTATTAAAGTTTTAATATATAATGTTTTTTTTGATTTTAAAAGCTAGGTTTTTTTTTGTATAGTGCTTTATTATAAATATAATAATAAATCTAAGTTATGAAGTTATATTAGTATTATTTACAAATAAACTATTTATAAAAATAAATAGTTTTATATAGCTTAAATTTAAAGGTATAAACGTTAATTTATAGTTATAATTATTTATTTGCTATTTAATTTTATGGTTTAAATTCTTAATATTTGTTAGTACTAAGTTAATTACTTAAGCAGTAGCTATAAAGTTATATATAGCTTTTAGTTAGTAAATGTTGCTTATATAAGCGCTATATATACGTTAAAAAACATATTACTATACGGCATTTTTTATATAAAGGTTAATTAAGGCTAGTTAGTTTGCTTAGCTTTTTTATATAAGCGTTATATTTTTTTTATATAAAAAAATAACTTAATTACTATTAAATTTAATAAAGTAATCTTGTTATAAAGTTTTTTTTAGCTTTGCATAAAACTTTGCTTTATATAACTTACGTTTTTTTTTTGCTAAAAGTTTAAGTGTAATAAAGCTAAACATATTATTTGTTTATAAACTTATAATACTAAATTTATATAAAAGTTTTAATATAAATAATAAACATAAGTTATATATAAAAATTACTATATTAAGTTTTTTATAGTAATATTAATAGTAAGTTTTAAACTAATATAGCTTTAATTTAGTTAAGCTATATAATAGTTATATAATTTATATAATTGTTTTTTTAAAATACTTTAAAATAAGTTTAAAAAGTAGTTATATAAAAATCTTTTATGCAAGCTTGTTTTTTAATTGTATATATACTTGCATAATATTTTAAAGCTTACTTAAAGCGTTAAAATCTTAAATTAACAAAAGGCTTAAAGTTAATAATAGCTATTAGCTTATTTGCTAAATTATTAATAATTAAATTAATATAGTTTTTTTTTTTGTATTATTATAACTTTGCATAACTAATTTAAACTTTTTGTATAGCTTAGTTATTTTTTTTTTAATTTTTTATATAAAGCAAAACTTAAAAATCTAAGTGTTACTATATTTATTTAGGTTATATTTTATAAACTAAAAAATACTTCGTATAATAAAATTATTAATTTTTATAGCGTTTAATTTTTTAAATAAAGCGCTAAAAATATTAATAATGCTATTTTTACGTAATTTTATTACTAAAGCATAGTTTTGTTTTTTTTTTAAAGTTAAAAACAAGTTGCTAATGTTTTGTACGAACGCTATAAAAAAGTTTTTAGCTTTTTTAAGTTTTTTACGTTTTTTTTATATAGCTAGTTTTATAGCTAATTTTATAGCAGTTATGTTTTTTTTTTTATTATTTGCTAAAGTATATTTAATTATATAATAATATAGCTTAACTTATGTTTATTTAAAGCAAATTAAGCTATTTATAAAGTTAATAATTATATTAAGTTTTTTAATTAACTATATTTTGTATAGTTTTTTTTAGCTTTGCTTTTTATGCTATATAAAGATTTTATTACGTAAAAGTAAAAATAATATTTTATATAAAGCTAGCTTATTACGTTTGTAAATTGTACGGCTAATTTTAATTTTTGCTTGTTTTTTACAAAGTATTTTTATAGCTTTTTTAACTGCTTTAGCTTTTTATATAATATTTAGCAAAAAAAAAAAGTTTTAATTAACCCTTAAATATGCCTTAAATATAAAAAGCGTTAAAACTAAGCTATTAAGCTTTGCAATATTATTTAAAGCTTTAACTACTATTTATAAAATTAACTTATTTTTTGTATAATAATTTAGTTTAGCTTTTAGTATGTTATATATATAATAAAAAAGTTTATATGTTTTTTTTATTTTGTTAATAGCTTAATAAGCTTTAATAAGCATTTTTTAGTACTTTATATTTATAATTTTAGCTTAGTTTTAAAATTCTTTAACTAAAAAGTTTGTATTAAAATTATATATAACATAGTTTAAAAGTCTTTAATATATATTAATTTAGCACTTATATAAAGCTTTTTAAGCGTTTTATAAAAACATAGATTTTAAAAATATAGCTATTTAAAATAATATAGCTATATTAATTATATATAAAACTTGCTTATTATTTATTTATATAGCATTAATTATAACTTTATAATTAAAGTTATAGTTATTTTTAATTATAAATTTAAAACAATAAAATGTTTAGTTATATAACTAGTAATAATAGTAAAACTTTTAAATTTTTTTTAAAGCAAAGCAATTAATATTATAGCTTATATAATTAAACATATTATATAGTTTTTTTATACAAAAGTATTTAAAGCGTTTATAAAGCTTTTAAAGTTTTGTTTTTATAAAATATAAACTTGCTTTATATAAACTAATATTAAAAAATAGGTATTTTTATTTTTGTATAATAAAAATAGTTTTTTTGTTTTGTTATATAATAATGTTTTTTATATTATTAAAGTATACTTTTAAACAGTTAGCGTTTTTTAATAAAAATAAAAAAAAGGTAAAAATATTTAAAATATAGTATATAGTTATACTAAAAGCGTTTTTTATTTATATAGTGCTTATAATACTTATAATATTACTTTTATTAAAACAAATATAAATATTATTTAAAGTTTAATTAACTTTTATATAAAAATATATTTAAAAGTATGCTTTTAATTAGGCTTTTTTTACTATTAAATAATTAAAAGCGCTAATATTTTAAAGTTTATTTTAGTAGTTTATATAATAATAATTGCTTAATATAAACTAATTATATAGCATTATTGTTTTATAGTTTTAAATATTTTTTTTTGTTATATAATAAAAAAATGCGCTATTTATTAAATATTAAGTAGTTTAGTTATTAAATTTTTTATTAATATTTTTAGTACTATTGTTTAACTTTAGATATTTTTTGTATTTTGTTATATATAAAAAGAATTCTTTTGAAGTAAGTTTTTAGTTATAAATTATTTTATGCGAATTAAAAAATACGTTTTTTATACGAGCTTTTTTTTAAAAAGTGTAGCGTATTAATTAATAGCTTTTTTTTTAGCAAACAAAGCATTTTTTATTTATACAAAAGTTTTAGTCCTTTTTGTTATAGCTTTAAAAATAGCTTAGCTATTTAGTTAGTTAATTTAATAACCTTAGTATAAATTTAAGTTATTATTTTTTTGTATAGCTATAATTATATTTTTAGTTTATAAAGTATAATTTATTGTTTTTTTATATAAAGGTTTTTATTATATTGTTTAATGCTATATATAAGTATGCTTATAAGTTAACAAAAAATCTTTTATATATAAGTTTTTAAAAAATTAATGTTATAGTTAATTTTAGTATATTTTAATATGTTTATATAATATTTATATTTAGTTAAATTTTGTTTTAATAGTTAGCGCTAAGCGTTTGCTATGCTTTTTTAAGCTTATTAAGCATTAATTTAAATATTTTATATAAAGCTAAGTTTAAGTTCTTTTTTTTTATTTATATAAAAAAAACTGTAGTTTAATTAGCTTAATATTAGCTATAGTTTATATTAGTATTAAAGTAAGTATTTATTATATAATATATTTTATTTTATGTTTTGTTTCAATTAATACAGTTAATAAAAAAGTTCTTTGCATAATTTTTTAAAATATATAAAAATATAGCATAATATTAGTTTTTTATAATTTTGATTTATTAGTAAGCAGTAATAAATAAACAAGCTTTATTATATAATAAGTTATATAGCTTGCTTATATAGTTTTAGCTTAAGTTCTAGCTTTTTTAAAAAGCAATATATTTATTAAAAAGTATAAATTTGTTTTATATAAACTTTATTAAAAGTAAATTAAAAAACGTGCTTTTAATAGCTCGATTTAGTATTATATAAATATATGTTTTTTGCTTTAGCGTTTATAATAAATAATATTAAATAAGATATTTATATACTAGTTAAAAAATTAGTTTATAGCTTGCTTTTGTTATATAAAGATTAAATAGCTTAAAAAGATTTTAGTGTTTAATACTTAGCTAAATTAATTGCGGTTAGTATTTATGTTATTATATTTAAAATTATACGTTAAAACTTGGGTTTTTAAAAAGTAGTTTAATGTATAAATAGTTTAAGAAGTTTTAATTATTATACAAAAAAGTATTTAGCTATTAGCTTAGTATTAAAAATATTATTAATAGTTAAATAATTATTATATAATAAGTATTTAGTAGTTTTTTTGATTTTTTAATTATGAAGTTTTTATAAGCTATTTTTATAAACTTTTAAATTATAGTTGTTTTTAATATTAAGTAGATTTTTTTTAACTTAAGGTTTTTAAGCATAGCGCTTTATATGTTTTAATAAATTTTTTAGAAATAATTTTTTGTTTATTTTTTAAAAGTTTTAGCAAATTTTTTTTAAAAGTAGTTTAGTAGTTTATAAAAATATAAATAGTTAACATAATAAAATACTAGCTTAATATTTAGCTTAATTTTAGTTATATAGCTAAAATTAATTTTTTAGCTTTATATTTTAAAATTAATTTAAGCATTTATTTATTGTATATTTATTAAAACGTTTTTAGCTAAGTTTTCGTATATAAAAATAATTAGCTTTAACTTTAAAAGCGTTATAAACGGTTGTTTGTTTTTTTAAAACATAGTAAATTTAGCTAAATTATATAATATATTTAATTTTATATTTAAGTTATATAAATTATTATTTTGCTTTTATATAGCAATATAGTTAATATATTGCTTAATATTTATATAATAATATAATTAAAAAATAGTAAAGTTGCTTGCTATTTTTTTTATTTTGTTTTTAGTACTAATAAATAAGTTAAAAGTCTAGTTTTTGTATATAAATAAATTAAATTTTTTTTTTTTTTTTTGTACGTATTTACTTTAGCTAATTAAAGGAAATAAACTAAACAATATATTTATACGTTAAAAAAAAAATAGGCGTAATATAAAAAACAAATCTTTTTTTAATAAGTTAAAATAAAAGTATATTATATAACTTTATTATTATTTTAGCTAATTTATAGTTTATTATAAGTAAGTTAAAAGTATAAATATAACTACTAATTAGTATTAAATAAGCTTTATATAATTATACGTTTAATATATATATGCTAAAATAAAGTATAATAATCTTTATATTATAAGCTATTTATGTTTTATATGTTTAAAAGAAAAAAAAGTTTGTATAAAGCAAAAGTTTTTTTTTATGTATAAGAACTTTGCTAGTATACAAGCTAAACTAACATTAAAATTACTTTAGTTTATATAATAGCTTTTACATAAAGTGGTTTTTATATAAAACTTATTTTACGTACTATATATAAAAGTTATAACTAATAACTAGTTATTTTAACAGTTTTATTACTTTATATAGTTTAGCGCATTACTATAAATACTTTTTAAACAAATTGCTAAAAAAATAGTATTTTTTATATAGCTTTAAATAAACTTTGTTTTTAACGTTAAACTTTATAAGCTTATGTTTATTATTATAATAATATTTAGCTTTTATAGTAATAAAGTTTATAGTTAACTTAGCGTTTTTATATAAATGTTTGTAAAAAAAGCAAATGTTTTTTAATATGTTATATAACTTATTGTTATTAATAAATATATCGTTAAAACTAAAAAGTTTAAATTTAAACAATTGTTTATGTAATAAAAACTTAATAAAATTTAAGTATATATTATTAAAGTTTTATTATAAAAATAAAAGAATATTTATTTAATTGTAATTAAAGTAAGCAAAAGTGTAGTATTAAATAGTAATTTTAATAGTTTAGTTTTTATGCTTAAATATACTATTATTTTATAAATAATATGCAGCAGTTATTAAAAGCTATACGTTATATTTTTTTTATAAACTTACTTAAAACTTTAAAGTAAACTTATAGTTGCAATTAAAAATAATACTGCTTAATATGCTTTAATTATATAATAGAATTATTTTAATAAAAGCAAAACTTTAATTTTTTGCTATATATGTTTTATAACCTAAAATCAGTAATATATATTTAAATATAGCATACGTTATAAGTATTAATGCATTATAATATATATATTTATTTAATTGCTATAAAGTTTTTGTTATTAATACATTAAGCAAATCTATAATAAAGTTTATTATAACTATTTTTATAAGTTGAAAATTTTTAAGTTAAATTAACTAATAATTGCTATTTAGTTTATTTTAACTTATTGTGTAAAATTTATAACTGTTATAATGCTATAAATATGTTTTTACTTTTTAAGTTTTTTTTTTAATAAAAAAACCTTTAAAGTTATATATATATTATATTACTTGGGCTAATAGCTTATTAGTTATGCCGGTTTTTATTTTTTATATATATAGGTAAAAACCATGTTTATAAATTAAAAGCAAGCTATAAATAGCTTACTTTTTTTTTAGTAGCTAAGTAAAAACATTTTGTATTTACTTTTAAGTTGTACTAGTTTTGCTACGATTTTATTAAGTGCTTTACTTTTTATTTTTTTGCTTTTAGGTTATTTGTTTACTTGCATTATGCTGTTAACTAAGTGTATATACTTTTACGTAGTTACTTCGTAGTTTTTTTTTTTCTGTATTTTTTTTGCTTTATAGTTTGCTTGCTTTAGTATTGCTGCTTGTTTTATGCTACTTATAGCAGTTTTTTTAGTTTTAGCATTTATTTAGCTAAGTGTGCTGCTTTTTTTTTTTAGTTTCTTTTTAAACTTTTTTTTATTGTATTACTAGTGCATTATAGTTTGTTTGCTTTAGTATTACTACTAGCTTTTTATTACACTAGTTTTTTTATAACTAAGTTATAACTAAGTTATAAGCAAAGTTAATTGCTTATTATTCTTTAGTTTGCTTTTTATATATTTATTTTTTAAGCTACTTTTATGCTTTTTATAATAAGCTTATTAAGTAAGTATAGCTTATAAATAGCTTATATATTAAGCAATATAAAGTAGCAATAAATAGTAAGTTATTTTATTTAGTTATTTATGCTAATTTTTTTTTTTTTAACTATTAACTTTATTATTTTTATTATTATTACTATTATATGCTTAGTTTATGCTTGTTTTAATATATTAAAATGCTTAGTTTATAATATAATTAGTTGCTAATATGTTATAGTTATATAAAAATCTACTTTATTATAGCTGTTATGCTTTTTGTAGTACGTATTTATAATTAGCTTAGCTTAAATATATATGCTAACTAGTGTTAAGCTTATATATTTAAAGTTATAAGTTATTTTGCTATAGTTTTTATTAGTTATTTAATTTATAGTATTAAACAAAATAGCTAATAGCTTACTATTATATAATTTAAGCTTTTATAATTGCTTGTTGTTATGCTTTTTTGCTATAATGTTAATCTTTAAAATAAAAGTAAGTGCTTTAATGCTTTATGCTAAAATATTACTAATAGCCTTAAAATTTGTATTTATTAAGCACGCTAAAATGCTTAAGCTATATTATTACTATATTGCTTATATTATAGTAGTATATTATATACTTTTTATTGCTGTTTTTTTTACGCTAACTATATAAAAATATTAATAATTTTTACGCTTGTAATATTATTAGCAAGTTTGCTAAATGCTTATAATGCAAAAAAAGCAAAATAAGCGCTAAAAATAGCAATTATAGTTCTATAAGTACTTTTAACTATATTAATGTTTGTACGTTTTTAAGCTTTACTTTATGCTTATTTTAACTATTAAAGTTTTTTTAATCTTAAGTGCTACTAATAATTCTTTAGCTTAAAAAAATTAATAAAGAACTTTAATTATTTGTTAAAGCTTATATAGCTACACGCTGTTTTTATACTAATAAAAATATTTAAGCTATATTTATAGCTAATATATAACTTTAAGTTATAATTAAAAAAGCAAAAAAAGCTATAGCAAGTAAAAAAACTAAAGGTTTTATATAAATAAGCTAGTTAAAAAGTGTTTATATAACTTTTAAAGGTTAACATTATTATATATTTAGTAGTTAAAAGTTTTAGTAAAATTTTAATATTTAATGCTTAATAAAGTTATTTAATTGCTTTGCTTTTTTATAATGTGTGCTTTTTAACTTTTGTAGTTTTATGTTTATAATTTTATATTGCTATTTTTAGTATTTTATTATGTTATGCTTTACTTTAAAGTTTATAAACGTAAGCTTATAATAAACAGCTTTTTTAAAACTATAAATAGTAAATAGCTTTATAATAACTGCTTTAGCTTTTGCTTTATAGTTATAGTAAACTTTTTTTAGCTTAAAGAAAAGCTAGTATTAATGTTTAGCTATTTTTGCTCTATATTTAAAAGCTTTTATTTTTATATTTTTGCAGCTACTTATAATTTAATTAGTTTTTTAGTGTTACAAAATTAGCACAGAGGTAGCCTTTAAAGCGGCCTAATGCCTTTATATATACCTTGCACCTCTTTTTTTGTTAGCTAAAGCCAAGGTTACGTAATAACTCACCTAGCTTACTAAGCTTATAGTAATTTAAGGCTTACTAAGCTTATAGTAATTTAAGGCTTATTAAGCTTATAATAATTTAATATTTATTAAACTTGCAGTAATTTAAAAAAAGTTACTACTTTTTTTATTTTTTTTTTATTTATATAATTATGCACTTTTTATATTTAGTTATTTATTTAGTTTTAGTTTTTTAGCTATTAATTTTTTATAATTGCTAAGTACTAATATATTTATTACTTTTAATTCTTTAAAACCTTTATTAATATATAATAATAAAAATATTCTAAAAACCTTTTTAACGAACTACTATTAAAGATTTTATTATTACTTGCAAATTAAAACCTTAAAAGCAAACTTATTATATTAATATATAACAAGTTTGTTATACTTTAATAGCTTTTTAATTAATAAAACTTAATATATAAAAACAAATATTAGTATAAAAAGTTAAATAATAAACAATTTATAAAATAAACTTTTAAAAGTATACTAAAAAAATATTTAAAAAA
This sequence comes from Xylaria sp. FL1777, assembly GCA_022578965.1. NCBI lineage: Eukaryota > Fungi > Ascomycota > Sordariomycetes > Xylariales > Xylariaceae > Xylaria > Xylaria sp. FL1777. The sequence continues at coordinate 600 of MU400543.1, read as the reverse complement.
TAAAAATACTAAATAGCATTATATAAATAAACTTTATTTAATAACTAATAAAACTAAATTTAAGTTATGCTACTAAAAACAAAAAGTCAAAAATTAAGTTTAAAAATTTTAAAAACCTTTAAAACTAGTAATGTACTAAAACAATAAACTTTAGCACTTTTATTAGTTATTTTTATTAAAAAAAAAGCAGTAGTAAAAAAAAAAAAGTTAAGCAGTAGTAATAAAAAAAAACTAATATTAATATTAGCGCTATAAAGCAAACTAGCTGTTTTAACTTAAAAAATAGCTTAAATACTAAGTATTATAACTTTTAAACTAGCATAAATATTAATTATAATAATTAAAGCAGCAATAATAACTATTATTATAATAATAAATTAAGGTTTTAAATAAATAATTATGTTATAATTAATACTAATATTATTACTAGCAAACTTAACGCTTATTTTTATTATTATTATACTTAAAGTAATAACTTAAAATAAAAAACCTAATTTTTTATTATTATTATTGCTTTTATTATTAAGATTATTTATAATGTTAAAAATGCTAAACATTAAAAGTTTTAAACTTACTGCTTTAAAGCTTTATAATAAATTT